>CAMTDV010001633.1:600000-1010329 GCA_947069175.1 Scalesia atractyloides
GTGATTTGTCTCAAACAACTAATATGATCCTTAGACACGAATTCACAAAAATATGTCTGTAAATATGTTTGTACATAGTTTATATTGTTTCTGTATATAGTTTATCTGCTTTTCAGATTAAATTCAAAAAAAAATTCAGTGTGTTTTAGCATAAACTTTCAAAAATTGTCACACTCCGATTTGCACGTGTAACCCGGTGGGCCCGGTTGGGGAATATCGTGACATAGTTGATAACATCATAACCAAACAAACACAACACAGCGGAAGTCTTGGATTTAAATTACTATTACAAACCGAGTGTCCGAAGTTCAAAACTAAATTACAAGACTTGTAATGAAAAGATCCACAGGCGGATCGAAATAAATACATACAAAGTAATTGTTCAACAAACTTAAGCAACCTAGGGACTTGCAAGATCCTCTATCGTCACTATAGTGCAGCTCCCAATCTATTGCATGTTGCCACCTGTAACTTGATCTTTTGAAAATACGTCAGTTTTCACTGGTAAATACTAATAACCGACTCATTTTGAAAACATTTATTAAAAATGATTTTTGGTGCACTTGGCACATTTTATAAATAACTTGGGATAGTTCAAAATGACCTTGTTTACAGTTTTACATGTTTGTCAATACATATGGGGTACGGTGCAAAAACCGGATAACCTGATTAACCGACACCACGCCACTTAAATAATCCACCAGCGGGATTTAATATTTTTATCAGCATTAGCGTCTGTCGGGTGTATGCCTACACCCCGCGCTTAAGGTCGTGGCCATTAGTAACTTAAATGAGCCAAGGATATCCCAGACATGGTCGAATTAACCCCCAATGTTTAAGTTATCAAACAATACATAATAAAACGGGTTATAAGGATTTAGTAAATCACAATCCGATAACATGATCCCATACCCGACCAAGCGGTATTATTATACCGTGTCCCAAGCCCGTATAGGAAAAATAAGTTATAAGTATTTACCTGAGCAAATTCTTCAAATAAGATAAGTAACTCAGTCGAATATTCAAAAGTAAGCTTAGATGCAAATATACCGGGAGGCCCTTAGTCTGGAAATGATGGTGTTTATAACCAATTAGGATGCTAACGGGTCCTATCTACTTTGTAGACTCGAACCGGGTAGCTTAAGGATAATAACAGTACTAGACGCTAGATTAAGCGGTGACCGAAATAGAATGTAGTTTAAACCCGACAAGCATGGAGACTTGTTTAATATGGGTAAACATGTTACATTCTAGATTTTGAAAATAAAATGATAAGGTTAAACCCGTTTCGGTTAAATTACGTAAACTAGTTACGTAGGCCGAACCGTACGCATATAAGCGAAACCGGGTAACTTGGTGAGTCTTATACAAGTTCCATATGCCATTATATTTAAAACATGTTGTAATATCAGTAGGATATCAACATGCATGCCCGTTATGGTCTTAAAATCAAGTTACGCCTCAAAAGGGCGTTTTAGTCATTTTATGACTTGTAAAAGAACTTATGAGCAAACCGATGTAATGGTCATAATCTTACTGTAAAAATAGTTTATTTATGATGTTATATCAGTAGGATATCGAGTATGTGTGTGGTTTAGAGTTTAAGACCAAACTATGCCCCGTAAGGGCATTTTGGTCATTTCACCATAGCTTGATAATTTACTTGGGAATCTGAGTTTAGTTGATGTACTTACTGTAATTATATGTAAAATTAGTTTTGAAATCAATAGGTATCAAGTCTTGGTGCTTTAATATGGTTTTAAACCATACTATGCGCCTAAATGGCGATAAAGTCGCTAAATGACGGTATTCAAGATGATTAAGGAAAACTGATGTTATGATTAGGTTTATATAACCAAAATAAGTTATTTAATATATTATAACAGTAGGTAAATGGTTTTGTTTATAAAAGTATCTTTAAAACCACTTTATGCACCGTAAAGGCAACATCGTCATTTATCGGCATTATACAAGGACCTGTGTGTAAATTCAGTTTACAATCTGATTTGATATCCCAAGTAATCCTATTTATGATATTAGATCAGTAGGTAATGAGTTTTGTTGAAGAATTATGTTAAAAACCATTTTAGATGTCGAAATGGCATTTTGGTCCTTTAAAAGCATGATTTGCGATAATTAAACAAAACTCAGGTTGTGACCATATTATTGACATCAAAATAGGTTAGTCATGTTTATATATCAGTACATAACTTATTTGTATGCTCTTTTGTATTTAAAACCTTATTTTTAAGTATGAAGGGCATTTTAGCAAAGTTTGGCATAATTAACGGAAGAGTAAATTGCACAAAACATCCTTTATGTTTCCTCAAACTTGCAGGTTCCAGCCTTAATGTTTAAAAGTTGCTAAAAACAGCCTTTAAGTTTATTTTTGTTGCGGGTTCAATCCTTTACAGCTAACCACGTTATTTTCTTCAGTTAAGTTCCCTCACATGCATAACATGTGAGGGTATATTCGTCATTTTTGTTGATCTTCCACCCACGTCAATTATAAGAAAAAAGAATATTTAAGGTTTAACCTATTTTAAAAAATTCTAACCGCAGGGACTAATGTGCAATAAAACCAAACTTTTAAAAACCAAACACCCCCTCTTTTCCGGTCTTCTTCGCCGGCGACTTCGCCGGATTCCGGCGAACCCGGAATTAAGATAGGAATCTTGTTAAGCTAGCCTACTAAGCTGTAAAGATTAACACAGATTTTGATCATGCTAATCAAACTCTTCAGGATTATCATCAGTTGGAAGAATAGGCGCCTTATTCGCATCAGACAAACGACAAAGCTCTTCAACCCTAGATACCTCTCACGGAACTCCGATGCCGTCAAATCAGAGAACATCGTAACACCGTGTTCAGTAGTCGGATCCAGCAACTGGTGACGCTTAGGACGCCGCAAGTTAGACTTAAACACTATCAAACGGTAATCGTGCTCTTCTGTAGTCGCGTACGTTTTACCAAACTTTGTTTAAACTAGGTTAAAACTTAAATATTCTTTTTTTATAATTGAAGTGGGTGGAAGATCAACCAAAATGACGACTATACCCTCACATGTTATGCATGTGAGGAACTTAACTGAAGAAAATAACGTGGTTAGCTTAAAGGATTGAACCCGCAACAAAAATAAACTTAAAGGCTGTTTTTAGCAACTTTTAAACATTAAGGCTGGAACCTGCAAGTTTGAGGAAACATAAAGGATGTTTTGTGCAATTTACTCTTAACGGAAACTTGCATAAAAGCTCGGATTACTATGTAACCATGTAATACAACTCCAGAGGGTTATACTACAACTAAACATGGTCACAATGCAACTTATAGTTAATAACTAAAGTTGCTAATTCGGTTCAGAACTGAAAGTCAAAGTAAAAGTCAACTTTATGACTTTCGGTTGCGAACCGACCTTAGACCTGGACTTGACGGGCCGAACATGTTTACACATGTTCTAATAATTATTACCAAGTTGTTTAAGTGTTAAAACATATTTTATAACACCTACGTTATCATATATGAATTTATTTTAAAAACTGACCCAGTTTTACTTTTTATCAATAACTTTGACCCGTCAATTGACCAAGCAAACGTTGTAATCAGGAGGTGCCCTCTTGAGGGATTAACACCTACCTAATTACGATCACGTAGCTATGTTCGTACCGAACTATGGCTGGACCGTAATGGTCTTAGCCTAAGTCAAAGCGTTTTTACGTCAACGTTTGACTTTGGCTTAAAGCCTAATAAAAATAAAAAGAAGGGACTGGAACACTAACAAGTGAACCAAGGAATATATTAGAACTCGGAGGAGGTCTCCTTAAGCCAGGAAACAACTCCAAGAGAGTAAGAGAGAAAGAATTGAGAGGTGCAAGGAAGAAAGGGTGATGAACTCCCCTATTTATACTTGAAGTGGGTGATCTAGGATTGAGACAAGTGTTATGGGAACACTAGAGATCACTCCAAGTGTGCTAGGAGGTGTCCAAAACCGGAATTGAGTTAATGGTTTCGAGCTGTGAGAGTGCAGGTGGGTTTAGAGGTGGACAAGCATGCAGATCAGCAGCTGGCATGCTGTTTCTACGATCTGACCTCTCCCGCGCGTCGGCGGAGACTCCAGGTCCCTGGCGCGTGTCGCATGGGGTGTCATTTCACAAAATTTCCATTTTGGCCCCTGAACTTCTCCAAACTCCCATATTTCGACATAAAAGCATGTTTTATTCAATATGGCTCCTGTTTAGCACTCTCGGGAGTATAACCGAACATAGTTAAGCTCCGGGTTCGTTAAAAGGTCACTCAGAGGCACAGTTAAGCATGTTGACACGTTTAACCCCTCAGCTTTAATATCCACCACTCAGAGGTTATAAAATAACATGTTGGCGATTTTAGTCCCTCTCGTCAAGCACACGGCATACGAGGATCAGCGGGACACGTGTCGAAATTTTATAGGAGGTAAAAAAAAGGGTGAAACATCCTCACCCCCTTAAAAGAAATCTCGACCTCGAGATTTATTCAAAAAGATAGGGGTACTTTTGTCGCATAGTGGACTCGACCTCCCATGTATACTCGGGCCCTCGTCGAGCATCCCACTTGACCTTTACAATAGGCACGTGCTTTCTACGAAGCTTCTTAACCTGACGATCTTCGATTGCTATTGGTTTCTCAATGAAACGCATGTTTTCGTCAATTTGCACATCCTCGTGCGGCATTGCTATCGACTCATCCGCTAGACATTTCTTTAAGTTTGAAATGTGGAACAAATCATGAATTCCACTTAGCTTTTCAGGCAACTTGAGCTTGTAAGCTACGGACCTGACTCGTTCGATAATCTCGAACGGTCCTATATATCTTGTGCTTAACTTGCCTTTTTTACCAAATCGCATGACGCCTTTCCAAGGCGACACCTTCAGTAACACTTTGTCCCCAATTTGGAACTGAAGAGGTTTGCGCCTCTTATCCGCGTAGCTCTTCTGTCTATCTCGAGCAGCTTTGAGACGGTCGCGGATTTGCAAGATTTTATCCGTCGTGTCTAGGACTATCTCAGGTCCTGTTAGTTGGGCTTCCCCCCAACTTCTGCCAACAAACGGGCGTTCGACATTTTCTCCCATACAAGGCCTCAAAAGGTGCAGCTTTGATGCTTGTATGATAACTGTTGTTATAGGAGAATTCAATCAAGGGTAGGTGGTCGTCCCAACTACCACCTAAGTTGATCACACCTGACCCCACCTAATTGTCCATCTAGAATCAGATTCTCAATCCATTCCCAGTGACTCCATTGATTAGATTTTTGATTGTGAAGACCATCTCAACACGAAAAGTATTAAGACCATACATCGGACTTTCAGAAATATAATCATTTACTAAACGGTTGCGAGCAGCCACATGATCCCGTTCAATTGGAGCTCGTCATGTAAGTGGTTGTGAGGTTGAAGCATATTCGACTAAAAGTTGAACTCCAACTCTAACCATAGCAACCATCAACTCATCTTCCATGTCAAACTCTGATGAATAGTTGGGTGTCAAATCCATATTTTTAGAAAAAAATGGAAAGGATTAGATATGTTTTGGGAGCAGAATGAGAGCGTTATGGTTAAAAATAAGAAGGTTTGTGTATGTACATATATGTTCTAAATTTAAAATAATATACTTGTTAATGTAGCAATGAGTACTCGCACCCCTCCAACGACTATCTCTCTTTTGCAATCGTAACCAGGGCAACGCCCTTCTCAAGGGTGCCCCTCGGTAACACCCACGTAACGATGTGTAGCGCCTTGATTGGTTGATTTGGCAGTGGGGTAACAACAACCACAACATATAGTTTGAGAAAACTAATAAAAAAAGATGTGATGACTTGTTAGAGGATAAAGTGTCATATTATTAAAAAAAGATATTATAGCTATATCTTTCTTAAGTCAGGGTGTTTTTGTCTAATGTACGATTTAGTTATTATCGATTAACCAACCAACCTCATTTTAAATTGTTTACTTGTAAATAGATTATGTGACAATCCTCTCCCCCTGTTTTTTCGCTTGGAAGTGAAAATTTTACTGAAAACTTTTTATATATTGAGTTGGTTGCTGTAACGCTTCGTATTTTGTACTTTCCTTATTTAGAAAGTGTATTTGTAATTCTATTTATGGAAACTTATATTCGTATCGTGTTCGTATTTTAATTCCAACTTTGTAATCCGAGACGTTGATCGTAATGAAATTCATACTTTATACATGCTTGTTATACTTACAATTTAACCAATTATATGAAACTGATGATCATTATACGTGCAAACATTCACACATACCTTCTCGATACTCAATTTATATTTACACACGTTTATTATACTCGAAAATATGGGGAATACTAAGGTTTATGCTTGAACTAACATTAAATAAGAAGTTCAGGGGCTAAAACGTAATAATCCAAACTTGTTCCGGAAATAAGGGATGCCGCGTCGCGCGACGGTCTCCCCTTTAGCCTACGCGTGACGCGAAACCCCCCTGAATCCGCAGAATGTTGTTACCAACTTGTGGATTGGCCATTTTTACGACCTTTCTCTTTCCCCAGTCACTACAAACCTCCATTAAAACACAAACCCTAACTCAACCACTATAATACCAAGCCTCAACTCAACCATTTTCACTTTCCAAAATCCATTGCACTCTCAAATACTCTCAAATTCTTTGGAACATCAAGTTTTGGGCAGAATCATCTAAGTGCCAAAGTGAGCATTATACATCATTTTCTTCCATTTTCTTCACTCCTTCTTCCTCTACAAAGCTTGGACTGCCTATAGGGATGTTTCCACAAGTTTTCCATGGAAAACCAAGGTGGAACAATACTATTTTGAGGGCGAAACTTTCTGTTTTGGAATAAGAACTTGTAAACTTTTATCAAACTTACATTTTTCCAATACAAACTTGTGCTACTTATGCCAATAATCAAGTCCATGATTAGTGAGCTTAGCCAAGGTTGTTTCATACAAATTCGGAGGAAAACTTTTTATTTTGTTAGGGTTGTTAACCCATAAGTGTTGAAACCATCCAATCTTGTTCTTGCAATAAGACTTGTGCTTTGGTATGAGTGTGATTACTTGGAAGCCTTGACTTTCCTACATTCAATCCACCACCTCACTTGATGATTTCCCTTGCTATCCCAAGTAGTTTGCTAGACCCCAAAGTGACATAACCCCGTCTGTCCTCCGAAACTCAGTTAACTCTTTCTTTATGCAGTTAATATCGGTGATATAGGTCATATCGGTCCCTTAGTAAAATATAGGTCAAAATATCAGTAACGATAATATCGGCAATATTGACCGATATAACCGACATATCACCGATAAAACTGAATTATCAATGTTAAATTCCTATATATATATAAATTCTGCATTATATTAAAATTACCGATATCTCACCGACATAACCTATATCTCATATATCGGTCCTTGACCGATATCCGATATTTCACCGCATTAACTACATAGCTCTTTCTATGTCGGTTTAGGCTCACTGCATTAAAGATTACTTGGCTACTTGGTATAGTAATATTTGTACATTTTATTTTATTCATGACCATCCGAATCATCCATGTGAGGATTTGTGTATTGGTGAATCATACAATGAGGTTAAACCCCCATGCTTGACTTATATGACATCCATGATATATATGTTGGACTTGATATGTAATATATAATATAAATATAAACTTATACATAACTGAACCTTTGATAATAATCATATGGTTACTTTTCATGACACTAGGTTATATTATCTAAGCCTTAAACATACTGTTACGATTCTAATGGGTAATTTAAACACATGAAATCGCATTCACCCATACGGGTTGTTATAGTGTCGAAAACGGGTGTATTAAGACTAGATGATTATTTCTCATATACATACTTTTGCATACTTTAAATTCCAATTTCGAATCCCCCGTTATCAACCAATTACTCACGCACCTTCGTTTACCCCATGTAGGGTAAGCTCAGTGTTCTATCCTCCAACTCTCCAACACTTCACGGAATTTACAAAGGAAGCTTTGCAAAACCGTGAGTATACTCGAGCCCGTTTTACTTTTACACATTTGGGTGCAATTCATGTACTTTATGCAAAACCACACAAACATGCTTATTCATGAATCACAAACAATCTTTATACATGCTCTTTATGCTAAACTTGAAATCACACATACTTATACTTGATATGCTTATATTTAGTCATTAACTTCGATCAAGCCTACCTTAACATGTATAGCGCTATAGGAGTAACGCACCATCCGTAAACTTAAGGTCATGTTAAGTTAAACACATACGGTCTTTTCATTGCTATGATTAGACTACGCTAGCGGGAGACTTTGGGTTGACTTGTATAATTGCATGGTAGTTTAATGTATGCTAGCCTCGAGATTAGACAATTATGCATGAGAGATTTGTTCTAAAACGTTTATACTATGCTATTACTTAAACGTGTATGCTCGCCAATGCCTTGTGTGTTGAACTATACTTTAATATGTATTGTAGGATGATGATGTTGATGATGATGAAATCTAGTAGGGAAGACTTAGAAACGCATTTAGAAATACTAGATTTGGTTATTTCATTATGTTAAACTTTGTTGTATTTTAAATTTTCTAATGTTGAATTTCGTTTCCTTGTATTGTATTTGACAATTATGATCAATGAAGAGAAATCAGTTTTGAATTAAATATTGTCATAATTAGTGTTATGATGCCTCGAGCAATCTCGTTCGTCCCGCCCTGATGATTCCGCCATCGGTTGGGGTGTGACAGTTGATATCATGGTTAGGTTTGGGAGATACGTATACTATATGTACATTATTATGTATAAGTCATGTATTCGTCAAAGTCATGTATTATCAAGCATAGGTTGGACAAATCCATTAACCTTATGAGTTCACCAATGCACAAATCATCACATGCATGATTCGGATGGTCATGAATACAATGTGGATAACATAATTAAATTATCTAGATCGCCAGTTACCAATTGAATTCAAGTAGACGAGTGCCTCCAAACATGGTTATGAAATGTAAACTAACATAACTAAGAATTATGGAACAAAACTTCAATCCAAACCTATCCAACATAGGGATTTGTTGGCAACTTGAAGATGTTCCAAAGATGAAGCAAGATAAACATGTTTCAAAGTTTTTAACAAAACTCAAGAAAAACCCTAGACCCTAAACCCTAAATAGAGGTTATCTAAGGAAGGAGAAGCAAGAAACAAGAAGAACCGTTGAAGAAAGAAGCTCAAAACTCACTGTTTTGGAGCTTTAAACAATATATCCAAGTTGAGTTTTGTTTTATGAAATGAGAGAGTTTGGAAGTGACTTAGAGGTGTTGAAAGTGTTTAGTAGGTGTAGAAGTGTTATATTTATAAGTGTGTATCAGGGTTTGGAGTTTAATGAAGGTAGTTGGAAGTTGGAGAGGAGGGAAGTGGGATTTAAACCCAAATTCACGAGTTGCCAACAATATGGCTGAAAAAAGGGCCCTGTCACGTTGCACGAAAAGGAAACTAGTATTCCCTCGCACGACCCGAGGGAGGCTATTTTCCATAATTTTGCAAAATGTGCAGTTTGACCCCCCTAAGGTTTATTTTATTGTTATGTCATGCTAAAAACTCATAGTTAAGCATGTTTTTGGGTATTTAAGTATATGCAACCATGTGTAATGATTAAACACATATATAATTACATCAATCTCGATGTATGGCTCGGTTTTGTATTAAAGCACGTATTCGTGCATTTTTTACGTATTGTGCATACACGATTAAACAAGTATGATATAAAAAATGTGATTTCCATTATGATTAATTCTTGAATTACAAAGGATTGAAGGTAGAATACGAATTAAAAATAAAGTGGAAAAAACGTGAAAAATATGGAACGTTACACCTGTGGTTCAGTTAATTTTTTTAAAAACCGAAAGTAGCGGATTGGATATGGTTATGGTTACGGTGACAAATGTTTTTCATAGCCAGCATAACCCAACTGAACCAACATATAGTAAAATATTTGTTGGATTTTAGACTTTTCACCATTTTATAAAAGTTGATGTTATTGGTTAAACGTTTTTTTAGAATTTATGGGTTATCTCGTATTGTTTTGGTTGAAAGTTTGTTTGAATCTATTGTTTATATCATGTCTTTTTGTTTGAATATTTGTTAAATCGGATTAATATTATAAATTATATGTATTTTTTAATATGTAATACATTAATATATTGAAAGGTGTAATAACAAAAAAAATTTTGACAATTTTTTTACTTATTTTTAACAAGACGTAAATTCACGGTTAATTGCCCATAACCGACCCGCTATAACCTTCAAAACCGATTAACCAAAACCGAATGGTTATGAGTATGACTTCATTAACCGACATCGTGGTTATAGTTATAGGTTTTAGCCAAAACCGACTCATACACACCCTAATAGGAGATGCTAAAGAGGTGGCTAAACCTTCTAAATGTAGAGCTATATTTATTATATTTTTTTTTCTTAATCAACTTTAGCTAAAATTGGTACTAAACAAACAGGCACAGACTTCAATAACATATAATTAAAAGGGTCTAAACCAAACTATCCGAAAGCCATTCGATCAATAACGAAACACAAAATCAAAATGAATGAAAACGTTAATAACAAAGCCACCCATAGGCATTACGTCAAAAACATCAACGAGAAGATCAACATAAAAAGCTCACTTAAGATTGTCGGAGAACGCGGTGGAAAGAATAGGAACTTAAAAGAAACAAAATAAGGCGATGAGAGTTTGAGTTTATATATAGCCAAACAAAGTACGACTTACAAAACAAAAGAAACAACAATTATATGAAGCCCAACAACTCACAAAACAGAAGGAACAATGACATGAAGCACGAAAGCAATAAAACCACGTTACAACATCTTCTGACACAACAATCTTTCTAAATAACACACACATATAGTGAAAGTGTAAAATACAATATTGCTTAACGTACGAGTGTACGCTGTGAAATTACGCACATTGTAAATTCAAAACCCTAATCACGCATGTTGAAAAACCATAATCACGCATGTCATACTTATGTAATGAAACATGTTATAATTGTGTAATGAAACATGTTATGGTTTTCAACATGCGTGATTATGGTTTTTCAACGTGCGTGATTAGCGTTTTGAGTTTTACAACGTGCGTAATTCCATAGCGTACGCTCGTACGTTAAGGAATATTGTACGTTAATCGGCTTCTATATATTTCATTGTTTTCATAAATAGAAGATAAGAACAAAAAACTAAATACTTTTATCTCTAGATTTTTATGTTTGGGATAGCTGAGACTAGCCCATGACATTATAGTTTAGTGGTATTTTAGGGGTGAGATAAGACTTAGGAATTGAAGAAACATAGAACTAAATAGACCGGAATCTGGTTAGATCTAGGGTTTAGTTCCTTTCATAAAATGGTTAATCCTCCGTTTGGTTTCATGATAGTGAAAGTGTAAAATACAATATTGCTTAACGTACGAGTGTACGCTGTGAAATTACGCATATTGTAAATTCAAAACCCTAATCACGCATGTTGAAAAACCATAATCACGCATGTCATACTTATGTAATGAAACATGTTATAATTGTGTAATGAAACATGTTATGGTTTTCAACATGCGTGATTATGGTTTTTCAACGTGCGTGATTAGCGTTTTGAGTTTTACAACGTGCGTAATTCCATAGCGTACGCTCGTACGTTAAGGAATATTGTACGTTAATCGGCTTCTATATATTTCATTGTTTTCATAAATAGAAGATAAGAACAAAAAACTAAATACTTTTATCTCTAGATTTTTATGTTTGGGATAGCTGAGACTAGCCCATGACATTATAGTTTAGTGGTATTTTAGGGGTGAGATAAGACTTAGGAATTGAAGAAACATAGAACTAAATAGACCGGAATCTGGTTAGATCTAGGGTTTAGTTCCTTTCATAAAATGGTTAATCCTCCGTTTGGTTTCATGATAGTGAAAGTGTAAAATACAATATTGCTTAACGTACGAGTGTACGCTGTGAAATTACGCATATTGTAAATTCAAAACCCTAATCACGCATGTTGAAAAACCATAATCACGCATGTCATACTTATGTAATGAAACATGTTATAATTGTGTAATGAAACATGTTATGGTTTTCAACATGCGTGATTATGGTTTTTCAACGTGCGTGATTAGCGTTTTGAGTTTTACAACGTGCGTAATTCCATATCGTACGCTCGTACGTTAAGGAATATTGTACGTTAATCGGCTTCTATATATTTCATTGTTTTCATAAATAGAAGATAAGAACAAAAAACTAAATACTTTTATCTCTAGATTTTTATGTTTGGGATAGCTGAGACTAGCCCATGACATTATAGTTTAGTGGTATTTTAGGGGTGAGATAAGACTTAGGAATTAAAGAAACATAGAACTAATTAGACCGGAATCTGGTTAGATCTAGGGTTTAGTTCCTTTCATAAAATGGTTAATCCTCCGTTTGGTTTCATGATGATGATGATTGCAAATATACTTCGACTGATCCTGCAAAACAGAACACCGTCAGCTCGCCACGGGGAGAAGGGATTTCTATCCGTGACCACCCTCCGGCGTGAGATAAGTACAGGTAGTCGGAAGTAAGTGAAGTAAGAGAGAGAGTAGTTGAGAGTGAATACCTTCTACTTGAAGTCCAAGCTACCTATTTATAGCCAAAGTTTTGGCGCCAAAATGAGAGAAGGTAACTTTAACAGAATCTTTCGCTATTTCGTTAAGTTGCGGCTATACGTTAGTGCACACGGATCGCAGTTTCATCTACGGTTAGGGAGATGCCACGTGTCATCATGAGATCACTATATTTTATTGATGTGAGCATGCTATCACTGTGATCTTTCCCGGTCGTCCAGATGCTGCCATGTGGCAATTGGTTATAACCGAAAAGATGCTTGCACGATTTGGTGTTAGTGGCTTCTAGAAGATCTTCACAGTTGTCACCCATCTGTTGCTCGCCACGTGTGCATTCTGTTACAACAAAAAAGATTCTCTTTGCCTCTACACAAACTCAGGGATTTTCGCCAAGGGAAAGTTTCTCAGGATTAACTTTTTCCTTACGTGAGCGGCGCAAGTTAGTTAACTGATCTTCTTTTCTTTCTCTGCTGCTTAGCACGTCTGCTGAGTTCTTGCTTTGTCATGAGGTTCCGCGCAAGGTTTATGAGTGAAATGCTATCCAAGGAAATTAATCAAGGTTAACTTTGAACCTTACGCGAGCCCGCGCAAGGGAGTTAAGTGATACTTTCCGTTTTTGAATACCCGGTGCAGGGTTTGTGAGTCTTTCTCTGGCAGAAAAGCCTGCGCATAGTCTCTTTGGCAATTAATAGTGGGTATGGTTCCTTGCTTGGCGCAAGGTTTTTGGGACCATACCCCTTCAAGTCCCCCCAGTCTAATGTTGCTCCTATGTAAAAGCAAAGAGTAGGTGGGGCACTGGACTTAAGATAAGTATGCTGTGTTGAATGGGTGTTGATCTTTTTTTGTTTTTTGCTTCTTGGTGACGTGTCATAAGTGAACTTTTGAAAAAATAGTTGAATTTCAAATATATTTGGACACGTGTCGCTCATCTAGATAATGTAGTTGGTGAACACGCACGTTCTTGAGACGTGATGGTGCTGTTTGACAGGCTGTCAACAGTACATGTCTGACTGCATTATCGGCGACACTCGCGCGCGTGGGGCGATTACTGTTCCCACTCGCCCTTGCAGTTACCTGGGGAGATGTGATGGTCGCAGAAGTCGCTGCAGTCATATCTGGCATTAATTGCGATTAGTATATAAAGGGAAATGACTCTCCTTTTGCTTCTGCATCAGTTGATATTCTAGAGAGAGAAAACCTCTATCCTTCATATTTTCTGGCGACTGCTAAACTCTGATCATCTTCTTCTTTTCTGAAAAAATCCCCTTCTTTAAGAATTCTTTCTGCAAGATTCTGATGGCGACCGGATCTAGTTCTGGGAGAGTTGAGGCACCGGCGACGTCGATACTTCCACCATTGAAGTGGGGGAGAGAAAACTTCGATGCCCTGATTGATAATTTGTTGTTTGCTAAGTCATGGGGAGCTTTTTACCCTAAGGAGGGTGCCACTGCGGCGGATGCTCCGGCCGGCTACATTACGTTGTTCTACGATTATTTTGCCGAGGGCAACTTCAGACTTCCGGTGACCCACTTCATGCTTGAGATTCTAGACTTCTATAATTCCATATTTCCCAGTTGAATCCTATGGGAATGGTGAGGATTAGGAACTTCGAGCTCGTCTGCCGGTCGATGCAGATCATACCGACGGTTGAGAAGTTCCGGGTATTTTATCAGCTTCACTGCTCATTGGGCTTTTATTCATTCCAACAACGTGTGCAACCCAAACGGTTGTTGTTAGTGCCACCCAAATCCTACCATGACTGGAAGCAAAAGTTTTTTTATGTGAAAGCGGCGGTTGTCCCGATGGCTATGACGTTTAGGGCCGGGGAGGAGATAGAGTTGGAGACATTGGCTATTCCGACCAACGAGGTGTGGTACCAGAACATAAAAGATGTGCCCAACATTATCTTGCTAGAGAGGGCATTAATTGCTGCCGGGATGAGTAATTTGTGGAAGAAAGAACGTCGAGAAAAGCCGGTTTACACCGAAGATGGAGTTGGTAAGTTACTTCTCAACTTTTTTAGAGCAGCCTGTAATGACTGTTTACTGATGATGTTTTGTTGTTGTGCTTTGCGAAACAGTTGCGCCATTGTACTTGGTGTCTTTCAAGAGGGAGAATGGGAAGATGGCTGCTGTGCCTCTTGCGGAGAATGAAGAACCATGGTTTGATCAGATCCTGAGAAATTTTGAAATCCCTAAGAAAGAAGATCTGAACCGCAGCCCTCTGCTACTACTGGTAAGTCATATCGTGTGAAGCCTGAGTTAGTTATTGCAATATTACTTGCAGATACCAACTCTAAGTAATATTGCAATGTAACTTACTGCGCAACGCTTTTTCCTTATTTATCGGTCCTGTAGGTGATTTGCTAAACTTGGGCGTAGGCCCTGAATCAAAGAAAGAAGAAGAAAAAGAAGCCAACTGTTGCTGCTGCTGCGCCAACTTCCTCCAAACCAGAGCAAAAGGCTAAGCCATTTGTCCCTGTAAAAGCTGAAGGCAAGAAAGGTACGCGTCTCGTATCTGACTCTTGGGTGATTACGTGGTGGTGTCGGACTCATTAGAAGGTCTTGCGCCTGTAGGTTTGAAGAAACCAAAACAAGAACCCATTGACACCTCCTCTCTCCCTGCCTCGAATCCAGACGACCCCTTGGAGATCCCTTCAAGCCCTTAAGAGGCGTTGAAGCGTACCTCCAAAAAGAGGAAAGAGTCTGAGACTGCACCACCGTCTCCGCCAAAAAAGGTTGCGCGCCCGCGCATTTGTAAGAAAGGCAACCTAGAAGCCTTCGCGAAGATATTTTCTCCTGGTATGTCTTCTTCTTTGCACACTTTGTAGTAATAATCTGCGTACTGCCTTATGTGTTAACATTTGTGTCTGTTTTTGCAGAGAAACTTGTGAAGGCTGCGCCGGTCATCTCTTCTTCTATACCATCTCCGCGCAGGCCTAATAATGTTGAAGAGGGAGATGTGGACCAAAGCGCACCTATCTTTGATGCGGACCCTATTATCCCTGAAAAAGTGGCTCCAGAAGAAGAGCCCAAACAATTTGCAACTGAGAATCCTGCTGGCGAGCAGGCTAAAGATACTGCTTCAGGTGTTGCTAAGAATCATGCTGGCGAGCAAGTTAAAGATACTGCTTCAGATGTTGTTGTGAAGGGGTCAGTAGCTGCGGGGCAAGAGAACCATCCACACCTATTGCTGAGCCCTCAACGTTTATTTCTAAAGGTGCTCGCCCTTCAACACAAAGCGAAGGTTTTATGTCTTCTTTTGAAGATTCTGATGAAGAATCGTCGATTCGCTGTCACACCCCGACCCGCAGCGGAAAAGGTGATCGGGGCATGATTGGGTTATCATCAAAGCTCATGACATTTATTATAACGTTTCATGTTCATTATTACAATTTAATGGGAAATTTACAATCATAATTACATCATGACCTAAACATCAATCTAAGCTTCTTTGTTTTCTTCTAAGGCATTTCCTATGTTTTCCTTGCTTCATCCTGTTCACCTGTATCATGTGTAAAAATGGTTTTTGGATCAACAAAAAGTTGGTGAGTGAATCCTATGAAAAACATTTGAACAAGTTTATTTAATTGGTTATAAAATAAAGTGCACAACCACACATGAGTAGAAATAGATGTAAACTTATTCACCAATCAATTAATATTAAATAATGCACACATGAACAATAATGGATCGTTTTGAGGCGCGTTGCTCAACTCGTCTCTCACGAGGAACTGATGGGCCTAATGAATGATTTGCATATACTTGACAATATGAAATACATAACTACAAACAATATAAATTAAAATAATACACACACAAACAATAATGGATTTGTTTTGAGGCACGCGTTGCTCAACTCGTCTCCCACGAGGAACTGATGGGCCTAATGAATGAATTCATATAAATTGACAATGTGAAATACATAACTACAAACAATGTATACAAGTTTGATGAAGTGGAGATTGGTAAGGCGAAGGCTAAACTTGAATCTACTACAAAAATGGTGGTTCGTAAATTCATTTGGGAACACATTATCTGCCGTTACGGCTTACCATTACGAATCATCACCGACAATGGTCCCAATCTCACAGCTGCAGAACTGCAAGCTTGGATGCAAGAAATGAAGATAGAACATGCTTTTGCTTCTGTTGCTCACCCGCAGGCAAACGGTCAGGTGGAAAGTATAAACAAGCAATTGGTGGAAGGCATAAAAGCACGCCTAGGTACGGCGCGACGTGGCAGGGTTGATGAATTGCCAAGTATATTATGGGCGCACCGTACTATGCCAAAAACAAGCACTGGCGAAACACCATTTAGTCTTGTTTACGGGACGGAGGCTGTAATACCTGCGGAAATCGGCCTCCCGTCACCCAGAATGATCGCTCTTAAAAAAACAGAATAACGAAGAACAGCGCCGACTTGATCTCGACCTAGTCGAAGAAAGGCGCGAGAATGCAGCGATACGCGTAGCAAAGTACAAATCTCAAATAGATAAATATTACAACAAACGGGTACGCGTATGCACTTTCTTACCTGGTGATTTTGTACTTCGCGACAATGAAGCATCAAACATCGAAAAACCAGGAAAGCTGGCACCTAAATGGGAGGGACCTTACGTGATTCATGAGGTCTTGGAAAAGGCGCGTACACACTTAAACGTCTGGACAGAACGGCAGTTCCTAGGACTTGGAATGCGCAACAACTACGTCGTTGTTACATGTAATCCCAACGCTCATTAGCCCTGTGCTTCCTACGAGCCTGTTAACATTATTTCATGATTGTAATCTTAGTGACAGTTGGCATCTTTACGCTTTATCAAAGAATAAAATACTATGTCGCTACTTACATTCTGTTATATATTTCTTACAAATGCATGCAATTCCTCGGGATACACAAAAACACACACTCATGAGCCACAAGTTAAAAAGATACTTACGCTCGCACATGAGATCGGTCGTTCATTTGTCTATCCTAACCAAGCAATTGATCACATGCAAATATTGTAAACTAAATATATTATATTCACATAAAAATAAAGAGTACTTGCGCGTCTGCGCAACGTTACATCAAAAGAATATTACAAAGCATCTAAGCAAACTAAAGCAATCTAGTTGTCTTTTCTTGCAACCTTTGCGCTTTGTTGTTTCTTTGCCTCTGAGAAGATCTCTTTTAACCTATCAACGAAGTCATCATGTTGTAGCGCAGCGTCAACAAGGTCCATGACAGGGATATGCAAGTGATCATAATTCTCTTTGGCAGCAATGTAGATAGCAGCAGTATCAGTCCCATGCATAGCAGCGCGGCTTGTATCCCATTGGGTTTTTAAAGCATAGGCCACGTGCAGTGTACATTCCTTGTAGCCCTCAGCATGGCCATCATTGCGTGCTGCCACCATCAGCTACGCCACTCTCTCATCCAACTCCGTAGAATTCAAAATAGAGTTTGCAATCTGTAAACAAGCGTGTCAGTATCAAATATAATAATTCAGCAAGATGCATATATTTCAAGAAAAGGGATAATACCTCCACAACCCCATACTCACGCAACCAGGTAAGCTGGTTTATCAGGGATTCTGTCAGGCTCTCTGCTGTAGCGCGAGCGACCTCCGTATCATTAATTTTCTGCTCGCCTTCAGTCAAACGCCGGGTCAACTCGGCCTTCTCAGTTCGATGAAGGTTAATATCCTTCTTCAAGGCATCAACCTCATCCTGGAGTCGCGCCTGATCAAATAACATAGATGTTAGCTCGTCAATCTCTTTATTCTTAAGAAGGAGAGTCATTTTGGTCTACCTCATTTTGCTCGCTCCTTTCTCTATAGAAAGCGCCTCTTCTGCTGCCGCAACTGCATCAGCCTTTTCTTTCTTGAGTTTCTCAATTTCGTTGCGCAGAAGGATTTTTTATTTATTATCTCGATCGCAAGCCTCCACAAAGCGCTTGCGCTCATCAGCGTATTGCGTAACAGCGGCCTTACATTTGCGCTTCCAAGATAGCGCAGACCATTCCTCGGTCTTTTTCTCTTCATCAAACTTGGCCTTCGCAGCCTCAAAATCCATCACCATCTTCAACGTCTTCTCCCTTTCAAGTTTAGCCTTCGCCTTACCAATCTCCACTTCATCTCTTTCCTTATTCATGCTGCGCCACTCGCGCACGATTCGGTTTATAGTGGAAGAGGCAAGGGCAGACTCTTGTAAATATGATTCATAGGTGGCCTCATGATTTTTCTCCTATTGGCGCTTCACCTCCGCCGGAGGGATGATCCCCTTATACCACTCCCTGCAGGAGTGCCAATCTGTGAAAACATCACCCTGTTTAACTTTCCACACATGTTGGTGAATCTAAGATGCCCGTTTCTCTGAATAAGATCTATAGTAATAATCTCCAGGCGTTTCCTCGGGGCAAATGTAACATCCGTCAAAAACCGGATTTACCAAACCCGCTCCGTTTATTAACCGATCAATCAGTTAAAAATCTCGTTGCGTATTTAATGCCCAAAATAATTTTAAACGATACATAATTAATAAGTATATTGGAATATATAATTTGTTTTTGAAAAACTGTTAAAAATAATGACATAAAAATAAAAAGCAGCTGCCGGGTTTCGAATCCCGAGTCAGCCAGAGATTCAAACAAAGCCTTAACACTTAACCATCCAACCACTGCGCCACTAATGTTTCTTGTTTATTATTAGAGACAATTAATACATAAAATAAATCTCGAATTCAAAAACCGACGCGCCTAATTACAGTCGTCGGAAATCCCGACTATCTCGCCAAGAATTGACGGTTTCTTCAGTTTTAACGTAAACTTTAACTATGACATCGGTTATAACCGACGCCTGAACCCGCGACGCAAGTCATAACCGCCGGAAAACGTAATGACTTTGAATCAAGTCTGAAATCCGACTCTATACATCTCGGTTCCTCCCTTAAATTCACCCACAATCCACTGGTAGCCTTTTCGCTCAAAACCGCACCCTTTCTCGACGTAATTCCATTCGCCGGAAATCTTCTGCAACTCGCCGGAAAACCGAACCTTTCACTTCTGTGCCTTACTCTAAACACTGAACACTCAGAACTCATACCGAAGCCACCCACATTCATCTCAAGCTCGTTGAAGACCCTCTGCCGCAAGACACGTCGCCGGAATCATTTGCTGTCACCGGAGTTCTGCCGGAGAAACAGAGGAGTCCAGTTCGGTATACTTTACGCTTAATCTTTCATTCTTTTTACTTATCTCACCTGTAATTAACCATAACACACTAAAGAACATTATTAAAATCGTTGAACCAGTCAGTCACCGTTTCTGGTTAAGATTAACGAAGAAGACGAAGTTTCAGTAGTATATAAGTTTAATTTAAATCAAGATATAACTCGGGTTAGACACACAGTCTAGCGGTGGACTGTGTGCACATTAAACACGCTTACGTCTCGAGTTCGATACATGTCCCACGCATACTCGCCTTAATAAAAATGTTCCTTTTTATTACTGAACCGGATTCATTTTGCATAGATGTTAAGTTTAATAAAAACCGGAATAATAATCAAGATAGACACACAGTCCAGTGGTGGACTGTGTGAATGTTTAATCACAGGTCACGAGTTCGAGTCCGGACTACCGCACCGGTCCGGACAATTATCCAACTTTTTATATAAGGCAGAAATGAAACTATTTGGTTTGTATACAAGTATAATAAAAATCTGATTAATTAACAAGTTAGACACACAGTCCAGTGGTGGACTGTGTGTTAACCCAAACCACAGGTCCCGGGTTCGAGACCTGTGGAGCACACAGGTTCGATACATTAAAATCGTTTTTAAAAATAAATGATTTTCAGTTTAATTCAAGTAGTATATAAATTTAATTAAAAACAGAAATATTTCGGGTTAGACACGTAGCTCAGTTGGTAGAGCTGCGTGCACGCGTACGGGAGGTCTCGGGTTCGAGCCTCACCCAGCGCATACATACACACATACGAACCGGTCAACAGTCAATGGTCAATGGTCAATGGTCAACGGTCAACGGTCAAAAAGTCAACATTTTTTTATTATTTTTATTTATTTATTTTATTTAAAAATCAATTAAAAAATACTTAAAAATAACATTTTTAAGGTTAGAAAATAGCCTTAAACTCACAAAAATACACCCAACAATCCTACTAAAATGGATTAATAAAATCCGTTTACTTACCGAAACATTATGCCATTATCTAGGTTAGTTTCACTCGTGGTTAAAATCAAACTTCGTGCGCATTCAACATCATCAACCGAACGCACCCAATGTGAGTGAATCTTACAACTCCCCTTTTTAATTACACGTTTTGGGGTGTGTCATGTGTCACAAAATTAACTCGTTTATTTAAACTTGTGCCATACCATATTGTGATCTAAACTTAAATTGTATACATTGTTTGTAGTTATTTATTTGACATTGTCAATTTATATGCAATTCATTCATTAGGCCCATCAGTTCCTCGTGGGAGACGAGTTGAGCAACGCGTGCCTCAAAACAAATCCATTATTGTTTGTGTGTGTATTATTTTAATTTATATTGTTTGTAGTTATGTATTTCATATTGTCAAGTATATGCAAATCATTCATTAGGCCCATCAGTTCCTCGTGAGAGACGAGTTGAGCAACGCGCCTCAAAACGATCCATTATTGTTCATGTGTGCATTATTTAATATTAATTGATTGGTGAATAAGTTTACATCTATTTCTACTCATGTGTGGTTGTGCACTTTATTTTATAACCAATTAAATAAACTTGTTCAAATGTTTTTCATAGGATTCACTCACCAACTTTTTGTTGATCCAAAAACCATTTTTACACATGATACAGGTGAACAGGATGAAGCAAGGAAAACATAGGAAATGCCTTAGAAGAAAACAAAGAAGCTTAGATTGATGTTTAGATCATGATGTAATTATGATTGTAAATTTCCCATTAAATTGTATTAATGAATAT
Source organism: Scalesia atractyloides (assembly GCA_947069175.1). NCBI lineage: Eukaryota > Viridiplantae > Streptophyta > Magnoliopsida > Asterales > Asteraceae > Scalesia > Scalesia atractyloides. The sequence goes on from CAMTDV010001633.1 coordinate 621,663, forward strand.
GAAACGTTATAATAAATGTCATGAGCTTTGATGATAACCAATCATGCCCCGATCACCTTTTCCGCTGCGGGTCGGGGTGTGACAGCGAATCGGCGATTCTTCATCAGAATCTTCAAAAGAAGACATAAAACCTTCGCTTTGTGTTGAAGGGCGAGCACCTTTAGAAATAAACGTTGAGGGCTCAGCAATAGGTGTGGATGGTTCTCTTGCCCCGCAGCTACTGACCCCTTCACAACAACATCTGAAGCAGTATCTTTAACTTGCTCGCCAGCAGGATTCTTAGCAACACCTGAAGCAGTATCTTTAGCCTGCTCGCCAGCAGGATTCTCAGTTGCAAATTGTTTGGGCTCTTCTTCTGGAGCCACTTTTTCAGGGATAATAGGGTCTGCATCAAAGATAGGTGCGCTTTGGTCCACATCTCCCTCTTCAACATTATTAGGCCTGCGCGGAGATGGTATAGAAGAAGAGATGACCGGCGCAGCCTTCACAAGTTTCTCTGCAAAAACAGACACAAATGTTAACACATAAGGCAGTACGCAGATTATTACTACAAAGTGTGCAAAGAAGAAGACATACCAGGAGAAAATATCTTCGCGAAGGCTTCTAGGTTGCCTTTCTTACAAATGCGCGGGCGCGCAACCTTTTTTGGCCGAGACGGTGGTGCAGTCTCAGACTCTTTCCTCTTTTTGGAGGTACGCTTCAACGCCTCTTCAGGGCTTGAAGGGATCTCCAAGGGGTCGTCTGGATTCGAGGCAGGGAGAGAGGAGGTGTCAATGGGTTCTTGTTTTGGTTTCTTCAAACCTACAGGCGCAAGACCTTCTAATGAGTCCGACACCACCACGTAATCACCCAAGAGTCAGATACGAGACGCGTACCTTTCTTGCCTTCAGCTTTTACAGGGACAAATGGCTTAGCCTTTTGCTCTGGTTTGGAGGAAGTTGGCGCAGCAGCAGCAACAGTTGGCTTTCTTCTCTTTTTCTTCTTTGATTCAGGGCCTACGCCCAAGTTTAGCAAATTACCTACAGGACCGATAAATAAGGAAAAAGCGTTGCGCAGTAAGTTACATTGCAATATTACTTAGAGTTGGTATCTGCAAGTAATATTGCAATAACTAACTCAGGCTTCACACGATATGACTTACCAGTAGTAGCAGAGGGCTGCGCGTTAGATCTCTTTTTTAGATTTCAATTTCTTCAGGATCTGATCAAACCATGGTTCTTCATTCTCCGCAAGAGGCACAGCAGCCATCTTCCCATTCTCCCTCTTGAAAGACACCAAGTACAATGGCGCAACTGTTTCGCAAAGCACAACAACAAAACATCATCAGTAAACAGTCATTACAGGCTGCTCTAAAAAAGTTGAGAAGTAACTTACCAACTCCATCTTCGGTGTAAACCGGCTTTTCTCGACGTTCTTTCTTCCACAAATTACTCATCCCGGCAGCAATTAATGCCCTCTCTAGCAAGATAATGTTGGGCCATCTTTTATGTTCTGGTACCACACCTCGTTGGTCGGAATAGCCAATGTCTCCAACCTATCTCCTCCCCGGCCCTAAACGTCATAGCCATCGGGACAACCGCCGCTTTCACATAAAAAAACTTTTGCTTCCAGTCGTGGTAGGATTTGGGTGGCATTAACAACAACCGTTTGGGTTGCACACGTTGTTGGAATGAATAAAAGCCCAATGAGCAGTGAAGCTGATAAAATACCCGGAACTTCTCAACCGTCGGTATGATCTGCATCGACCGGCAGACGAGCTCGAAGTTCCTAATCCTCACCATTCCCATAGGATTCAACTGGGAAATATGGAATTTATAGAAGTTTAGAATCTCAAGCATGAAGTGGGTCACCGGAAGTCTGAAGTTGCCCTCGGCAAAATAATCGTAGAACAACGTAATGTAGCCGGCCGGAGCATCCGCCGCAGTGGCACCCTCCTTAGGGTAAAAAGCTCCCCATGACTTAGTAAACAACAAATTATCAATCAGGGCATCGAAGTTTTCTCTCCCCCACTTCAATGGTGGAAGTATCGACGTCGCCGGTGCCTCAACTCTCCCAGAACTAGATCCGGTCGCCATCAGAATCTTGCAGAAAGAATTCTTAAAGAAGGGGATTTTTTCAGAAAAGAAGAAGATGATCAGAGTTTAGCAGTCGCCAGAAAATATGAAGGATAGAGGTTTTCTCTCTCTAGAATATCAACTGATGCAGAAGCAAAAGGAGAATCATTTCCCTTTATATACTAATCGCAATTAATTGCAAAAGGGAAATTCAGCCATATAAAATGCTTAAATAGTCTTTCTCGTTAACAGAACTAATGGATAAAGTTAACCTAGTGGACTAAAATAGCAATGGTGAAACCTTTTTAGACCCACAGGTAAAAACAAAACATTTGAACTAAACTGGTAAAATAGCCCGAACTGACATTTAACTCAAAATTTGAGACTAACCCGGTCAAGCCTAGCTAGTAGCCTAGTAGCCAAGCCACAACAGAGCTCCGTTCGGTCACTTATTCCGTTAATGACTTAACTCCGACTTTCGATAACTCACTCCGTCACTCACACATCCACGACGATCAGGTGATGGTGGCCGACGACGGTTATCCACTAGCGGCGTAATATGGAAAGTTCCGATTCCGATGAGCCTGACAAGAAGCGTCCTCATCTCAACAACAACTCCGATATGGCACGTCACCCTATTCCTTCTCCCGAAAACGGCACTGTAAGCCTTTCAATTCAATCTTCATCTTCTTAATTTCTGTTCATTAGCATCATAAACACACTCGCATGTTTAATCAGATTCATGATGTTCAATGAATTAACAGTTTGTTTAGGTTTTGTTATGCTCAAAATTAGGGTTTCGTATTGTAGATTGTGGAAAACGGCACTGTAAGCGTTTCAATTTGATGTTTATCTTCTCTATTTGCTCAATTTCTTTCCATTTTTGTTCATTAGCATCATAAACACCCTCGCATGTGTACTGAGATTCATCATCTATAATGAATTAGAGTTCTGGTTTGTCTAGGTTTTTGTTATGTTCGAAATTAGGGTTTCGTATTGTAGATTGTGGAAATCGGCACTGTAAGCGTTTCAATTCGATGTTTATCTTCTCTATTTGCTCAATTTCTGTTCATTAGCAGCGTAAACACACTCGCATGTTTACTCAGATCCATGATCTATAATGAATTAGAGTTCTGGTTTGTTTAAGTTTTTGTTATGTTCGAAATTAGGGTTTCGTATTGTAGATTGTGGAAAACGGCTCTGTAAGCGTTTCAATTCGATGTTTATCTTCTCTATTTGCTCAATTTCTGTTCATTAGCAGCATAACATACTCGCATGTATACTCAGATTCATGATCTATAATGAATTAGAGTTCTGGTTTGTTTAGGTTTTTGTTATGTTCAAATTTAGGGCTTTGTATTGTAGATGGTGGAAATCGGTGTTTTATAGGTTCTGTTAGGGATTTGTAGCTTATTGATACAAATGTTACAGTCATAATACAGTTTAGCAGCATGTTATATCCGCGTCTTTAGTGAGATTCATGATCTTCAATGAATTAGAGTACCTGTATAAAGTTTTGTTATGTTCAAGTTTAGGGCTTTGTATTGTAGATTGTGGGAATCGGTGTTTTGTAGGCTCTGTTAGGGATTTGTAGCGAATTGATGTGAATGTTGCAGTAATATTACCGTTTAATAGCATAATATATTCGCGTGTTTACCGAGATTCATGATCTTCAGTTAATTAGAGTACCAGTTTGTTTATGGTTTGTTATGTTCAAAATTAGGGTTTCACGTTGTAGATTGTGGAAGACCGTGTTTTGTAGGCTCTGTTAGGGATTTTAGTGTATTGAAATGAATGTTGCAGTCATATTACAGTTTAGCAGCATAATATATTCACGTGTTTACTGAGGCTTTGGTATTCAAAGAATAGAGTATTGGTTTGTTTAGGTTTTGTTATGTCCAAATTTAGGGTTTCGAGTTGTAGATTGTGGAAATTGGTGTTTTGTAGGCTTTGTTAGGGATTTGTAGTGTATTGATATGAATGTTACGGTTATATTACAGTTACGTAGCATAATATATTCGCGTGTTTACTCAGATTCATGATCTTCAATGAGTTCAGTTCCGGTTTGTTTAGGTTTTGTTATGTTCAAAATTAGGGTTTTGTATTGTAGATTGTGGAAATTGGTGTTTTGTAGGCTCTGTTAGGGATTTGTAGTGTATTGATATGAATGTTACGGTTATAATACAGTTAAATGAAGGCTAGGGTTTGTGGTTTATCTTCTCTATCTGCTCAATTTCTGTTCATTAGCAGCATAATCTGTTCACGTGTTTCATGAGATTCATGATCTTCGATGAGTTATAGTAGTGGTTTGTTCAGGTTTTGTTAAAGTTGTAGATTGTGGAAATCGGTGTTTATGTATTGATATGAATGTTACGGACACAGGATTTTGGTAGATGAATACAATTATATGAAGGCTAGAGTTTCTACATAGTGTTCATTTTGAGGTTGAGATTGAGAGAGTGAATGCTGTTTGTGAATTAGTAATGTTTACAGTGATTTAGTTACTTCAGTTAAGAGTGAAATGTTGGCATGAAGTTATAGTTTCATGTTAACAGTGGGCAGTCATAAGCTTGTAATCTTTTAATCTTATTGTTTGCATAAAGTTAGGGCTTCACATTGTAGCTTGTAAATAGGCTTCAGTTCAAGGTTGAGATTGAGAGAGTAAACTTTCTATGTAAACTAGTAACTTGAAAGTGATTTAGTCTTATGAGTTAAGAGTGAAATCTTGACACCACAAATTATCGTACTCGTATTACCAATTATCAGTTATAAGCTTGCAATCTTATATTCTTACAAACAAACGAGATTCAGATCGTTTCCTGAAGTTCATTCTGTTATGGTAGGTTGATGCAACAGTGCTACAATATCAAAATCAGAAACTCGTCCAGCAATTAGATATCCAGAAGCAAAAGTTGCATGACCTGGAAGATAAAATTAAAGAGTTAAAACAGGGTCAAACTTCTTACGATGATTTCTTGATTACAATTAATCAACTATGGAATCAGGTAACTTATTAAAATTTAACACACTCGCTTAGTCACTTCCATTTTCTTATAGTTTCTTTTACTAATTATTATCTAAACACCTCATTAGTTGGACGATGACTTAATTCTACTTGGAGCACGGGCTGGTGCAGGCCAAAGTGCCTTGGAAGCATTGCAACGTGCAGATTCTTCCCGAGGTCTGTAATTATTTGATAGAGTAAAATATCATTTTCATCCCTGAGGCTTGGTCAGTTTTGCGACTCTCGTTCAAAGGTTTGTTTTTTCACATCTGGATCCAAAAGGTTTGAAATCTTGCCATTTTCATCCGGCTTGTAAACTCCATCCATTTTTCTCCGTTAAGTCAGAGGTATTTCCGTATTTTTTGTTAACTTAAAGGGCAATTCGGTCCTTTTTCACTTTATGTACACGCATTTAGCATAATGTACAAGTATTCAAAAGACCGAATTGCTCTTTAAGTTAACAAAGAAGACGAAAATACCCCTGACTTAACGAAGAAAAATGGATGCAGTTAACGAGCTGGATGAAAATAGTAAGATTTCAAATTCTTTTGGATCCAGATGCGAAAAAACAAACCTTTGGATGAAAGCCAAACCTCAGTATTTTACTCTTCTTTGATATTATTTGACACTTAGTTATCCAACCATTAAGCTCACATAATCTAACTTACGTATATAGGTTCAGTCCCGCCGGGTCCCGCAGAGGAAATATTTCTTTTCAGACTCTTTCAGCCAGATTCCATTGGAACACATGGAAATGAAGAACTACTTGATTATGTTAAAGAATCACTTTTGTGGAGGCATTCAGCTACTTTGGATTTAATGAGATTAATAGAAAATGCTATAGAAATTCTGATGGCTAAAATTGTGAGCATCGATCAATCTTTGCATGAAAATTCATCCGCAGAAGGTCAGTATTGATCTTATTTGAGGTCGATATATTTTTAATTTACTTATGCATACTGATTTCTAACGATTGACTTTGGTATATCTCAGATGCAATTATTCAATCAAATAAGATTGATGAGTTAATGAAGGAGGAAGTTGATAATTTACGTGTAGTTGTTGAAGCTCTTCATGTTAAGCATAAAGAATATGCTGATATGATTCAGAGTTATAGTCATACACTTTCTGTGGATCAGTCCGAGATTAAAAAAATTGCAGGTTTTAACCGCTTTATGCATTTTCATCAGCTTTCTCTTCCCAAAGAACATAAGCTTCTTTGATTTTGATTTTATATTTATTTTGTATGTTCTGCTTGTAAGGTGACCTGGAGGACAGCATGGCAGAACTCGAAGAAAGTCGAAGAAAACTTGTAAATTTAAAGATGCAAAAGGATAGAACTTCTGTTGTGCAAGCTCCAGTTCCATGTAATATTAACGGAAGTATTTCACCTGAAAGTACGGTAGAGAAAACTATGAGATCACGCGATTTAAAGGACTCCATAGAGGAAGCAAAGGTTTAATTCTTTTTCTTATTTTCGAGTAAAATGCCATTTTTGTCCCTGAGGTTTGGCCAGTTTTCGCGACTTTCATCCAAAGGTTTGTTTTTCCGCATCTGGACCCAAAGGCTTGAAATCTTGCCATTTTTATCCGGCTTGTTAACTCCATCCATTTTTCTCCTTTAATTCATGGGCATTTTTCGTCTTTTTTCCTCTGTTTAGGGTATTTTGAATACTTGTGCATTATGCTTAGGGCTGCAAACGAACCAAACGTTCGGCGAACAGTTCGTGAACTGTTCGGCGGGAAGTTCGTTTGTGTCCGTTCGTTTATTAAACAAACGAACACGAACAAGGATTTTTGTTCGTTTAGTTAAATGAACGAACGTGAACAGAGTCTGCGTTCGTTCGTTTATGTTCGTGAACGTTCGGTAACGTGTTCGTTTATGTTCGGTAGTTCATTAGTGTTTTTAGTTTTTATATTTTATTTAAAATTTCAAAATTCTGACAAATAAAATATTTAATAAGTGTTTGTGTATTATATATTATGTTTATGAACGCTTGTTTGTGTTCGTTTGTTTCCATTAGTTCATAAACATTAATTTGTGTTTATCAACGTTCGTTTTCGTTCGTTGTCTAAAATTAACAAACAAACACAAACGAACACGAACACGTTCATTTTCCTACCAAACGAACACGAACACGAACATAAAATCTCGTTCGGTTATATTTCTTAACAAACGAACACGAACAAGGTCATATTCGTGTTTGTTCGGTTCGTTTGCTGCCCTAATTATGCTAAATGCTTGTACATAAAGTGAAAAAGACCGAATTGCCCTTTCAGTTAACAAAAAAGATGGACATACCCCTGGCTTAACGGAGAAAAATGGACCGAGTTAACGAGCCAGATGAAAATGGCAAGATTTTAAACCTTTTGGATCTAGATGCGGAAAACAAACCTTTGGACGAAAGTCGCAAAACTGGCCAAACCTCAGGGATGAAAATGGCATTTTACTCTATCTTTTCTTTCTATGTGTGACTGCACAAAAAGTATTTAACCTTTTATTTAATGTAGATACTTGCATCTGATCGCCTTTCTGAGCTTGAAGAAGCAAGTGAGGACAATTTAAGCCTATCAAAACAGTTGAACGATCTTCAGGTTACACGTGCTTTTACTTTTTTTATACGTATATAGGCCGTTTGACATTTTGTTTGTTCTAACTTCTAACATGATTTATTTGAGCAGAATGAACTGAAGGATTGCAAATATATTTACACGTCTCGTCCTTACACTTTACTTAACGATCAACTTCCGTATTGGGAATCTGAAGTTGAACGGTTTAGGGTGCTTGTAGATTCCTTGCAAGTTGAACGGTCATCGGTTACACGAAAAGAAAAAGAACTCAACATGAAAACCGAATCGATAAACGCTTTAAGAAATCCTATGGATACTGTTGATTCTACTATTGAAAAATTGGACCAACAGCTTCAGCAATGCATTAATGAGAATAACGAGTTGGAAATGAAAATGGAAGAAGCTGTACAAGATTCAGGTGAAGTTGCGTATAATTATTGGGATTATTAATTTATTACATTTTCTGCGCTTTTATTATTTTAATAAAAAATAATTGTTACAGAGAGGAAAGACGTTAAAGCTGAGTTTCAAGTTATGGCCTCTGCTTTATCAAAAGAAATTGGGATGATGACATCACAATTAAATCGGTGGAAACAAACAGGATGTGAAGCTGTTTCTTTACGTGAAGAGGCGCAGTCACTTAAATCCTTGGTGGACAAAAAGGTGGAAATTTTTATTATTATATTTAGAATAAAATGCCATTTTCGACCCTGAGGTTTGACCAATTTTGCGACTTTCGTCCAAAGGTTTGTTTTTCTCGCATCTAGATCCAAAAGGTTTGAAATCTGGCTATTTTCATCCGGCTTGTTAACTCCATCCATTTTTCTCCGTTAAGTCATGGGTATTTCTGGCTTTTTTTTTGCTAACTTAAAGGGCAATTTGGTCTTTTTCACTTTATATAAAAAGACCAAATACCCTGAAAAAGACCGAATTGTCCTTTAAGTTAACAGAAAAGACGGAAATACCCCTGACTTAACGGAGAAAAATGGATGGAATTAACGAGCCGGATGAAAATGGCAAGATTTCAAACCTTTTGGATGCGGAAAACCAACATTGGGACGAAAGTCGCAAAACTGGCCAAACCTCAGGGACGAAAATGGTATTTTATTCTTTAATTTATTTAATATTTTGGTTATTTCGTGTTGATAATTGCTTTCGATAATTTTTGTTTTTAATTATAGACTATTGAACACAAGGCGTTGGTGGATAAATGTTCCGAGCAAAGTGCCGAGATCAAGTCTTTACAGGCCCATGTAAGTTTTGGTTTGAATATTATATTATACTTAAATAATATTTTTTATTTTATTTAATGAACTTAAGTTTGTTAAGCCTGTTGCAGATTGAGAGGCTGCAAAGGGACAGATTAGAAACGCAAATATTTTTGGATATGATTGGACAAAGGATATACGACAACAGGGATATAATAGAAATTAAAGAATCCGAACAGAGAGCTTATTCGCAAGCTGAAGTTTTAAAACGCGCGTTTGATGAACACGGTTTAGAGTTACGGATTAAAGCGGCGAAAGAAACCGAGGTTGCTTGCCAACAAAGATTATCCGATGCTGAATCTGAAATTGCTGATTTAAGTGCTAAATTGGATGATTCTGAAAGGTTTGACTTGTATACAGTCAAATCATATTAATATTTTGTGTAAATAGCATTTTACGTCCTTTAACTTTGAGCCAAATTGCAGCCTCTGTTATTTAACTAACGAAATTGAAATTACACTGGCTGTCCTTTATGTTATTGTTTTCATCATACGGCCTTTATGTTATTGTTTCTCATCAGACGGTGTCCTTTTGCCCTAACCCAGTTAATTTTTTCTATACACTCTTAACACGTGCCACCCACATGAGGGCATAATGGTCATTTTAACTTAATAACTAAAACAAATTAAATAAAATCGTAGATATTAACAAAAAAAAAAGAAGTGAAAATGATCATTATGCCCTCATGTGAGTAGCATGTGTTAAAGAGTTAACATAAAAAATTAACTGGGTTAGAGTAGAAGGATACCGCCTGATGAGAAACAAAAACATAAAGTTAATGTAATTTCGTTAGGTACAGGAGAACGCCTGCTATTTGGCTCAAACTTAAGGGACTTAAAATTCAATTTACTCTAATATTTATCATCTCTTTATGTAACGGTTATAAGTGGTTTATGAGAGTATTTCGGTTCATGTACAGGGAAGTTTTGGAACTCGCAGAGGCTATAAAAATTAAGGATGGTGAAGCGGAGTCTTATATTTCTGAAATTGAGGTATTTCACTAGTGCTATATGGTAAGTTTAATTATATTTTTGTGATTATTTAATGTTATGTTTTTTAATTGTTACAGACTATAGGTCAAGCTTATGAAGATATGCAGACACAAAACCAGCACTTGCTGCAGCAGGTGATGGAGAGGGATGACTACAATATCAAGGTATAGAAACGGGCTAGCTAAAAAGGATTGTGTCTAATAGCTTAAAAGGGAAAAAAACATGTTCATGCCGTAATTATATACATCCTCGTAAATTGTATTTTTTTTAGAGTAAAATGCCATTTTCGTCCCTAAGGTTTGGCCAGTATTTGCGACTTTCGCTCAAAGGTTTGTTTTTCCGCATCTGGATCCAAAAGGTTTGAAATCTTGCCATTTTCATTCGCATCGTTCACTCCATCCGTTTTTTCTCTCCATTAAGTCAGGGGTATTTTCTTCTTTTTTTATTTAGTAAGGGTATTTTGAATACTTGTACATAAAGTGAAAAAGACCGAATTGCTCTTTAAGTTAACAAAAAAGACGAAAATACCCCTGACTTAACGGAGAAAAATGGATGGAGTTAGCGAGCTGTATGAAAATGGCAAGATTTCAAATCTTTTGGATCCAGATGTGGAAAAACAAACCTTTGGACGAAAGTCTCAAAACTGGCCAAATCTCGGGGACGAAATGGCATTTTACTCTTTTTTAATTATTTATTTTAATCATTGATAAATTCAATTTTGGGATCGTGACTTATATTGATTATTTACAACTGCCTGCTACAGGTGGTTTCTGAGAGTGTGAAGATGAAACAATCACACACGTCTCTACTTTCAGAAAAGCAAACCCTAGAGAAACAACTTCAACAAGTCAACTCAAAAGTTGACTCGCTCAAATCACGCATTGCACATTATGAAGAGCAGGTATAGTTTCTTTTTTCTTATAAGCAGTTCGGCTAACTAGTTGTTAATCCTTTTCTAAATTAACTCGTAATCTTGTAGATGAATTCATGCATTACACATGCTTTGAAGTCAACTGAAGAAGATAGACACCTTGCCCTTAACCTTGAAAACAGCAAGTGGGAATTATCTAATGCTGATAAGGAATTAAAGTGTCTTAAGTCGTTGCTTTCTTCGTCTGAGAAAGAATACGATCAAATCCATAGAAAAAGGGAGGAAATTCAGGAGGAGTTGGACAATGAAAGGTAATTATAATTATAAATTTATATAGAGTAAAATGCCATTTTCGTCCCTGAGGTTTGATCACTTTTGTGACTTTTGTCCCTGAGGTGCCACTTTCATCCAAAAAGTTAGAAATGTTGGCATTTTCATCCTGAAGGGCCAAATTTTGAGGGACGAAAGTCGCAATAATTTGCAAACTCAAGGATGAATATGGCAATAAAACGTAGATGTAAATGTTACAAACTCAGCCGGTTCGATGTAGCCGTTGGGGTTAGCGGTTATGGTATGGTAAATCAAATTAAAAAAAAAGTTTCAATTTTTTACCTATAAATACCCAAACCACATGGCACCCCATGCCGGCCTGGCACGCCGCTTCTACACCCCACTTTTTTGGGTGTGGACTGGTATATCCCACATCTGCCACGTGTCGAACAATGCTCCCAATCCAAGCCCCTCCACACCCCATAGTCTTAAGGGTTTTTACGGTGGTGTAAATCAACAAAAACTATTTTTATTTTTTTGAAAAAGTTGATTTTCTTGGGTTTTTGGTAATTTTTTTTTGAAAAAGCCTTCGTTTTGACCGAGTTCTCTAAGTTGTCTCAACTCATAGGAGTTTTTATTTTATCCTAACCCATATATATAGCCATTGGCGCAGCATAGTGGGGGTGGGGAGGGGCGCCCGACCCCCCGAACTTTTCGCTCAGTAGTGCCCGGTATGTAGTTTTCGTATAGAATTTTTTTTTGGTATATACGTTTTCGGTCCCGCGGTTTTATAACTTTTTAGGTATAAACGCTTATACGTTTTCGACCCCCGTCGGAAATCCAAGCTTTGCCACTGTATATAGCCATATAAGGGAGGGTTATCTTGAGAACGCATTGATAACATTAAGCCAAAGGGCAACTTGGTAATTAAGGAAATTTTGTTGTTGAACGCAGAATGGACAGAAAGAAGCTTGATGAGGAGCTTGAAGAACTAAACATGAAAATTACAGAATTGACATTAGGAAGTGGGGAAGCCGCCATTCAGAAACTTGAGGACGAAATCAAGGATTGCAAATCTATTCTCAAATGTGGTGTTTGCTTCGATCGCCCAAAGGAGGTACACACACAAACTCTGCATAAGAGTATCGTAATTGTTGTTATTATAATTCTAGAATAGATTACGGAAAATGTCCTTTATTATTATATTAGGTTGCAAAGTATGTCCTTCATCTTCAAAAGTTGCAGAAAACGTACTTTATGTTTTAAAACTCTTGCACGTTACGTCCTTTAGCCCTAACTCGGTTAATTTTTCTTGTTAAATTTGACCAAGTGGACAACCATGTGAGGGCAAATTAGTCTTTTTAGAGAGGGGGGGGGGGGGGGGGTTATGTGTGTGTATACTTTTTTTCAAAAATAATTAGTTTATTTATTATTTTGTATGATTATAAACCAGAAAACTTGCAAAGTTACATCAAAACAGAAGGTAGACGGGCAACAAGTTGCGCCGCCAACCCTTTCAATAATTATTTTATTTATTGAATTATGATGATTTATTTTAGTATTTAGGGTAAAATGACCAAAATACCCTCATGTGGGGTTCACTTGGTCATATTTAAATATGAAAGGGGTAACTTTGTAGAATAATAACCAAGTTTTAAAAGTGTTTCAATTAGGTCACTCAAGTTTCAAAAGTGTTCCAATTAGGTCACTCAACATTCATTTTTTTATTAAAATTAAGGGTTTTTTCATCCATTTCATAGGTAACTGTGGTGATGTGAATTTTTGTTTCTTTTTCCCTTTCGTTTGATGCTAACGTCCAATGATGACGTGGATTTTAACTTGTTTTTTTATTTTTAATGTAATTAAAGTGTTTTTATTTTTAATAAATAAAATTCCATATATGAATATAATCCGACCCTAGCATCTTATGCTCCATTTTTCTCCTGACACATGGAAAAAAGGACATGACTCGATTTGAATATTAAGTTATCTAATTGGGACAAAAACGATACGAGTGACCTAATTAGAACACTTTTGAAACTTGGTTACTATTCTATGACATTTTCCCAATATGAAAATTAACTGGGTTAGGGCCAAAGGACATAACGTGTAAGGGTTTTAAAACCTAATGTACGAATTCTGTCATTTTAAAACATAATGTTTGGGCCTGGTATAAACATAAAGGACGTTTTCTGTAATTTACTCGTAATTCTATAACAATGTTAATAATCATAAAATTTATTGCGCCAGGTGGTGATTGTGAAATGCTATCATCTATTTTGCAATCCATGCATCCAGAGGAATTTAGAAATCCGTCACCGAAAATGTCCCGGTTGTGGAATGGCGTTTGGGCAAAACGATGTCCGGTTTGTGAAGATATAGTTAGTTAGATTAGAATATAGCATTTAGAAGAATGTTTTCACCCTGTTTTTTTAAGCCAAATCGGCACGTGCTCGATAGGATAACGATGATTATGTAATTAGTTCGGTACTCGGTTGCATGAATCTGCTTTGAGAAAGAAACAATATCTTGTGCAGCAACTTGTGTTCAGTTTTATTGGAAGTTATTTCTTAAAAGGGTTTATTATACATTAAACAAACATGTTACGCTTCTCGCAAAAGAAGTGCGCCTACTACAAGCGTGTAAGTGTTTTAATCAGTGAAGCTGCAACATCAACTTTCTCGTAAGTTTTAGCAGTCATAAGAACATGTACCTCTTCATAGTCATAAGAACATGTACCTCTTCATAATCGCTGGACGACTCATTTTCATCCGATTAAGTTATCTGAAGATTCTTGAGCTGCTGTTGCTTTGTTTTAACTCATGTTATTGTGAAGTATGTTTTTGTGTTTAGCGGTTGACAAATAGAAAGTGTCATGTCAAATTAAAATTTTCGAATCATTTAATACTGAGCGCCTCGCATAAGTAAAGCTCTTGCACTACGCCTTGGATTTTGGAACCTAAATTATCGTGTGCCAAACGGAAGTGTAATCGCTACCCTTATGAACTGTGTTTTCTTTTTTGATCTTTGGCCCTGGAGTTTTTGACATATATAGACAGGATACAACTTAATAGCATCTATTAGCATCAAAAGTCGTTGAATGGTATAGAATTTATGAATACTTTTATAGACGATTATTCACGTTTTGTTTGGGTGTCATAATAGAAACATAAGTCCGAGGCCTTAATAAAGTTCAAAGAATTCAAACAAGAAGCGGAACGGGTCACCGGGTTGAAAGTGAAAGTATTAAGATCGGATAATGGGGGAGATTACAAATGAATTTGATGAATATTTCAAAAGTTGTGGAATAGGCTGAAAACTTACATGTACAAATACTCCACAAAAAATGGCGTATCGGAACGTAAAAATGGACATTTGGGTAAAGAATGTCGAAGTATGTTACACGAAAAGAATATACCGGGAAGGTTCTGGCTGAATCAATGGCCATAACAACATGCGACAACAATCGTCTACCTCAACAAGGACTTGGGTATGTCAACACCATTCGAAAAATTAGTTACAATTGAACCAGGAAGGTTCTGGGCTGAATCAATGGCCAAAAAGCATGCGTCATCAATCGTCTACCTCAACAAGGACTCAGGTATGTCATCGAGTCTCAGGTCCATCCGACCCCGACCAATTTCAACCCATACCGGTATTACCTTAATTCAAATGAACGAATACTTACTCATCAATCATCATTGGTTGAGACTAATATGCCATGCCTGCACAAAAAGTGAGACATGATATCACACCAATAGTTGTTGATCGAAATATAGGTATGTGTGCGCGTGCATGGGGTGTGGATGCACGGGTTTGCTTTTTTTAAAACCAAGATTTTTAATAATTTAATAAATTATATATGTGTGGTGTGTGTGTATATATATGTAGTGAAAGTGTATTGTAAAATTAGGCTAACGTACGCTGTGATTTTATAACATGCGAGATTATTTTTATAACATGCGTGATTAAGTTTTTTACCCCATGCATGATTTCTTATTTGTACATGCGTGATTATGGTTTTCAACGTTATGGTTTTCAACATGCGTGGTTAGGGTTTTTGAGTTTTATAACGTGCGTGGTTTCCCAGCGTACACATCGTACGTTAAGGAACATTGTACGTTAACCAACCCCCAATGATTTCGTGAAGTCCCTCCCTGAGGTATTAGCATGTGCTTCTTCCAACTCGACAATCTTCTTCATTTCTATCCGCACATAATAAACATATAGTATGTGTATATTTTAGAATCAATTATTTAGCCACAAAACCAGAACTGCTGAATAAATCAATAGGAACTTCATTATTTTGGCAATACCTCCGGTTCATGATTATGATTTTCCAACTACTCCACTTTCATTTTATCAATTATTGTCACTTCTTTGATTACGCGGAGCTTGTTCAGTAGCGACTTTGCTGCTTCTTTCTCATGAATACTTTGATTGTGCGCCTCTTGCAATTTCCCTTGTATTTCTCCGATAGCATTTCACAACTTTA
Organism: Scalesia atractyloides; assembly: GCA_947069175.1. Taxonomy (NCBI): domain Eukaryota; kingdom Viridiplantae; phylum Streptophyta; class Magnoliopsida; order Asterales; family Asteraceae; genus Scalesia; species Scalesia atractyloides. The sequence goes on from CAMTDV010001633.1 coordinate 637,187, forward strand.
TAATTTCTTGTCTCTTTCCTTCTTCAAGATCGACATGTAAGTAACATAAAACGTTTAGAAAATAACTTTTTTTGTTACTACTAGCATGTTAACCTCTGTTATACATATAAAAGATTTACCATCAAATGCTTTTTAAAAGTCTAATATCCATATTAGCTCTTCTTCACCACGCTTCTCCAGCTTGTCTTTAGCTTCTTTAAAAGTCGATGCTTCCAAAATTTAAAATTTTTACAGATAAATTACGAGTAGGTTCGATTCGGTAATAAAAACAAAATACAACCCTAGACTAAAAGGTTTTCTAAAGGTAAATACTCCGTTCATATTAAAAAACAAAAGAATTAATGGCAACCAAGTGCTATTTTATAAACACCTCTACTGAAAAGCTATTTTATAAATCCATATTTTTGTTAACTTCTTATTTTTATGAGTTAATTACTGTTTTCGTCGCTGTGGTTTGTCAAAAATCACTATTTCAGTCCATTAGTTTAAAAATTGCGATTTCAGTCCATGTGGTTTCACTTTCGTAACCATTTCAGTCCACCTCGCAACCATTTCAGTTTCTGTTTATAATAAATGGAATGAAGTGGTTACGAAGGTGAAATCACAAGGACTGAAATGGTTATGAAAGTGAAACCACAGGGACTGAAATCGCAATTTTTAAACTAATGGACTGAAATAGTGATTTTTGACAAACCACAGAGACGAAAATAGTAATTAACTCTATTTTTATCCTTTTTAATTCCCTTTGTTATAGATACCTCCCAAACTGCCAAACCATTATCCTTCTTAATTTCCTTTATTACAGATACTTCCTAAACTACCAAACCATTTATCGGTCTCAAGCAGCCAGAATTAATGGCAACCAAGTGCTATTTTTTAAACACCTGTAAAAGAAGACATTTTTTGTAATCACTATGAGAAAACACAATTGATATACGTATGGATCATATTTTGGGTTTAGACATGATGTTTTGGGTTGTTTTAACAAAGAAAACATCAAACAAACAAACATAACAATTTAAAACACAACACAACGCAACTAATTTTAGCTTTAAAACTTGAAACTTAAATCTTTACAACTTATCACCGCTGTTGTTTACTGCCAATCACAACATCACCAAACTATACACGCTCGCTATCTTAAGAACTAAGCGCCGAAAAACGACGTCACCCCCCCCCCCCCCCACTTAAATTTTTCTCTAAGTCTTTTTTTTTTCTTTGTGATCGTTGACTTCATAGTACACATTGATGTTGAAAAATAACTAGTTAGATGCCCCGTCCGCTTGAGTGTTAGGCAGCTCATTGACACGGAAAACAATTAAATCGAGTAAACGAATAAAAACATAACACTTTTATAGTTTTGCTAAAAAACTAAAACAATGGAATATTGTTATTTTTAACTAATGAAAAGTTATATTTTTTCACTGGTGTAAAATCGTAATTTTCCAAAAGCTAAAGTGATGCCAATACTGGAAATTGAAACCAGGGGCAAAAGTGTAAATCAGCGCAAGGGCGAATTCATACTTTTGAACCTAGGGCAACACAGTAATATAAATTTAAACTAAAGGCATAACCGTAATTTTAGGTGGGAGGCGAAACCATATTTTTATTTTGAACCGAGGGCATAATCGTAATTTTGAGTTGGAGCTAAGAGCGTAATTTTATTATAAAGGGGCAAAAACGTAATTTTTAACTGAGGCCGAAATCAAAAATTTTTAACGGGGAAAAATCGTAATTTTAAGGTGGGGGCGAGAACATATTTTTTTTTCATTTGAACAGGGGTGAAAACGTAATTTTGAGCTGAGATCGAAATTGTAATTTCAAGTCGTGGGCGAAATCGTTATTTTTGGCTGGGGCCAAAAGCGTAATTTTATTTTGAGCAAGGGGCAAAATCGTAATTTTAAAGTGGGGCAAACCCGTAATTTTACATCGTAAACAAATAATAACCGTTTGGTCCAATGGGGGAGTGCCATGCCAGCTGCCTGGCAGTATTCCGGGGGCAAACCCGTAATTTTACAACGTAAACAAAAAATAAACGGCTGGTCCAATGGGGGAGTGCCAGGCTAGCTACCTGGCACTATTCCTTTTTTTCGAGTCGTAGGCAAAATCATAAGTTTTGGCTGGGGTATAACATTTGTATAAATCGGGTTTCGAAAACCCCATCATTTTCATTAATCAAGGATGTATTATTTTTGTTTTCGTTGCATATAATTTTTTTTTCTTCTAGCATTTTTATTATTATTATGATCTACTTAATAAGAATATTAAAATTTGTAAATAGCAACAATTAATTTAATATAGACTTAAAGAATTAGCAAGTAAATAAAAAGTTAAATTAAACTTTATAAATATTTAATCAAAAATTTAAATAAAAAAAAGAAAAAAGAAATACGGGAAACCGGGAATCGAACCCGAGTTCCCCCGGTAAAAACACACACCGCACACACCACTGCACTACACACATAAGTTGTGCTATTGTTAGAATCTCAATGCTCTTATATTCAAGCTAAATGGAACCCTGCAACACCCGCCAATCTCCTCGCCGGAGATCTCGGCAAATCACGCGTATTTCCTCAACAATCGAAAAGATGTCCAATCTATTTCAAGTAAATTTCTTGACTGTAATCGCACTGGCAATCAATCCGAACCAAATCGCCGAATTCGAGCCCTCAAACACCCCTATAAATACTAGTCGAACTCTCACAATCAAACTCGCTCATCTCCTCTCGAAACCTATTCTACTCTTTGATCAGGTGACGTAGCCCGTCGCCGGAGTTCTGTCGATCGCCGGAGTTCTGCACGTCGCCGGAACCACCATCCGCCGCCGGTTTTGTTCAAACGGTAGCTTTTCATTCTAAATCTCTTTTTTAAGCATTCGTGAATAATACCTATGCAATCGATTAATAAAACGGAATGAATCAAGAATTGTTTTTCAGGCGGGTAAAGTTTGGGTTTATTTTAATAGAGAAGATGAAGTCGATAAGTTTATAAGAGAAATAAAATTTGGTGTTTTAATCGGGTTAGACACACAGTCCAGTGGTGGACTGTGTGCATTTTACACTAGTGATACCGAGTTCGATTCCTGCAACCACATCGATTCCCTGATATAACAAAATCCTTTTTTTTAAAACTAAACCATATACCCTTCAGTAAGTTGTTAAAGTTAATAACAATCCAACAATATACAGGTTAGACACCCAGCCCAACTGGTTGGGCTGGGTGCAAAACCGGCTCCAGGTCGCGGGTTCGAAACCCACTCTTCACGCAAACCGACTGGCTTTAAAAACCTTTTTAATTAAATTAAATCAGGAATTACTTAATAAGTATATAAATATAATAAAAATCCAGTATCTAACGGGTTAGACACGTAGCTCAGTTGCAAGAGCTGCGTGCACGCAACCGCGAGGTCTCGAGTTCGAATCCTGTCACATGCATCCAATTTCACACAAAAACCCGGTCAGATCTAACTGTCAGATCTGACAGTTTTTTTTAAATATTAATTTATATGTCATATATCCTTATTTTTAGCAAAAATTAATTAAAAAAAAGATATACATCAAAATATAACTTTGAAGATTATAAAATCTCAACAAAATACCACAAAAATAACCTAAAAAAAACCTAACAAAAAGTATTAAGTCCAAATATTAATTTGTTTATATTTTTGTTATCATATTATTATCTTAGGTTAGTATTCGTTTGTCGATCAAATCCTTTCCTCGTGCGCACTCATCATCAACCAAGAATACGCACCTACGGTGAGTGAATCTCTACAAATTTCCCGTTTTAATCACGTTTTTGGGTGTATCATGTGTGGTATCATTTCTTTATATTATTTAACACTTGTGCTTATATCATGGCATGATCAAATGTGTATTGCTTGTAGTGTGGTTTATATGTGGATTCATTTTATCATTTCAGTGTACTCATTTCATTAGGGCCATCAGTTCCTCGTGGGATACGGGTTGAGCATCAGGTGCCTCATTAGATCGGCTCCTTTTGATTGAGCCTTGATCTCAGATACATCATCATTCATGTCATATATTCATTCAACGTGGTTTGTGTTTGGTTACATATACATATTTGCTCACATGTGATTTATGCATAATTTTCTTTAATAAACATAATAAGCAATTATTTAAATGTTTTATCAAGGTTCACTCGCCAACTTTTGTTGACCCAAAATTTCCTCTGTTTTACACATGATACAGGTGATCAAGTTGATGAAAGAAACACTTAGGATGGCCTAGAAGAATAAACAAGTTATTTCGTTGGAACAAACATTTAGATTTTTATTGTGTTTGTATGAAATTTCTGTTGGATATTTAAATTTTAATTTGAATTTAATAAATATGAAACTTATTAGTAAATATCATGAGCTTTGGTGAGAACCCAATCATGCCCCGACTTTTATTCCGCTGCGGGTCGGGGTGTGACAAATTGGTATCAGAGTTTGTGACTATAGGGATATAGGATAAGTTATTAGACCTTTAGAGCCTATACTATAGTTGACTAGATTTAAATTGTCTATGTGTTACATGCAAAATTCATGATGTTTATATGTTTCATGTTTATATTCACACACAACATTATGCAAACATTCTCATAAGTACATGTTAATATGCATTACTAATCATAGATCATACCCTCATATCATATCATATCTATGAAAGCACACACCTCACAATTTCACAATTTTCGTTATTTCTTTTCGAAGATTTTTGCAATGTTTTCATATTTTTCAATTCACATCAAAGTGAGTTTTCACGACGGGCATGTAGTAACTGGAAGGGTACGCGTACCGGTAGTCGGAACGTCCTGTCTAGGCTTGGCATTCGTATAAATCCAAAATAAAGGACCAGTTTGCCTACCTGGGGACTAACGATGAGAGTACGAAGGACCTATTAGGCTAAAGCATGCTATACCAAACGTCGTGTGAACTAACCCCACTTTGAGCTGTCATTGTGTCCACACCTGGACACCCTCCGACCATACATCTCGCAATCATGTTTTATGATTTTCATTCGGGTGGTGCGAGTGTTTAACCCGCCGACACCAATGTGAATCCTACCAAGCCCAATAGTCATGGGGGCCCACATGACTACACAGGCAATGGTATGAGGGACATTTGGAGGCCCAAACATGAGCAAACCCAAGACATCCTATGGATGTAGTTAAATTATTTTCAATTATGTTGTTTTCATTCTTTTTTTTACGACACATGACACCTAGGAAATTCTTGAACTCACAATCTCCCTATACATATTCCTGTAGATGTCTGCTAGGCAATTACGTGGAGGTAGAAGGTCAGGGAAGTCAAACGAACGCTTGGCCACGCAAATTGCTAAACAAATGGCCGCAGTGCTTCCTGACATCGTACTACAAGTTCAGCAAGCTCTCACCGCTAATCCCACAACTCTCCCAACCAAGAAGACCAAAGCGGCGCCAACCCTCCTCCCAAAACCCCCAAATGCACCTACAAACACTTCAAGTCCTGCGATCCCCCAAAATATGAAGGGACTGAAGGTGTCACCGCTCTCCTTCACTTGTTTGAGGAGATGGAAAACACCTTTCTCAATTGCGACTGTCCTGAGTACCGTAAGGTACGTTACGCGACTGGAAGATTGTTTGGGGTAGCCCTTACCTGGTGGAACACGGAAAAGGGTAAGCGAAGTGTTGAAGATGCCATGGCCTTAACATTGGAAGAGTTAAGGGAAATCATGACAAGACGCTTCTGTCCAAGAAGCGAAATCAAAAAGCTAGAAGAAGAGTTTCACGCATTGAAACAAAAGGAAGGAGACCACACTTCATACAATAAGAGATTTCTCGAGTTGAACCAGATGGTCCCCAATCTGTTCACCCCATTATACCGCCTAATTGAACACTACATTCGAGGCCTCCCCTCGAAAATCCAAGATTTGGTTTTAAGCACTTCGCCTGCAACACTTGAAGCCGCAATGGAGTTAGCTACGGAACTCACTGAAAATCGCATTCGAAACGGCAAATTTAAAGATGAGAAGAAGAAAACACCCATTGAGACCCCAATTCCAAACCACCCAGGTTCATCCTCGAAGTTTGCTGGTAAGAGGAAGCGAAATGGCAAGAACTTTGCGGTCACCCAAACCAACCCTCCCATCACTGCTGCTCCAATCAGCCAAGTTGCCCCTCTAGCCGCACCATTCAAAAGGCCATACACTGGCCCACACCCAAAGTGTAACCGTTGTCAATACCATCACCCTCCTGAAAATCCCTGCCAACATTGCACAAGTTGTGGCCGTGCGGGTCACACCGTCCAAACCTGCCGTACCCTTCAGCGATTGAACCGCAGTCAACCTCCAACCCAAACCCAAAATCAAATGGTGGGCCAAGCCCAACAACCCTTACTTCTACCACCTGCACAATTCGCAGCCCAACCTTACTACCAACCCAACTACCCCATGATGCAATCCAGGCGAGCCTGTTTCAATTGTGGGGACCCAAACCACTTCAGGAACACTTGCCCACGCCTGGTGAACATCATCTATGCCCAAGCTCAAGCAAACCCGGTAAACCAAGCCAACCAAGCTCCTCCACCTGCTAGAGGAAGAGCTTTCAATATCAACGCCAACTAAGCCAGGGCTAACAACAATGTGGTCAACGGTACGTTTCTCATCAATGGTAGTTATGCATCCATATTATTCGATACTGGTGCGGATAAGAGCTTTGTGTCTTTAGAATTCGAATCTATCCTCGAACAACCTCGTGATAATCTCGTTGAATCTCTGACGGTGGAAGTTGCTGACGGAAAACCCACTTCATTAAATTCTATTATACGCGATTGTACTCTCACCCTAAATGATCACGATTTTTCAATTGATCTCATTCCTATGAAATTGGGAAGTTTCGATGTTATCATCGGCATGGGACTGGCTCAGCCAGCATCACGCTGAAGTGGTGTGCCATGAAAAGTTCATTCGTATTCCTCTCGCCGACGGTCAGACCCTACGTATCTTTGGGGAAACTCCTTCGAAAGGGCTCAAATTAATGTCCTGCCTTCAAGCCCGAAGTTATCTTCAAGAATTACGTTGCATTTCTAGCTCACGTCGTCAAGAAGGAAGGCAAGGAGAGGAAGCTCGAAGATATTCCAATTGTGAAAGAATTCCCGCAAGTTTTTCTCGATGACGTTTCAGGACTTCATCCTGTGAGAGAAGTCGAATTTCGAATCGATCTTGTGCCTGGCGCTACACCGGTCGCAAAATCTCCTTATAGGTTAGCCCCATCCGAGATGCAAGAGTTGGCCAGTCAACTGCAAGAGCTGACTGACAAAGGATTCATACGTCCTAGCTCATCGCCTTGGGGTGCGCCTATTCTTTTTGTGAAGAAGAAAGATGGAACGTTTCGCATGTGCATTGATTATAGAGAACTCAACAAGCTGATGGTTAAAAATTGCTATCCACTGCCTCGTATTGATGACCTTCTAGACCAACTTCAAGGCGCCACCTGTTTTTCCAAAATCGACCTCCGTTCTGGTTATCATCAGCTTAGAGTGCGCGAAGAAGATATTTGCCTTCCGAACTCGTTATGGTCATTTCAAGTTCATGGTTATGCCCTTCGGTTTAACCAACGCCCCCGCTGTCTTCATGGATTTAATGAATAGGGTATGCAAACCCTATCTCGACCGTTTCGTCATAGTCTTCATCGACGATATCCTTATCTACTCAAAGTCAAAATCCGATCATGAGCGACATCTTCGACTCATTCTTACACTCTTGAGGACTGAAAAGCTTTACGCTAAGTTCTCAAAATGCAAGTTCTGGTTAAGAGAGGTACAATTCCTTGGTCATGTCGTCAATGACAAAGGGATTCATGTCGATCCTTCGAAAATCAAGGCAGTACAAGAATGGTAAGCGCCACGTACCCCTACCGAAGTTAGGTCATTTCTTGGCTTGGCTGGTTATTACCGACGCTTCATTGCCAACTTTTCCCGTATAGCCACTCCGCTCACGGCCTTGACTCACAAGGGAAAACCCTTCATTTGGGGACCTAAGCAAGAGGAGGCCTTCCAAACTTTAAAGCAAAGGCTTTGTGACGCACCTATCCTTACACTCCCTGAGGGTTGCGATGACTTTGTGGTTTATTGCAACGCATCAGGGCAAGGTCTAGGTTGTGTCTTGATGCAAAGAGGAAAGGTGATAGCCTATGCCTCTAGGCAACTCAAAGTTCATGAGAAAAATTACACCACCCATGACCTGGAACTTGGAGCCGTTGTGTTCGCTCTCAAGATATGGAGACATTATCTTTACGGTACCAAGTGTGAAATATACACTGACCACAAGAGTCTCCAGCATATCTTCAATCAAAAGGAGTTGAATATGAGGCAACGAAGATGGGTCGAACTGCTCAATGACTACGACTGCGAGATTTGTTATCATCCTGGCAAGGCAAATGTGGTGGCCGATGCGCTCAGTCGAAAGGGATATGCGAACTCTATTCGTCTTCTATGTTCGCAAATCATAACCGATATCAAGGATCGAATCCGGGCAGCTCAACATATCTCTGTAACGGAAAATGACGTACGCAATGAGCTGTCATGTGGAGCTGAACTCAAAATTGAAACCAAATCCGACGGTATTCTATATTATTTAAACCGCATATGGATTCCCGATCACGACAACCTTCGTGATTTCCTCATGAATGAGGCACACAAAACACGATACTCTGTACACCCAGGAGCCGATAAGATGTATCAAGACCTACGATACACCTACTGGTGGCCTGGCATGAAAAAGGATATCGCTGTTTTTGTTTCCAAGTGCCTTACATGTTCCAAAGTGAAAGCTGAACATCAAAGACCTTCAGGACTTCTAGTCCAACCCGAAATAGCTGTATGGAAGTGGGAAAACATAACCATGGACTTCATTACCGGGTTACCTCGCACCTCCAGTGGGTATGACACCATATGGGTAATCATTGATCGTCTTACAAAATCAGCTCACTTCATTCCGATTCGCGAGGACTTAAGAACGAGAAGTTAGCTCGTATCTACATCAACGAGATCGTAAGCCGTCATGGTGTACCGTTAAGCATCATTTCAGACCGTGATGGTCGTTTCACTTCACGAACATGGCGAGCCGTACAAACCGCTTTGGGTACACGGTTAGACCTTAGCACCGCCTTCCATCCTCAAACTGATGGTCAATCTGAGCGCACCATCCAAACCCTTGAAGACATGCTTCGGGCGTGTGTCATAGACTTCAAAGGAAATTGGGACGCTCATCTACCGTTAGTCGAGTTCTCGTACAACAATATCTATCATTCAAGTATCGGCATGGCTCCTTTCAAAGCTTTATATGGTCGTAAATGCCGATCTCCAGTATGTTGGCATGAAATTGGCGAAGCACAAATCACCGGACCTGAATTGATTCAAGAAACAACCGACAAAATCCTTCAAATTCGAAACAATCTTCTAGCGGCTCAAAGTCGTCAAAAGAGTTATGTTGACAAACGACGAAAGCCCTTTGAGTTTTGTGTTGGTGATCAAGTACTTTTGAAAGTATCACCGTGGAAGGGAGTGGTTCGTTTTGGCCAAAAGGGCAAGCTAGCACCACGCTACGTAGGACCTTTCAAGATACTCGAAAGAGTAGGACCTGTAGCTTACAAGCTTGACCTACTAGAAGAACTCAAAAGAATACATCCTACGTTCCACGTATCAAACTTGAAAAAGTGCCTCGCCAACGAAAACCTCCATATTCCTCTAAAAGAAATTCAAGTCGATGAATCAATGCACTTCGTTGAAAGACCAGTGGGAATCATGGATTTCGGTGAGAAGCGTTTAAGGCGAAGTCGTATTCCAATCGTCAGGGTGCGTTGGGAGTCAAAACGAGGATCCGAGTTTACTTGGGAACGTGAAGACTCAATGCGCGAAAAGTACCCGCATCTTTTTCCAGTTACAACTACTACTTAAATTTCGGGACGAAATTTCTAAAAGTAGGGAATACTATAACATTTGTATAAATCGGGTTTCAAAAACCCGCACCATTTTCATTAATCAAGGATGTATTATTTTTTTTTTCGTTGCATATATATTTTTTTTCTTCTAGCATTTTTATTATTATTATGATTTACTTAATAAGAATATTAAAATTTGTAAATAACAACAATTAATTTAATATAGACTTAAAGAATTAGCAAGTAAATAAAAAGTTAAATTAAACTTTATAAATATTTAATCAAAAAATTAAATAAAAAAAAAGAAAAAAGAAATACGGGAAACCGGGAATCGAACCCGAGTTCCCCGGGTAAAACACACACCGCACACACCACTGCACTACACACTTAAGTTGTGCTATTGTTAGAATCTCAATGCTCTTATATTCAAGCTAAATGGAACCCTGCAACACCCGCCAATCTCCTCGTCGGAGATCTCGGCAAATCACGCGTATTTCCACAACAATCGAAAAGATGTCCAATCTATTACAAGTAAATTTCTTGACTGTAATCGCGCTGGCAATCAATCCGAACCAAATCGCAGAAATCGAGCCCTCAAACACCCCTATAAATACTAGTCGAACTCTCACAATCAAACTTGCTCATCTCCTCTCGAAACCTATTCTACTCTTTGATCAGGTGACGTAGCCCGTCGCCGGAGTTCTGTCGATCGCCGGAGTTCTGCACGTCGCCGGAACCACCATCCGCCGCCGGTTTTGTTCAAACGGTAGCTTTTCATTCTAAATCTCTTTTTTAAGCATTCGTGAATAATACCTATGCAATCGATTAATAAAACGGAATGAATCAAGAATTGTTTTTCAGGCGGGTAAAGTTTGGGTTTATTTTAATAGAGAAGATGAAGTCGATAAGTTTATAAGAGAAATAAAATTTGGTGTTTTAATCGGGTTAGACACACAGTCCAGTGGTGGACTGTGTGCATTTTACACTAGTGATACCGAGTTCGATTCCTGCAACCACATCGATTCCCTGATATAACAAAATCCTTTTTTTTAAAACTAAACCATATACCCTTCAGTAAGTTGTTAAAGTTAATAACAATCCAACAATATACAGGTTAGACACCCAGCCCAACTGGTTGGGCTGGGTGCAAAACCGGCTCCAGGTCGCGGGTTCGAAACCCACTCTTCACGCAAACCGACTGGCTTTAAAAACCTTTTTAATTAAATTAAATCAGGAATTACTTAATAAGTATATAAATATAATAAAAATCCAGTATCTAACGGGTTAGACACGTAGCTCAGTTGCAAGAGCTGCGTGCACGCAACCGCGAGGTCTCGAGTTCGAATCCTGTCACATGCATTCAATTTCACACAAAAACCCGGTCAGATCTAACTGTCAGATCTGACAGTTTTTTTTAAATATTAATTTATATGTCATATATCCTTATATTTTAGCAAAAATTAATTAAAAAAAAGATATACATCAAAATATAACTTTGAAGATTATAAAATCTCAACAAAATACCATAAAAATAACCTAAAAAAAACCTAACAAAAAGTATTAAGTCCAAATATTAATTTGTTTATATTTTTGTTATCATATTATTATCTTAGGTTAGTATTCGTTTGTCGATCAAATCCTTTCCTCGTGCGCACTCATCATCAACCAAGAATACGCACCTACGGTGAGTGAATCTCTACAAATTTCCCGTTTTAATCACGTTTTTGGGTGTATCATGTGTGGTATCATTTCTTTATATTATTTAACACTTGTGCTTATATCATGGCATGATCAAATGTGTATTGCTTGTAGTGTGGTTTATATGTGGATTCATTTTATCATTTCAGTGCACTCATTTCATTAGGCCCATCAGTTCCTCGTGGGATACGGGTTGAGCATCAGGTGCCTCATTAGATCGGCTCCTTTTGATTGAGCCTTGATCTCAGATACATCATCATTCATGTCATATATTCATTCAATGTGGTTTGTGTTTGGTTACATATACATATTTGCTCACATGTGATTTATGCATAATTTTCTTTAATAAACATAATAAGCAATTATTTAAATGTTTTATCAATGTTCACTCGCCAACTTTTGTTGACCCAAAATTTCCTCTGTTTTACACATGATACAGGTGATCAAGTTGATGAAAGAAACACTTAGGATGGCCTATAAGAATAAACAAGTTATTTCGTTGGAACAAACATTTAGATTTTTATTGTGTTTGTATGAAATTTCTGTTGGATATTTAAATTTTAATTTGAATTTAATAAATATGAAACTTCTTAGTAAATATCATGAGCTTTGGTGAGAACCCAATCATGCCCTGACTTTTATTCTGCTGCGGGTCGGGGTGTGACATGGGGCCAAAAGCGTAATTTTGTTTTGAGCAGGGGGCAAAATCGTAATTTTAAAGTGGGGGCAAACCCGTCATTTTACAACGTAAACAAATAATAAACGTTTGGTCCAATGGGGGAGTGCCATGCCAGCTGCCTGGCACTATTCCGGGGGCAAACCCGTAATTTTTACAGCGTAAACAAATAATAAACGACTGGTCCAATGGGGGGAGTGTCAGGAAACGACTGGTCCAATAGGGGAGTGCTAGGCCAGCTGCATGGCACTATTCCCTTTTTATTATAAAACTACATTTCAAAACGTTTGAACATTATTTGATAATTGATAATGATAATTAGTCTCGGTGATGTCATGTAATGTCTAGAAGAAACGATATTTTCATTTTTGGCAATTGGGCATGGCCCCTCAACTATCACTCTTAACAAGTTTAGTCTTTTTTTTTAACGGTCAACAAATTAATCCGAGTACTTTCAGAACATCCATTGGACAAACGGAGTACTCTGAGAGTACTCTGGGAGCAAACTGAGTCGTCTACCACCAATTCCGGGGAAAACTCGGTAATCTACCCGCCCGTAGACACAACGGTAAAATTACCGGTAAAACCCGTTTGGCTCCAGGATCGTACACAGGTTTCCCTGGGTCTCCTATCACTGCCCACCAGTGTCTCACTCTTTTTTTGCACTGAGTGGGAATTGAACTCGAGTCTTCCAAAAAGAATTCAAATCCTTCTACCACTTGAGCTAGAGGTCATTGACAACAACTTTAGTGTTTTTGGAGAAATGTTTTGTGAGATAATATAATGATTAGGTTTCAAAATATAAAAACCCTTAGAGACAATAGCAAAGATATTGTATTTCTATGCATTTTTAGTTACAGTTGACGTATTTTTACTATTTAAAATCTAATTTGGCTTTATTGTATGTGACTCGACCTGCAAGACAGAACAAAAAAAATTAATATGTCACGAGAAAAAACCGACCAACAAAGATTTCTGACCCAATGAAAATTTTGTATAGGCATACCATCCTCAATAACATTCTCAAGAAACTTGTATCTAGTAGTGTATATAAAATTTGTTTAGGATGAGGACACTCCATGGTCTTCTATGTGGAGGTCATGGTTAGAGTCTCACATTTTGCAATATTTTTAAGGTGGCCCAAAGGTTTAACCACGGTAGGCATTCGTGTGGTGGATTTCCTCTGAAATGGTAGGTAGACCTGGTCATTAATGTTGTCTGTGTTCACAGGGTGTGGATGACCTTTCGCCAATTAGTTTGTTCAGGTGACCAGACTTGTATAGTATATTGGCCGTTAGAAAAAATATATTTAATATTAAATGCACAATTAATATTTATGGCAGCTCAACTAGTGTATTTTGACCATTTAATTTATAGAAGACGGAAAACAAACCAGTAACAATAACATTTATAGTCTAGTGGTATCTTGGGGTGGGATAAGACTTTAGGATCAATAGGTTCTGGGTTCGTTTCTCAAGGGGGTACTCATATTTATTGAGTTTCTTATGGAATTATTATATAGACAGTATTGTCTAGTGGAGATGGATATACAGGATGGTTCCACTGGTGACACAATGATACTCTAGTCGTTCGTTAGTGATCCAAATTTTCTGTTAAAGAAATATATTCCTTGACGGGATAGATTTAAATGCAATAGATTTAATATGCAATAATAGTCGCTAAAAGCGCGGACTTTTTCCATTGTACAAATAAAAGGAATATAATCAATGAAAATCTCGACAAAAACATTAATAGATGAAAACGATTGCATAATTAAAGGTTATCCAACAAAAATATCTAACAGTGGATGAAATATATATATTTTTTGAACGGCAAAAAATGATGTGCCAACCACCGTGACACCGGACGTTGTGGCCAAGGTCGACTACTCTACCGCCGCCAGCCCCTTCGCTCTCCCAAATGCGCGGAAACCCGACCTGCACCCGCCTGAAGGCACGACAGTGGAATAATAGGTAAAACCTCGCCTCCCATCCAAGATGAACCTCGCTCTTCACCTGGATGCCGTAGAAAATAATGGGGAAAGTGAGAGTCGAACCTGGGTCACAAGTAACACCAAATCTTTCCCTAACCACTCCACCACTACCTCATTGGCTGGATGATGTATATTGAACTGCTAAAAAGAAAGAATTGATGCTTTTCATCAAGATCAATCCATATCGTATTCATAAAAATCATTTTGCATATGACTCTTACTATTAGGGCAGAGGGATTAGAGTCGGGAGAGTCCAGTGAGCCCCCGGTCCTATGACTTTTTTTTTCATCAGGGATTCGGGGAGAGATAATGATGAAGACGATGATGATGATGGAGATTTAAACACAATGCATGCATATATATACACATTACACACACTAACACACACTATATATATACACACACTCTACACACACAAAAATATATATGCATACATTGCACACACATAATACAAATACATACACTGCACACACACAATGCATATGAATATATATTATTTGTTAATGTATTAATGTTCTAAAGTTCAATATTCCTGTAGATGTCTGCTAGGCAATTACGTGGAGGTAGAAGGTCAGGGAAGTCAAACGAACGCTTGGCCACGCAAATTGCTAAACAAATGGCCGCAGTGCTTCCTGACATCGTACTACAAGTTCAGCAAGCTCTCACCGCTAATCCCACAACTCTCCCAACCAAGAAGACCAAAGCGGCGCCAACCCTCCTCCCAAAACCCCCAAATGCACCTACAAACACTTCAAGTCCTGCGATCCCCCAAAATATGAAGGGACTGAAGGTGTCACCGCTCTCCTTCACTTGTTTGAGGAGATGGAAAACACCTTTCTCAATTGCGACTGTCCTGAGTACCGTAAGGTACGTTACGCGACTGGAAGATTGTTTGGGGTAGCCCTTACCTGGTGGAACACGGAAAAGGGTAAGCGAAGTGTTGAAGATGCCATGGCCTTAACATTGGAAGAGTTAAGGGAAATCATGACAAGACACTTCTGTCCAAGAAGCGAAATCAAAAGCTAGAAGAAGAGTTTCACGCATTGAAACAAAAGGAAGGAGACCACACTTCATACAATAAGAGATTTCTCGAGTTGAACCAGATGGTCCCCAATCTGTTCACCCCATTATACCGCCTAATTGAACACTACATTCGAGGCCTCCCCTCGAAAATCCAAGATTTGGTTTTAAGCACTTCGCCTGCAACACTTGAAGCCGCAATGGAGTTAGCTACGGAACTCACTGAAAATCGCATTCGAAACGGCAAATTTAAAGATGAGAAGAAGAAAACACCCATTGAGACCCAAATTCCAAACCACCCAGGTTCATCCTCGAAGTTTGCTGGTAAGAGGAAGCGAAATGGTAAGAACTTTGCGGTCACCCAAACCAACCCTCCCATCACTGCTGCTCCAATCAGCCAAGTTGCCCCTCTAGCCGCACTATTCAAAAGGCCATACACTGGCCCACACCCAAAGTGTAACCGTTGTCAATACCCTCACCCTCCTGAAAATCCCTGCCAACATTGCACAAGTTGTGGCCGTGCGGGTCACACCATCCAAACCTGCCGTACCCTTCAGCGATTGAACCGCAGTCAACCTCCAACCCAAACCCAAAATCAAATGGTGGGCCAAGCCCAACAACCCTTACATCTACCACCTGCACAATTCGCAGCCCAACCTTACTACCAACCCAACTACCCCATGATGCAATCCATGCGAGCCTGTTTCAATTGTGGGGACCCAAACCACTTCAGGAACACTTGCCCACGCCTGGTGAACATCATCCATGCCCAAGCTCAAGCAAACCCGGTAAACCAAGCAACCAAGCTACTCCACCTGCTAGAGGAAGAGCTTTCAATATCAACGCCAACTAAGCCAGGGCTGACAACAATGTGGTCAACGGTACGTTTCTCATCAATGGTAGTTATGCATCCATATTATTCGATACTGGTGCGGATAAGAGCTTTGTGTCTTTAGAATTCGAATCTATCCTCGACCAACCTCGTGATAATCTCGTTGAATCTCTAACGGTGGAAGTTGCTGACGGAAAACCCACTTCATTAAATTCTATTATACGCGATTGTACTCTCACCCTAAATGATCACGATTTTTCAATTGATCTCATTCCTATGAAATTGGGAAGTTTCGATGTTATCATCGGCATGGACTGGCTCAGTCAGCATCACGCTGAAGTGGTGTGCCATGAAAAGTTCATTCGTATTCCTCTCGCCGACGGTCAGACCCTACGTATCTTTGGGGAAACTCCTTCGAAAGGGCTCAAATTAATGTCCTGCCTTCAAGCCCGAAGTTATCTTCGCAAGAATTACGTTGCATTTCTAGCTCACGTCGTCAAGAAGGAAGGCAAGGAGAGGAAGCTCGAAGATATTCCAATTGTGAAAGAATTCCCGCAAGTTTTTCCCGATGACGTTTCAGGACTTCATCCTGTGAGAGAAGTCGAATTTCGAATCGATCTTGTGCCTGGCACTACACCGGTCGCAAAATCTCCTTATAGGTTAGCCCCATCCGAGATGCAAGAGTTGGCCAGTCAACTGCAAGAGCTGACTGACAAAGGATTCATACGTCCTAGCTCATCGCCTTGGGGTGCGCCTGTTCTTTTTGTGAAGAAGAAAGATGGAACGTTTCGCATGTGCATTGATTATAGAGAACTCAAATGTGTATTGCTTGTAGTGTGGTTTATATGTGGATTCATTTTATCATTTCAGTGCACTCATTTCATTAGGCCCATCAGTTCCTCGTGGGATACGGGTTGAGCATCAGGTGCCTCATTAGATCGGCTCCTTTTGATTGAGCCTTGATCTCAGTACATCATCATTCATGTCATATATTCATTCAATGTGGTTTGTGTTTGGTTACATATACATATTTGCTCACATGTGATTTATGCATAATTTTCTTTAATAAACATAATAAGCAATTATTTAAATGTTTTATCAATGTTCACTCGCCAACTTTTGTTGACCCAAAATTTCCTCTGTTTTACACATGATACAGGTGATCAAGTTGATGAAAGAAACACTTAGGATGGCCTATAAGAATAAACAAGTTATTTCGTTGGAACAAACATTTAGATTTTATTGTGTTTGTATGAAATTTCTGTTGGATATTTAAATTTTAATTTGAATTTAATAAATATGAAACTTCTTAGTAAATATCATGAGCTTTGGTGAGAACCCAATCATGCCCCGACTTTTATTCCGCTGCGGGTCGGGGTGTGACATGGGGCCAAAAGCGTAATTTTGTTTTGAGCAGGGGGCAAAATCATAATTTTAAAGTGGGGGCAAACCCGTCATTTTACAACGTAAACAAATAATAAACGTTTGGTCCAATGGGGGAGTGCCATGCCAGCTGCCTGGCACTATTCCGGGGGCAAACCCGTAATTTTTACAGCGTAAACAAATAATAAACGACTGGTCCAATGGGGGGAGTGTCAGGAAACGACTGGTCCAATAGGGGAGTGCTAGGCCAGCTGCATGGCACTATTCCCTTTTTATTATAAAACTACATTTCAAAACGTTTGAACATTATTTGATAATTGATAATGATAATTAGTCTCGGTGATGTCATGTAATGTCTAGAAGAAACGATATTTTCATTTTTGGCAATTGGGCATGGCCCCTCAACTATCACTCTTAACAAGTTTAGTCTTTTTTTTTAACGGTCAACAAATTAATCCGAGTACTTTCAGAACACCCATTGGACAAACGGAGTACTCTGAGAGTACTCTGGGAGCAAACTGAGTCATCTACCACCAATTCCGGGGAAAACTCGGTAATCCACCCGCCCGTAGACACAACGGTAAAATTACCGGTAAAACCCGTTTGGCTCCAGGATCGTACACAGGTTTCCCTGGGTCTCCTATCACTGCTTTTGCACTGAGTGGGAATTGAACTTGAGTCTTTCAAAAAGAATTCAAATTCTTCTACCACTTGAGCTAGAGGTCATTGACAACAACTTTAGTGTTTTTGGAGAAATGTTTTGTGAGATAATATAATGATTAGGTTTCAAAATATAAAAACCCTTAGAGACAATAGCAAAGATATTGTATTTCTATGCATTTTTAGTTACAGTTGACGTATTTTTACTATTTAAAATCTAATTTGGCTTTATTGTATGTGACTCGACCTGCTAGACAGAACAAAAAAAATTAATATGTCACGAGAAAAAACCGACCAACAAAGATTTCTGACCCAATGAAAATTTTGTATAGGCATACCATCCTCAATAACATTCTCAAGAAACTTGTATCTAGTAGTGTATATAAAATTTGTTTAGGATGAGGACACTCCATGGTCTTCTATGTGGAGGTCATGGTTAGAGTCTCACATTTTGCAATATTTTTAAGGTGGCCCAAAGGTTTAACCACGGTAGGCATTCGGGTGGATATACCGGATGGTTCCACTGGTGACACAATGATACTCTAGTCGTTCGTTAGTGATCCAAATTTTCTGTTAAAGAAATATATTCCTTGACGGGATAGATTTAAATGCAATAGATTTAATATGAAATAATAGTCGCTAAAAGCGCGGACTTTTTCCATTGTACAAATAAAAGGAATATAATCAATGAAAATCTCGACAAAAACATTAATAGATGAAAACGATTGCATAATTAAAGGTTATCCAACAAAAATATCTAACAGTGGATGATATATATATATTTTTTGAACGGCAAAAAATGATGTGCCAACCACCGTGACACCGGGCGTTGTGGCCAAGGTCGACTACTCTACCGCCGCCAGCCCCTTCGCTCTCTCAAATGCGCGGAAACCCGACCTGCACCCGCCTGAAGGCACGACAGTGGAATAATAGGTAAAACCTCGCCTCCCATCCAAGATGAACCTCGCTCTTCACCTGGATGCCGTAGAAAATAATGGGGAAAGTGAGAGTCGAACCTGGGTCACAAGTAACACCAAATCTTTCCCTAACCACTCCACCACTACCTCATTGGCTGGATGATGTATATTGAACTGCTAAAAAGAAAGAATTGATGCTTTTCATCAAGATCAATCCATATCGTATTCATAAAAATCATTTTGCATATGACTCTTACTATTAGGGCAGAGGGATTAGAGTCGGGAGAGTCCAATGAGCCCCCGGTCCTATGACTTTTTTTTTCATCAGGGATTCGGGGAGAGATAATGATGAAGACGATGATGATGATGGAGATTTAAACACAATGCATGCATATATATACACATTACACACACTAACACACACTATATATATACACACACTCTACACACACAAAAATATATATGCATACATTGCACACACATAATACAAATACATACACTGCACACACACAATGCATATGAATATATATTATTTGTTAATGTATTAATGTTCTAAAGTTCGATATAAATTAAAATGATTTTGTTTGGAGAAGTTTGAGGAAAACTAGGATGACATCGTATGCGTGTGCATTCTGGGATAAACTAGGAAAAGTGGGGTAAAGCTGATGTGGCACACGAAAAAATCTTGGGACTATGGGACAACTCCCTCATCCGGGGTAAGACGAGAGGAGTTTAGTGAATTAAGAATATAAATATCCACCATAGTGATGACCTAAAGTTTTATGCTAACATGGAGATGTATATTTCAGGTTAAAACTTTATAGGTAAAATCTGGCTGGAAAAAAGAGCTGCTTAACAAAAGTACATAATTTTGTTGGATACTTTAGTGTAATTTGAGATTGCGTGTGACGGTCAAATAAGAGTGCACGCTTATTTGAATGTCATTGGGACTTACGGGGGATCGAAGGGGGCAGCGCCCCCTTGGCGGGGGTTTGGGGGCAGCGCCCCTGGGAGCAGGGTCCAAGGGGCAGAGCCCCTGGCTGGGGTCGAGCTGCCAGGTCAGCTTGGGAATTTTTTATTTTGGACAAAATTCCTTTATAAAAAATGCGACAGAAACTCATTTTGGGCTAAATGTGCAATTATGAAACTTGAGGGACTAAAGGTGTTTTTGTTCAAAATTGAAACTGCAAGCAGTTGTGAAAAACTGAAAATACGCTCCCAAATTTTTAGAGAAAAACCCTGGACGAATTTTGATTGGTAACTAATCCCCAAAATCTCACAATCAAAATCCCATACAGAAATCAAGAATCAAATATGATTTTATCCGATCAAAGATTTGTAGCCACTCCAATTGTTTGATCTGAAAGTGATTACACGACTTCAGATTTATCCAAGCAAATTTCTATTTTCCCAACAAATTTTTCAATATGCTTAGATATTTTACTTTATTAAAAACCTTGTAGAAAACACACTGTGCGGCACCTGGTTAGGATGTGATACCCAAATGATATGGCCATCACAGAAGGTCACATGATCATGTCAGCTGAAAAATTGTCATGCCTAGCTAACATGACCATCTCGATCAACAACATATTATCAACAAGTATCTAAGGGCAAGCAATGGTCAGCATGCCCATGTTGTAAAGTACCAAGGACAGTCCGTGTCCAACACATTAGATATGTTTTTGGCTCATTTCTGACCAAATTTGACACCTCTCGTGTTGAATGGACACATGAGGCCGACGAGTTTAGTTATATGGTTGATGAATGTATTCTACAAACTCTAATTTTTTACAAAAAAATCACTCCGACAAGATTGTTATGAAGGCAAAATGAAATGATCTCAAGCTTAATCAGAATGTTGTGGCGTTTATAGCGGTGTTGATTGGTTGCAAAACCAATGATTAGGACATCCTTCCTTTGATTCCAATATATCTTAAGTTTGGTAAGCAATGCTAAACCCAAACCTTTGATTCATAAGAGTTCTAGGCATTTATTAGGCATTTAGCTTTGAAACGAATTGGGCTATGGATTAAGGTATAAACAAAGGAGGAGAAGATTTTAAGGGAATATTCAAAATATTCATCAACTTTTAGTGGTTATTAACATTTGGTAAGTTGTTTTAACTTGATGTTAAGTAAAATGTTTTTTTAGGTTTATCCAGGGTTCGTGATATTGGATTATGAGCAAAGATATATAAGGTTTGAAATGAAAATAAGCCTTTTCATGAATTGTGTTTTGAGAATATAAGTTTGTCATAATCATTTGGACCTAAAATTTGAATTTTAAAATTTCCGGATTCTATTTTCCCGCATGACCATTGTCAATATCGGACATCGCCATGTCAGCCAAGAAACGCGACATCTGATCATGATTTAGGGGACACGACCATGTGGTATGCGACATGGCCATATCAGCCTCTGTTTAAGAAATTCAGCCTGTTAACGAGCATCATGCAAGTGTGTTAATAGTGTTAGGTGTTGGTCCCAGATTAGAGAACAAGATTTCACTTAACCTAATATGGCGAATGATTTCAACAAACGGAAAAATATTGTGCGGAACTAGAAATCAAACTTTCAAGAAACAAAAGACACGAAATACAGAATTTTCATGTTTTATCACTTGAAAAATATGAGTGGTTTCCAATGTGATTATTGGCTATTGGAAAAACAAATACTTTGAGAATTCTGTGATGAAAGGTGTGAGAGTGTTGTGAGATGTATTAAATGCGATGCACACTCTTATCCCTTCTTGGATTGGTTCTTCTATTTATAGAAGTCTTTGGTGAATAAACAATAGTTTATTCTTCTACTTGCATTTGCATAAAAAGTTTCCCTTATGGTAGGTTCAATGAATTTGCATGAGTCAACTTGTAACGTTCAAAAATGGCAGAGACAAGTAGATAATCAAGTTGATAGGATCAGAAATCTGATAATGTTGGTTCATCAGAATTTTTCTGATGATTTTGTTTATCAGAAATTCTGGTAAATTGTATCCTTGTCAGATTCTCCCTAGTTTTGTCAGAAATGCATCTTCTGGTGTATTTCTGATGGCTTATGGTGTATTTATGATGATAAGCTTCTGTCTTTCTTGTGAAGGATCTTTGCCTTTCCTTGTCTTGATTGTCTTTTGATCTTGATTATCATATATATACTTTGTTTGATCTGTCCAATCATTTTTCTTCAATACTTACAAATATAGTTTCCTAACAATTTTCCCCTAAGTATTGTAAGAAAAATAACAAACCAAGCAAGAAAAACATACTTTAAAGAACATGCACAGTACTGAAGATACAAGTAAAGTTCTAAAACATTGTTTTTCAAAATAAACAAACTAAAATTTAGTGATCTTCAATGCACTTTTGTAGAGATCACCTTTCTTCAGCTTCTTCTTGTAACTTATCATCTTGTTGCAGGTTCTGATCATCTCCTTGTACCATTCTCTTGTAGTTATCCATTCTGTTATAAGCTCATCAATTTCTTTCCTTTGTCTTTCCTTATTTTCACCCTTAGCTTCCAGTTGAGCTTGTTTTATGTTCATGCGTTCTTGGATGTACTTGAGAGTTTGGTTTGAGTATTTGTAGATCTCATGAACTCTGAATAGTGATTTCTTTTCTGATTGGTCTCTGAAAGCAACAGAGAGTGTGGGAGTTTCAAGAATCATGCCTGTTCTAGTTTCCTTTTCGAGGTGTGCTGGTATGGAAGTATCCGGAGGTGACACATGAACTTTGTTATTCGCCAGGTGATCAAATGTGATGCAAAGATCGAAATCAGAAACAGCAACTCTGGCGTACATTTTCCTTGCAACTTTTTCTATGTTATCAAGCCCTCTTCTGATTTCTTGAGTCTTGCCCTTTTCTTGATCTAGCGGCTGCTTGATCCTTGCAATGTCTAATGGATGAAGTTGCTGTAGTTCACTGGCCAGCACCTTTTCTTCACTAGAGTCTTCCCTCAGCAAGTGATACTTATTCTGTTGATACATTCCCAGCATTTGATCACTTTCACTTATTGTGGATATACTCACAAACCTTTTGATTGGACTTTTTAGTGGTTTGTGAAGACATCTTCCATCTTTTATTATTAGCTCTTTGACCCTTTTGCTGATAGGACTAAGAGGTCTTTCAAGCTTGTCTTTTGTGTCATCCCAGTAATAATGTTTTAAATTGAATTCTGGAAACATCATTGTATCTTGATCAATTTCTTGAATGAAGCATTCAATCAACTCTCCCATTGGGCCTTTTCTGACACTTTGCTTTGGTTTCTTTGTTGAAGTGGATGAGCTTTCCCATTTCCTCTTAGTTGATTCGTTCAGTTGCTGACTAAAGATTGTTTCTCCAGATGAGGTTAATCTCTGTGGAATACTTGATGACTCTTTTAACTTCTGCATCTGAGGTGGCATTGCTGCAAGGTTTTTGATCATTTCTTCTTTTGTACTGCAGGTGGTGGTCCCATGATTGCAAGAAGTGGTCTGACTCTGATGTTTTGAGCAGGTATGTTTTCTTGTTGAAATTCTTGGCTTTTATCATCTTCTGGTTGATTTTCTGGTTCATTTGTAGATGGAACATCTTCTTTAAAGTTGTGCTTGCTGATGTTGATAATCTTGTTCATGTCTTTTTGAAGATTCATTATCACATCATTCTATTCTTTTCATGTTTTTCTTTTCTTCTTCAGGCACCAAAGAGAATTCCTTCTGAGCTTGTGTTTTAAAAGATTTCCATTCTTTCTCTAGATTACCCAGAGCATCCACCATACTATCGTTTATTGCTTTCAACATTTCAAATTCTTCCTGTATGGTGCCAGATGATGATGATCCTCTGTTTTCAACAGATTTCTTTATCTCACTTACTTTTCTGATTAGCTTGCCTATTTCTGCTTCAAATTTGCTGTTATCTTGCTTTTGCAGCATCTCCAAAATCTTTGCATTGCTTTCTGATTGTTTTCTGATATCCTGCATGTTTTCTGATAAGTTCTTTATATCAGATTTTTGTTCAGATAGCTCCTTAAGTATCTGATCCAGCTTCTCTTCAGTTGATGACTTTGTGCAGGCTTTGACAACATTTTCCAGAACTTCAACATCCATGTGTGAGATTTCCTTTTATTGAGTGGGTGATGGTGGTGGAACAACAAACGTTCTTCCTAACTGACTAGCAGAGGACACACCTTCTGCAGTTGTAAAAGGAATAAATTGATCACTTAGATCAATTTGAATACCTTTATCAGAACTTTGAAACACATTCAAGTCTGGATTTTCCTCACTTCCTCGAATCATTTCAGTGAATGATCATTGGTGAGTTGCTGAGAAATGCACCTCTCTCTGAACCAGGTTTCCTTGATCACTAGAGTGATCTCCACATGTTGCCGTCCCAAGTTCTTCCTCATTATCTGATTCAGAAAGTGGACCAATGGAACTACTAATTTCTTGAGTTTGTATATTTCTTGCTTTCAATCTATAACTACCACACACAGAATCACTAGAATCTGTGTCACCCTTACTAGCAGCAGTGTATACAGAAGGATGAGTTTGTTCACCTGTTAATTTCTGATGTTGGAGTTGTCTTCCTGGTGAATGTTTTCTGGTGAGTTTCTGATGGAGTGGTCATCAGAATCCTCAGTCTCCTCATCTTCATGGCAGCAGATTCTGCATCTTCTTCAACTGGTGAGCTGCTGTCGTGTGCTTCTGGTTGGTTCTCCTTTTGTTGTCTGATATCCTCATACTTCTTTTTGTAAGGAGAGTTTTCTGGTAGAAGGCTTGTAAATGATTCAGTTAATTGTGGTAGATCCCTAAGGACAATCCATGCTCCTCTGACGTTCCAAGGCTTCATGATGGATGTTTTCCAAAGATTTTCTGATGCAGGTAACTCCATATTTGCTTCTTCAAATCTCTGAGCAATAAGAATTGACCAGAATCTTGGAAAGGGTAGATGGGTTGGCATCCTTTTATTGGGGCTAACACTGATTTTCTCAATAATTGAAATATTTCTGCTGCATAATCAATTTGAAATCCTGTAATTAGCCCATACATGATTTTGAGAGCACTTTGGTTTATCTCATCAGTTCCTCCTATCTTTGATGTTAAACACTTTGTCAGAACCTCCATCATAACTTGCCAGAAAGCAGGTAATTCCTTTCTTTTGAAATCAACAATCCTGATAATCTTTTTCTTATAGTTCAAGAGATGAATTAGTTGTTCCAATAACTGCTCCTTGCTGGAATTGTCATCTATCCTCTGTATACAGGTAGCTCCAAACTTTTCCTGATTTTGCTTGGGTTAACCTGAATGGTTAAGTTCCCCCAAACATGTGCAGTAATCTCTATGTCATATGAATCTTCTAGAGTGTTTACCACTTGTTGGATAAGTTCTTCCGGTACTTCCCTGGTTTTAGCCAAAGCTTGTGAAATTGGGCCTTTGGTTAGAAATTCGATTAGAACTTGGCATTTTTCATCGCATTCTTCAATGGTTAGGTTCATTTGTAGATTGTTGGGCTTGTTTGGTAAGTGATATTGAGCTTCAATGAATGGAACAGAGTGTTCCATTGGTTGTAGGTTCAGGTTCACGTTTTGGGCTTCCATGATGATTGAAGGATTTGACGATTCTGAATTGTGTTTAGGGTTTGAGAGAGAGATGAAGGTTTTTGTGGTTTTTGGTGGTTTGAGTTTGTGTATTAAAGGTGTATGTGGATGAAGTTGTGAAAGTTGGTTTTTAATGAGTGTTTTATAATTAATCAATGTGATTAATTATAGTGGCAAGACGTGGGTGGTTATTGGGGTAATGATCAGTTAATGCAACTAACCGTTTTTTCACACGTTTTTTATATCTTTGAATTCTTTGGTCCTTATGTGTATGAGAGATTTTGTTAGGCTTGTTCTAACGGTCAAGTTGTACCCTTTTGTTCGGTGGGCCCCAATTTTTAAGTTGGTCCAACGATACACCCTTTTGTTTCTGCATCATTTTTTCAACCTCTTTTGTGATCTTGAATTTTTCTAATATGTCATCAGAATTTCTGGTAAGGTTTTTTGTTAGTGAAGAACTATCAGAAACGTTGATTGTCTTGCTCTTGATCATCAGAAAGTCATCAGAAACAAAAGTTCCCCTTTTCTTTTTTTTTTTACGATGAGTGAGAGGGAATGAGTTGAGTTCATTGAAGTGCTTACATTGTTTTAGCTGACTTGGTTGCTGTTTTCTCCTCCTCTTTTTTTGATGAAGGCAAAGAAAGGAAAAGATTTTCCTTTTGTGTTTTTCCTCTTTTTAGATGAATTTTAGAACAAGAAGCTTTTGTATGGTTATCAAATTTTAATCAGAAAATCAGATAAATGTTTCAGATTTCATCAGAATTTTTGATAAAATCATCAGAAAGTTTTGAGTAGAATTTTTTTTGATTATCTGACTTCCATTAAGATTCTTATTCCAAATCAAGTTTGATGTCTTTGCATTTTCATATAACGGGAAAAAATTTTCTTATGATTTTAAGTCAAGAACCCCTTTAAAAAAACTTGTGAGAAAACTGCGATCATAAGATCTGATAGACGTTTCTGAATTTACCAGAAAGTCAGATAAATATGCCGGAATTTATCAGAAAATCTGATAAGTACATCAGAAGGCTTGATTATGTTTGTTCTCATCCTTCCATTTACTTCCCTTCTTCCCTTTCATTGTGTTTTTCCCTTTTTTTAAAAAAGAAACATACATATATATATATAATATATATATATATATATGTATGTGGAAGAAAATTTACAAGATCCTACCAAAACAATAAAAAAAACTTAAAGAACATATTTAACATAGGTCCATAGGACTGTGTCGGTTTTGGTGTGGTGGTTAGAGGGCACCAGGCTAGGATTATGCATGTTCTCTTGAAGAACCACCTTAAGTCTTGGGTATCGATTTGGTATCCCCCAAACCCTATCTGTTGATTTATGACTTTCATAAAAAATCATGGTTATTTGAGAAAAGGGTTTGTTGGTGTGCATGTTTTGAAAGAAATCTCTCATTAGATAACGGGAGTAGTTGTATGGTAGTTCATGCACAACAACATGCACTACCTCCATGATTTTGTAGGAAAACTCATGGAAGTTTGCATGCTTAAGAGAAAAGCATACACAAATCTGGTTCACCAAGAACTGCCAAGGCTTTATGAATCCTGACTTGCAGATCCCTCGAGATCTGTTCCCAGTGAAGTATCCCATTCTCTCCAAGGTCTGGTTCAGCACTTCCTTCTCGTAGACCGTGTCCCCATGATCATCGTTGATCATCAAGGCTCCCCTGATCATGGATTCGCTCAAGATGATGGGATATTTGTCCATGACAATGCTCCGGATGATGGGTACACCATCTTCGGTTGTGGTTGCTTCAGTATGGGCCCAGAATTCTTGCAATATGTCTGGATAGATCCAAACATATGCAGTGAGAGCATACCCTAGTGGGCTATGCCTCACCAGAAGTTTCAAGATGTGCCAGCAGTCTTCCCATGCATTCCCACGAAGCGTACCTCGTAGCCTCATGTTGTGTGTGGGGTAGTATGTGAGGGGCAGATGATCACGGTCGATTTGTTCCATTGAAAGTGAAAGTATGGTGGGATATCTTTCAGAGTTTCTGAGAAAAAGGTGGGTTTGAAAGTGATAGCTTGGTGGTCCAAGTGGTAGTTATTTAGAGAGAAGTTATAGTTTTACCATAAATGGTCTTACCTACTTGGAGATTCTCCTCTTTTGTATCCTTTAATTACCTGAGATTTTTTCAGGTTCAAATTTGGGGTAATGTGAGATACATTTTCCTTTTTCTTTAAATTTTTAAGCGGCTATTTACTGAAACTGTCATCATTAAATGACAGGTGTCTTCAATTTTCTTTATTTGTCACGCTGAGTAAGCATGAAGACTTGAGAATTATAGCATTAGCCATTAATTTTTGCCCAGATTTTTGGTCAAGTGCCGCATTCACCCTATTCTAAAATGATAAGCCTATAAGATAAATTAAAATTTTACATGTGCTAAGTCTCGTTGGAATTTACAATTTTTAAGTGACATACAATTTTTGAAAAAAATGAGTCCTTTAATATGTACCAGAAAGATTTTCTTGTGACAAGCTTATCAGAAATCCTGTCATCAGAATTCTATGATTTATCTCAAGAAGTTAGCCTTTACCAGAAATTATGATAGATCATCAGCATTTATGATAAGTTTACCAGAAATTCGATAGATCATCAGAATTTTTGATAAGACTAAGTTTATCAGAAATGCTGAATAGTTATCAAAATTTCTAATTTCTGATATATCTTTAGAAATTAGCCTTTACCAGAAATTCTGATAAGTTAACCAGAAATTCTGATAGATCATCAGAATTTCTGATAAGACTGTTAATTTTCTAATGATTTTTCCTGATGTGTGAATCCTTTCTGATCATTTTGAAGTGCTTCATTTTTCTTTGCTTGTGACAAAGTTGTTTTTGTGTTTTCATATTCACTTATGTTTATCATCTCCAATTTACTAATTAGAAAGTTGTGCCTTCTTTCATCAAGAGGCTTTGTGTAAATATCAGCAATTTGTTTTTCTGTTGGGACAAAATACATTTCTATGTTTCCTTTCTCCACATGATCTTTTATGAAATGATACCTGACATCTATGTGTTTGGTTCTTGAGTGATGTAATGGATTTTCTGTTATTGCAATAGCACTCATTTAATCACACAAGAATGGTGTTTTGGTCAAGTGAACTCCATAATCTTTCAATTATGTTTGCATCCAAATTACTTGTGACCAGCAGCTTGAAGCAGCCACATATTCTGATTCAGCTGTCGATGTTGAGACACAGTTTTGTTTCTTGCTTGCCCAGCATACAAGTTTGTCTCCTAGTAATTGACAAGCACCAGAAGTACTCTTCCTGTCTATCTTACAACCTGCATGATCTGCATCTGTATATGCAATTAAATCTAAATTAGTATCTTTAGAGTAAAATAGGCCAAGATCAGGTGTCCCTTTTAGATATTTAAAAACTCTTTTTTACAGCTTTTAGATGAGACTCTTTAGGCTTGCACTGATATTTTGCTAGAAAGCATGTTGCAAACATAATATCTGGCCTACTTGCAGTTAAATACAACAGTGATCCTATCATTCCTCTGTAGGTTTTTATATCTACACCTTTACCATTTGGATCTGAATCAAGCTTATTGCTAGTTGCCATTGGAGTTTTAGAGGTTGATCTGTTTTCAATTGAGTATTTCTTTAAAATTGTTTTGACATATTTTGATTGACTCAAGAATATCCCATCAGTTCTTGTTTGACCTGCAGACCTAAGAAAAAAGTTAATTCTCCCATCATACTCATTTCAAAATGATTAGTCATCAATTTCTCAATCTTTTTACAAAACTTATTATTTGTTGACCCAAATATAATGTCATCTACATATATTTGAACCAGGAGTGTATGACCTTTGTGAGTTTTTATAAACAAGGTTGTATCAGTTGTACCTTTTGTGAAGCCAAATTGATCAGAAATTTTGAAAGTGTTTCATACCAGGCTCTTGGAGCTTGTTTTAGACCATAAAGGGCTTTGTTTAGTTTGTAAACGTGATTTGGAAATTGTGGATCAACAAAGCCTTCTGGTTGATGAACATACACTTCCTCTTCAATTTTACCATTCAAGAATGCATATTTTACATCCATTTGGTAAACCTTGAAATTTCTTGAAACTGCATAAGTAAGGAATATTCTAACTGCTTTCAATCTTGCTACTGGTGCAAAGATTTCATCATAGTCTATTCCTTCTTGTTGACAATATCCTTTTACTACCAGCCTTGCCTTATTTCTAGTTATGATTCATTGTTCATCTAACTTGTTTCTGAATACCCATTTGGATCCAATGATAGATTTATCTTTTGGTCTGGGCACTAGATACCATACTTGACTTTTGTCAAATTGGTTTAATTTTTCTTGCATTGCTTTTACCCAGTCTGGGTCATTAGAGCCTCCTTGACATTTTTGGGTTCTATCATGCTTAGAAATCAGCATGTAGACACTCATGAGCAGTTGCAGATCTTGTTTACAATCTGTCTTCAGGATCCCCAATTATGTTTAATCGAGAAATTCCTTTGATCCATCTTTGATTGTTATGATTTATTGTGTTTTTTGATGGTTCTGAGTAGGGGTGTGCACGGTTCGGTTCGGTTTTTGGGCAAAATCAAAACCGAAACCGAAATATCGGTTTTCAGTTTTTAAAAATCGTTCGGTTTCGGTTTTTGTCGGTTTCGTTGTTTCGGTTTTTACGTTGGTTCGGTTCGGTTTTTCGGTTATTTCGGTTTTTTGAACAAAATTATATAAGATTCAAAAAATAAAAAAAGTATAATTCATATTATAACAATCTTTTTATATGTTTACATTTAATTTATTACAGTTAACCTCTTTAATTAATATTGCTTACATAAACTATATATCTAATCTATTTTTATGTTTCTTTAAAGTTTTTATTAAGACATTTTCTTTTATAATAATTTGAAGATCATTTAATTTTTGTATTAAATTTTGTTATTTTTATAGGTAATAAATAAATCTTTTCAATTATAAATAAATATGTAATGTTTTTATTGTAAACACTTAACATTCAAGAATAAAATTAATATTTTCTACTAGCATTGGGTTAAACAATTAAACAATTTAAACTTAAACATAAAATTATATGGATGTAACTTATTAGTTCGGTTCGGTTCGGTTCGGTTTTTTTGGTTATTGAAAATGTTTATCCGAAAACCGAACCAAAATTTTCGGTTATTAAAAATCCGAAAACCGAACCGTCGGTTTTTGTTTTGGTTCGGTTATTCGGTTACGGTTCGGTTATTTCGGTTTTCTTGCTCACCACTAGTTCTGAGGTTTCACCTGATTTTCTGATGCCCAGCAGAAATTACTTGTTTTTCGAGCCCACTTTATAGGTTCTATCCATATATGTTCTGATCGACAACTCATACTTGATCCCTGGTTTTCTGATGCAATTGTGTTTGTTTGATTTTGAGTTCTGATTTCCTGATGATTCAACAGTTTCTCCTTGATTTTTTGATAAATCTAGAGGATCATGATTTAAATTTTCTGATGATTTTCTCTGATTCTCAGGAGTTAATTTTTGAAAAATTTCTTGGTTTTGTTGATTGTTTTCTAGAAATTCTTCAGTTAGTATATTTAGAAGATGAGTGAGATTTTCTGTTGATTCACAATGATGGATTTCCTTTTGAATTTCATCAGGGATTTCAGTTTCTGATGTACCATCAAATGACACATACAAGCTTTCTCTAATTGTTTTAGTTTTTAACACAAAAATTCTGTAAGCTTTAGATGTTAAAGAAATCCAAGAAAAACCCCTTTTTCTACTTTTATGTCAAATTTTTCAAGACTATCAAAATCGTTAAACACAAAGCATCTGCACCCAAAAGTGTGCAAAAAATTAACATTTGGTATCCTACCATTTATGATTTGTTAAGGTGTTTTCTGATGTCTTTTGTTAATGATAGACCTGTTTTGAGTAAAGCATGCATTGGCAATTGCTTTAGCCCAGAAGTAAATAGGTAACTTAGCATAGGCCAACATAGTTCTTGCTGCTTCTACTAAGGTTCTATTCCTTCTTTCTACAACCCCATTTTGTTGAGGTGATCTGGGAGCTGAAAAATCATGAGATATTCCTTTAGAAATTAGAAATGTCTCAAGTTTTGAAATTTTGAATTCTATCCCATTATCACTTCTGATTCTTCTTACTGACAAGTTTAACAAATTTTCAATTATTTGATGAAATTTATGATCAAATATGGTGTTTCACTTTTCTTTGCCAGGAATTCCACCCAAGTGTACCTTGAGTAGTCATCCAGAATGACCAGAATGTAGTTTTCCCCTGAAAAACTTGCCTTAGTTATTGGTCCACAAAGTTCCATATGCAAGAGTTCTAAGTTTTGTTTTGTTGATGATTTTGACACAATTTTATGTGAGTTTCTTTTGGATTTTCCCATTTCACAAGCTTCACATATTTTGTCCTTTTTGGATGATATATAGGGTAACCCTTTTACCAGATTTTTGCTGACTAATTGGTTTAAATTTTTAAAAGCCAATCTTTTGTGCCACAACCAACTACTACTTTTGGTTTCTTTTGAAAACAAACATAGTTGTGGATGCTCAATTTCTTCTTTAAAATCAAAATAGTAAATGTCACACCCCGACCCGCAGCGGAAAAGGTGATCGGGGCATGATTGGGTTTTCATCAAAGCTCATGACATTTATTATAATGTTTCATATTTATTATTACAATTTAAAGGAGATCATACAATCAAAATTACAACATGTTCTACACATCTTTCTGGACTTCATTATTTTCTTCTAAGGCATTTCCTATGTTTTCCTTGCTTCATCCTGTTCACCTGTATCATGTGTAAAAATGGTTTTTGGATCAACAAAAAGTTGGCGAGTGAATCCTATGAAAAACATTTAAACAAGTTTATTGAATTGATTATAAAATAAAGTGCATAACCACATATGAGTAAATATAGATGTAATCTTATTCACAAAACACTTAATATTAAATAATGCACACACATACAGTAATAGATTGTTTTGAGGCACGCGTTGTTCAACTCGTCTCCCACGAGGAACTGATGGGCCTAACGAATGAGTTTTGAGGCACGCGTTGTTCTACGAACTGATGGGCCTAATGAATGAGTTTTAAGGCACGCGTTGTTCAACTCGTCTCCCACGAGGAACTGATGGGCCTAACAAATAATTTGCATACAACTTAACAATATGTAATACATAACTACAAACAATATTTACATTCTAAGTTTAAATCATAATATGGTATGGCACGAGTTTGAATAAACGAATTAGTTTAAGTGACACATGATACACCCCAAAACGTGTAATAAAAAGGGGAGTTTGTAAGATTCACTCACAGTGGTTGCGTTTCTTGGATTGATGATGAATGCGCACGAAATTGGATTTAACCACGAGAGAAACTAACCTAGATAATAACATAACGGTTCGGTAAATAAGCGAATTTTATTAATCAATTTTAGTAGGATTATTGGATATATTTTTGTGAGTTTAAGGCTATTTTCTAACGTTAAAAACGTTATTTTTAAGTATTTTTAATTGATTTTTAAATAAAATAAATAAATAAAAATAATAAAAAAATGTTGACTTTTTGACCGTTGACCATGACTGTTGACCATTACTGTTGACCGTTGACCTGTTTGGTCGTTTGTATGTGTGCGCTGGGTGAGACTCGAACCTGTGACCTCCCGTACGCGTGCATGCAGCTCTACCAACTGAGCTACGTGTCTAACCCGAAATATTTCTGTTTTTAATTATATTTATACACTATTTAAGTTAATCCGAAAATCATTTATTTTAAAAAGGATTTAATGGTATCGACTCGGTGCTCTCCACAGGTCTCGAACCCGGGACCTGTGGTTTAGTTTGGCACACAGTCCACCACTGGACTGTGTGTCTAACTTGGTAAATATTCCGGTTTTTATTATACTTAACATGATTCTGCGTGTGGATCCGGTTCGGTTTTATAAAAAAAAACATTTTTATTACAGCGAGTGTGCATGTGTCAAGGATCGAACTCGGGACGTATGCGTATTTATTTGCACACAGTCCACCGCTGGACTGTGTGTCTAACCCGTTCATAATTTCATTTTAATTAATCTTATAACCTAAGCGACTTCGTCTTCTTCGTTCAAAACACAAACAATGATTAAACCAACTATTTCTTGTTTAATTCGGTTAACGAATAGTATGAGAAATTGAAAGGTATTGAGCAGAAGGGTTTGGGGAAAGAATGTACCGAACTGATCGTCTTCTTCAGAAATCCGGCAAAGATCGTCGGCTCTGTTTTGTGAACTCCTTCTGTTCGGATTCAATAATCAGTTTGATTGATCAGATATGAAATTGAATTACTGAACAACGATTATCAGGATGTTTAGATGATCATACCGATTAACAGTGTGATTCTGGAAATTACAGAAGTTTTTCGGCGAAAATGGAATATCCGGCAACGTCGTCTGGAGTAGATTCTGGGTGAGGGATTGATGTCAGTAACAGTCTAACAATGGGTTAAAGCAGAAAAAGTCGAGGTATTTACCGTGTAAATGAAAGTCTCGGTTTTCCGGCGACTTGCAGAGATTTTCCGGCGAGTGAAATTGGTTCGGTGCGATTTTGAGCGAAAAGTTTACCAGAGGCTAGGGTGTCCATTTATAGGGAAGAATATCGACGAATTGGGTCTGATTACCGTCTTGATTCGTTGGTCAATAATTCTCTGGCGGTTACGACGGATGTCGCGGAACTGGACATCGGTTATAACCGATGGCGTCGTTAATTCTTACGTTAAGTCAAAATTAACTGACGATGATTGGCGAAATCGTCGGATTTTCCGGCGTCAGCGGATTTGGGCGCGCTGTTGACTGGGTTTGATTTTCCAGTTTTATTATTTGTATTAATTGTTTCAATATGTTATCAAACAACACAAGTGGCGGAGTGGTTGGGCGAGTGTGAGTTAAAGCTTGGATGATTCTCTCGGCTGACCCGGGTTCGAAACCCGGCTTCAGCATTTAATTTTTTTCTCACTATTTTTAATAAATTTTCAAATATAAATTTTATATTCTAATATACTTATTAATTATGTATCGTTTAAAATTAATTTGAGCATTAAATATGCAACGAAATTTTTAACTAGTTGTTCGGTTAATAAACGAAGCGGGTTTGGTTAACCCGGTTTTTGACGGATGTTACAGTATCCCCTACTTTTAGAAATTTCGTCCCGAAATTTAAGTAGTGGCATGTTTGACTCAAAAGGATGGTGTTTAATTTGACAGTTACATACTTAGAAAGGAGTAAGAGTTTAAATTTTGTTTGCTGCGGTAACGTTCCTTGTAAGGGTTGAGTACCCTGCTACAGGAATCGCTTTTTGATGCCTATGATAATGAATATTGATAAACAGAGTTGATTGACTAAATATGATTTCATGCGCAAGAGTTTTGGTATGTTTGGAAAGATAAGGTTATATCCTAAAACAAAACTTCTATTACTAAAACCTACATGGAACTTCTCATAACCGCCTGACAATGTCTCTGATCCTTTGGCAAGAATACTTATATATAGGAAGTACCAGCGGCGTATCCACCATATTCTTGTCAAATTTTCATTGGTTTTATCAGTAAGTTATGATTGGTTCTATGATGTGACTCTAGAACATAAATAAACACAACAACCAATGCCTGAGTCCTAATTCTGATAGTATACATGTTTGAATGGTGACAGTACCTCTCTCGTTTGTTATGATGGAGAGGTTAGTCTACATAGAAATAGAAGACAATCCAATTTCTTTAAATGATATGATGATATGAATGCTAAATCAGTGAGTATAAAACAAACTTCAACCAAGACAATACTAAATCCTACATGGAACTTCTCATAACCGCCTGATAATGCCTCTGATCCTTTGGCAAGAATACTTATATATAGGAAGTACCAGCGGCGTATCCACCATATTCTTGTCAAATTTTCATTGGCTTTATCCGTAAGTTATGATTAGTTCTATGTGACTCTAAAACATAAACAAACACAATCAACCAAAGCTTGAGTCTTAATTCTGGTAGTATACATGTTTGAATGATGACAGTACCTCTCTCGTTTGTTATGATGGAGAGGTTAGTCCATGTAGAAGTGAGACACAGCTCAACTTCTTTAAATGATGAGACTGAGATACGTTGTGAGGTATGATGATATGAATGCTAAATCAATGAGTATAAAACAAAACTGAAATAGTAATTCGCATTAAGATTCTTGGATAAATTTCAAATTTATAACTGGGATACGTGGAAAATTGAGATAATATAAAGAAAAACATAAAAACTAAGCGGTTGGAGTTGAATCTTGATTTTTGGTGAAGGAGACTAGTTGGGTGGTTCATTTGGGCTGTCATTATCTTCAATAGGATTGGAGTTGATGTTGAAAACTCTTCCTCTTGCTGGTGGCCTAGTGGTTGGGTTTTCTTGATTTGCTTGGTTAACTGGGTTTGCTTGAGCTTGGGCGTGTATGATGTTAACCAATCGAGGGCACGTGTTTCTATAATGGTAGGGTCGCCACAATTAAAACAAGCTCGAACATAAGGTAACATGGGGTATTGGGGTTGTTGATATGTTTAGATCATGTTTTGAGTAGGGGGTGAGGTTTGGTTTTAAGGGGTGCGGCAAACCTTGCTCAAATGACCATAGCGTCCACAATTCGCACACAGTCGACAAAGTAAGGTAGATGGATGGTGATAAAAACAGGTGTTACATTGAGGGTGAGGTCCAAGGTAAGGTTTCTTATTTGGGTAAGTTGAGTTGGGTGCTACTTGAGTGATTGGGATAGCTTGGAGGGGTACGGCTTGTGAGGCTGGTTGATTGCGTTGGGTGACAGCGAAAAGTTGCCAATCTCGTTTTCTCTTAGAAATGGGTTGAGAAGGGATTCGGTTTGGGTGGAGTTTGAGGTTTCAGTCGATGCTTTATCCTTCTTCTTCTCCTCCTTGAAGTCTTTATTCCGTATGCGGTTCTCAGTGAGCTCTGTAGCTAACTCCATTGCTGCTTCCAAAGTTGCAGGTGTGGTACTTATTACAGAGTCTTGAATCTTTGAAGGAAGACCTCGAATGTAGTGCTCGATCAAACGGTAGAGGGGAGTGAACAAGTTGGGAACCATTTGATTTAACTCAAGGAATCTTTTGTTGTACGTGGTGTGGTTGCCTTCCTTTTGTTTCAACGAATAGAACTGATCCTCTAATTTCTTGATTTCGCTTCTTGGGCAAAACCGTCTTGTCATGATCTCTTTCAAGTCTTCCCAAGTCAAAGTCATAGCGTCTTCAACACCTCGTTTGGCCTTCTCTGTGTTCCACCATGTAAGTGCTATTCCAAGTAAACGACCAGTAGCATAACGCACTTTGCGATCATCGGGGCAATCGCAATTTAGAAAAGTGTTCTCCATTTCTTCAAACCAATGGAGGAGGGCGGTGACACCTTCAGTCCTTTCGTATTTTGGAGGGTCGCAGGATTTGAAATGCTTGTAGGTGCATTTAGTGGTATTTGGGGGAGGGTTGATAACATTTTGATCTTCTTGGTTGACGGGATTAGCGGTAAGGGCTTGTTGGACTTGAACTACAATGTTGGGTATTACGGCAGCCATTTGTTGAGCGATTTGGGCAGCCATGCGCTCGCGGGCTTTTCCTGATCTCATCTTCCTACGAGCGAGACTAGAAGACATCTACAAGGAATACATATCAAGAGTATGAGTTGGATGTTTTAGGGATCATGTGTCGTATTTAGGAATGAACATTCATAAAATAAATATAGAATAATAAATCTACTACATCCATTGGATGTCTTGGGCTTTGCTCGTAACTGGGCCTAGCATGCCGCCATACTTCACCTTCGTAATCATGTGGGCCCCCTTGATTATCGGGTTTTTCATATGGTTCGCATGTGTTAGCCTGGTTACGTACACTAAAACCCGGAGAAAATCGAGAAATATGTATGTAACGTACGATATTCGGAATGTATCCAGGTGTGGACACGGTGACAACTCAAAGTGGGGTTAGTTCGAACGACGTTTGGTGTGGCATGCTTTGGCCTAATAGGTCCTTCGTACTCTCATCGTTAGTCCCCAGGTAGGCAAACTGGTCCGTTATATTGGATTTATACGAATGCCACCCTAGACAGGACGTTCCGACTACCGGTACTTGTACCCTTACAGTTACTACATGCCCGTCGCAGAACTCACTCTGATAAGATTTGAAAAATGAAAAATGCGACAAAATCTTGAATAACGGAAGTATGAAGATGATTTGAATATGTGAACATTGAAATATGTATGATGAATGTGTATGTAATTATGTATGTTTATCTGTAAGTATAATTCACTATGTATCACAAAATGTAGTATCGGAAGTATTTGCATGCATTTGTGTATGTAATAAATATGAAAGAAATAAACATCATGAGTTTGCATATAACCACATGAACAATTAAAATCTAATCAACTATAGTATAGGCTCTAAGGGTCTAATAACCTATCCTATATCCCTATAGTCAAAAGCTCTGATACCAATCTGTCACACCCCGACCCGCAGCGGAAAAGGTGATCGGGGCATGATTGGGTTTTCATTAAAGCTCATGACATTTATTATAATGTTTCATATTTATTATTACAATTAAAGGAGATCATACAATCATAATTACAACATGTTCTACACATCTTTCTGGACTTCATTATTTTCTTCTAAGGCATTTCCTATGTTTTCCTTGCTTCATCCTGTTCACCTGTATCATGTGTAAAAATGGTTTTTGGATCAACAAAAAGTTGGCGAGTGAATCCTATGAAAAACATTTAAACAAGTTTATTGAATTGATTATAAAATAAAGTGCATAACCACATATGAGTAAATATAGATGTAATCTTATTCACAAAACACTTAATATTAAATAATGCACACACATACAGTAATAGATTGTTTTGAGGCACGCGTTGTTCAAATCGTCTCCCACGAGGAACTGATGGGCCTAACGAATGAGTTTTGAGGCACGCGTTGTTCTACGAACTGATGGGCCTAATGAATGAGTTTTAAGGCACGCGTTGTTCAACTCGTCTCCCACGAGGAACTGATGGGCCTAACAAATAATTTGCATACAACTTGACAATATGTAATACATAACTACAAACAATATTTACATTCTAAGTTTAAATAATAATATGGTATGGCACGAGTTTGAATAAACGAATTAGTTTAAGTGACACATGATACACCCCAAAACGTGTAATAAAAAGGGGAGTTGTAAGATTCACTCACAGTGGTTGCGTTTCTTGGATTGATGATGAATGCGCACGAAATTGGATTTAACCACGAGAGAAACTAACCTAGATAATAACATAATGGTTCGGTAAATAAGCGGATTTTATTAATCAATTTTAGTAGGATTATTGGATATATTTTTGTGAGTTTAAGGCTATTTTCTAACGTTAAAAACGTTATTTTTAAGTATTTTTAATTGATTTTTAAATAAAATAAATAAATAAAAATAATAAAAAAATGTTGACTTTTTGACCGTTGACCATGACTGTTGACCATTACTGTTGACCGTTGACCGGTTCGGTCGTTTGTATGTGTGCGCTGGGTGAGACTCGAACCCGTGACCTCCCGTACGCGTGCACCCAACTCTACCAACTGAGCTACGTGTGTAACCCGAAATATTTCTGTTTTTAATTATATTTTTATACACTATTTAAGTTAATCCGAAAATCATTTATTTTAAAAAGGATTTAATGGTATCGACTCGGTGCTCTCCACAGGTCTCGAACCCGGACCTGTGGTTTAGTTTGGCACATAGTCCACCGCTGGACTGTGTGTCTAACTTGGTAAATATTCCGGTTTTTATTATACTTAACATGATTCTGCGTGTGGATCCGGTTCGGTTTTATAAAAAAAGCATTTTTATTACAGTGAGTGTGTGTGTGTCAAGGATCGAACTCGGGACGTATGCGTATTTATTTGCACACAGTCCACCGCTGGACTGTGTGTCTAACCCGTTCATAATATTGATTTTAATTAATCTTATAACCTAAGCGACTTCGTCTTCTTCGTTCAAAACACAGACAATGATTAAACCAACTGTTTCTTGTTTAATTCGGTTAACGAATAGTATGAGAAATTGAAAGGTATTGAACAGAAGGGTTTGGGGAAAGAATGTACCGAACTGATCGTCTTCTTCAGAAATCCGGCAAAGATCGTCGGCTCTGTTTTGTGAACTCCTTCTGTTCGGATTCAATAATCAGTTTGATTGATTAGATATGAAATTGAATTACTGAACAACGATTATCAGGATGTTTAGATGATCATAGCGATTAACAGTGTGATTCTGGAAATTCCAGAAGTTTTCCGGCGAAAATGGAATATCCGGCAACGTCGTCTGGAATAGATTCTGGGTGAGTGATTGATGTTAGTAACAGTCTAACAATGGGTTAAAGCAGAAAAAGTCGAGGTATTTACCGTGTAGATGAAAGTCTCGGTTTTTCCGGCGACTTGCAGAGATTTTCCGGCGAGTGAAATTGGTTCAAGAATCGGTGCGATTTTGAGCGAAAAGTTTACCAGAGGCTAGGGTGTGCATTTATAGGGAAGAATATCGACGAATTGGGTCTGATTACCGTATTGATTCGTTGGTCAATAATTCTCCGGCAGTTACGACGGATGTCGTGGAACTGGACGTCGGTTATAACCGATGGCATCGTTAATTCTTACGTTAAGTCAAAAGTAACCGACGATGATTGGCGAAATCGTCGAATTTCCGGGCGTCAGCGGATTTGGGCGCGCTGTTGACTGGGTTTGATTTTCCAGTCTTATTATTTGTATTAATTGTTTCAATATATTATCAAACAACACAAGTGGCGGAGTGGTTGGGCGAGTGTGAGTTAAAGCTTGGATGATTCTCTTGGCTGACCCGGGTTCGAAACCCGGCTTCAGCATTTAATTTTTTTCTCACTATTTTTAATAAATTTTCAAATATAAATTTTATATTCTAATATACTTATTAATTATGTATCGTTTAAAATTAATTTGAGCATTAAATATGCAACGAAATTTTTAACTGGTTGTTCGGTTAATAAACGAAGCGGGTTTGGTTAACCCGGTTTTTGACGGATGTTACAGTAAATGGATTTTCTGATTCTTTTTCCTCTTAAGTAAATTTTGTTATCATCTAAACCAATCAGCAAACATTTTTATGGTAACAGTGTTACCTGAAACCCTTTGTCACAGAACTGGCCACAACTTAATAAGTTATATCTCAGTCCTTCTACATATGCAACTTTTTCTATGGTTAAAGAACCCTATTTTATACACTCAAAACCCAGAGTTTTTCCTTTCACACCATTACCAAAATTTACAAATTTTCCTAGCTTAGAAACAAAGTTGCTAAGCAAGCTCCTGTTCCCAGTCATGTGCTTGGAGCTTCCAGAATCGCAGCACCAGATCTGCTGCACATGATGGTCCTGAAATGGTAAGGTTAGAAAGATTTTGGTACCCAAACTTGCTTGGGTACTTTTCTCTGATGAAATTTTTGTCAATTTCTCTTTTTCTGGTGAATTTCTCTTTTTCTGGTGAATAATTTTCATCAGTGTGTTTGTGTTTATTTGAGCTTATAACAAAAAACTTCTCATTTTTCAGCTGCATGTGTTTTCTGACTACTTGGAGTATGTCAGCACATGCAAATATTGTTTTGCTCAACGGATGTTGATGGAGAGTTGTCAGCCTTTTGATAAGGTTCTTTTGAAAAACAATGCAGATTTGTTTTGTTTTCTTTTGAACTGTATGTGCAACTACTTAAAGTTTCTGATTTGCAAGATCCATTATCTAATTCACTACTTTCTTTTGTAGCTTTTAAAAAAACAATTGGACTTTTAAGATGTGTTTTTACATATCGCAGTCCCTCTCCTCTGTTTCTTTTTGTGGATTCAATGTAATCTATGAAATTTCTTGCTTGTTGAAAACCTTTTACATTGATCTCCTTTTCATGAATCTTTTTGTATAATTCTTTTCTTTCCTTTTCATAAATTCAAGTTTTGCCTGTTTATTTAAGTTTTCTTTTTCTAACAGTTGGTTTTCAAGAGTTGTGCTGTTCAGTTTTTGCAACAGATTTTCAGTATTCCTTTGTTCCAAATTTTGTTTTTCTTGTAAACTGACAAAGTCTTGTGTTAGTTTACCTAATTTAATTCAAGATCTGAGTTGTTGTTACTTACAGAATTTTCATCGTCCTCAGCTTTGTTTGTTGTCTGAAAGTTTAGCCATTAAACATAAATTTGCCATATCCTCTTCTTTAATCTGAAGAATCATCTGTTAGCCAGGAGTCTGTTCCAGCTATTAGACTGACTGTCTGTTGTTGTTTCTTTGCCTCTTCCAGTTTTTTTTTCATAATAGGCAACATCTTTGAACCTCTTATTTTTAGATTCAGAAGCAAAGTCGCCTTTTTGTCTGCATTTGTAACAAACAACTTCTGTTTTTCCTTTAGCTTTTGACTTTCCCTCCATCTCGGCTTTATCACCCTTCTGGTATCTATGGCTTTCCCCTCTTAATCTTTGCTCAAAGGTTTTGGTTAGCAAAGCTATTGCTTCAGCAAATGTTGAGAATTCAGAAACAGCTTCAGTATTTTCTGCATTCTGATTGCAGAATGATTGTGGATCAGGATTAGACACTTTGTGTGAGTTGGAGATGAGAGCAATGGGACCTCCCCTTTGATTGATGTCTTCATAAATTTCTTCTTCCCTTGGAACTAGAATATTGTATAGATCGTGTAGGTTCATGTTTCATAGTTCTAATGTAGAATCCAGTGTCATTGTTATATTTCTCCATTCTCTAGGTTAGGTATCTAAGAATTTAGTATTTCTCTCATCATTTGATTTCTCAATACCAAATTTTTTTAGCTCATTTAAGATTTTTGCAAAACGGTTGTATGTTTCACACAAACTTTCATTTGGTAGACTTTTGAAACGTTCATGCGAGGAAACACAGTTTGTTCTTTTGTTTCTCTTCATTCTTTCTCCTCCTTCACATAAATTTTCTAACTGATCCCATATTTCTTTGGCCGATGCACATGCATCCACTTGAGAAAATATATCATTTGGAAGTACCATAATCAAAAGTGATTTGGCCCTTTCATCAGCCTCCACCATTGCCTTATCTGTTCCATCCCAATTTTTTCGGGTTTTGGTACAAATGATGCAGGCACTGCTCGTGTGTCATCAGTTCCTAAAATTCCATCTATTTCAAGTTTGGGTACATGGGGACCACTCACAATGGACTGAAACAGAGCTCGATCATGTCCATTTAGGAAATTGATCATCATGATTTTCCAATGGTGGTATCCTTCCCTCACAAAAGTAGGTGGTTTTGACATTGACCCAATATTGAAAGCATTATTCCATGTTTGAAAATTTGCCATATTTGGTAATAGAAACAAAGAGTGAGCAGTTGATCGTTTTGAAAATATTTTATTCAATCTGCTCTGATACCAATTGGTCCCAGATTAGAGAACAAGATTTCACTTAACCTAATATGGCGAATGGTTTCAACAAATGGAAAAATATTATGCGGAACTAGAAATCAAACTTTCAAGAAACAAAAGACACCAAATACAGAATTTTCATGTTTATATCACTTTGAAAAATATGAGTGGTTTACAATGTGATTATTGGCTATTGGAAAAACAAATACTTTGAGAATTCTGTGATGAAAGGTATGAGAGTGTTGTGGGATGTATTAAATGCTATGCACACTCTTATCCCTTCTTGGATTGGTTATTCTATTTATAGAAGTCTTCGGTGAATAAACAATAGTTTATTCTTCTACTTGCATTTGCATCAAAAAGTTTCCCTTATGATAGGTTCAATGAATTTGCATGGGTCAACTTGTAACGTTCAAAAATGGCAGAGGCAAGTAGATAATCAAGTTGATAGGATTAGAAATGTGACAATGTTGGTTCATCAGAATTTCTGATGATTTTGTTTCATCAGAAATTCTGGTAAACTGTGTCCTTGTCAGATTCTCCCTAGTTTTATCAGAAATGCATCTTCTGGTGTATTTCTGATGGCTTCTAGTGTATTTATGATGATAAGCTTCTGTCTTTCTTGTGAAGGATCTTTGCCTTTCCTTGTC
This sequence comes from Scalesia atractyloides, assembly GCA_947069175.1. NCBI lineage: Eukaryota > Viridiplantae > Streptophyta > Magnoliopsida > Asterales > Asteraceae > Scalesia > Scalesia atractyloides. The sequence goes on from CAMTDV010001633.1 coordinate 680,985, forward strand.
TTGATTGTCTTCTGATCTTGATTATCATATATACATATATATATATAATATATATATATATATATATACTTTGTTTGATCTGTCCAATCATTTTTCTTCAATACTTACAAATATAGTTTCCTAACATTAGGTCTTATATCAACCAGGCAAAACTTTAATACATGATCATCCTTGACCCATTAAGTTAATTATTAGAATCTTAAACTTTGAGGGTACAAGTTTATTGATTTGGAAGAACCTTTAATAATGATAAGATGATTTAAAATGTTAAAGGCTCAATCCAGTATAAAATGTAAAAATAATACATATTTTTTAATTTATGCAATTCTATTATGTTTATTACTTATGATTGTTACTTGTTTTAAATTGTCTTGTTTTATGTTTCATATTATTGTTGGATTGGAGCTGAGCTGGACATGTGGATAGTGGGCTTGATTCGCTATTGGACTGAAGACTGAAGATAATAAGAAGGCTCCGTGTAACCTGGAAGTGGTTATGTGAATTTGGATCCATATAAAAGAGTCTACTGGGTAGTTGTGCAACTAACTTGGTTCATTCAGTCTTTTTGTTTCTCTCTCTTCAATTGAGCGATTAGGGTTTCTTCACTTTCTTGTTTTAACAGATTCATCTTGAATATGAATCTGTTGCAGTGTTGTGAGTAAATCCATTGATTGTTAGTGATTATCATGTTAACAATCATCTGTGAGTTAGAGTGAGAGTTATCGTTGTAATAAGTGGTATATTCACCGGAACTTTGTTATCTAGGGTCAATAAGTTTTGGTTTGGATATTTTCTGAAGTTCGAGTGTTTGTTACCATAAATTTGACATGGTATCAGAGCATTGATTGCTCTTGGGATTTCGTCAGTGATCTTTGAGTTCCAATCGTTCTGTCAGTCACTGAGTGTTTAGGGTAGATCTGTGGTAGATCTTTGTTCTGCTGCTTGTTTCTTGTGAATCCAGGTACTTATCTTGTTGCCGGTTCAAGATCTTGAAGATTTAATTGCCTTGGAGTTTTGTGTCGTTCGAGTTGCAAAAACCCTAAATCTAGGGTTTAGGTTACAGTCTAAGTCTTCGTGAATTTGGCTGTTTGTCGACATCGGAGCCGTGTGTTGTGGATTGCTTTGGAAGGAATATTGGAATCTGCCGCTCTGCTTAGGGTTCAATCCTCGAAGGTTGTAAAACCCTAATCAGATTTGGAGGAACCTTGACTTGGGTTCATTTTCTTGTTGAGAGCTTTCCTTGTTATACATCTTTCATTCCTTGTCCTTTGAATTTAGGCATTATTGTTGCGGGGGTAGTGTGGACCGATTTGTTTGATTGGTTGGGACACAGGAATGGTACATCCTGTTGCATTTGTTTGTTTGCTAATTGTTAGATTCTCTGTTACTTGTTGTTGTGTTTATCTCTGATTGTTAGACTATATCTAGGTCTAAAGGCTCTCTTGATAAGACTTACAGAGGCACCTTTGAGTGATGAACCTCTGATCTGGTCCCTTTCAAGGTTTCGCCCTAGTTGCTTACTAGTGTTATTGTTGTGATAGATTTGTGCTTTGTTAATTCTTCCTATTTTTTTGTTTCTTGTGTGCTACCGATTGTGTGTTTACATTGGTTGATGGTCCTGTTGTCGCAGGTGGTGATCCTAGTCATCCACCACCTAAGACACTTGTGAGTAAGCTTGATGTAAGTAACCCTTTATACTTGCATCCATCTGATTCTAGTAATTTGACTATTGTGTCTATTAAGCTAAAAGGATCTAAGAACTAAACAATTTGGTCTAATGCAATGCAACTTGTTTTACAAGTAAAAAATAAATGGGGATTTATTGATAAAAGTTGTGTCAAATATGAAAACAATGAGGTTCTTGCTAGGCAATGTGATAGATGTAATACTATAGTATTAACTTGGATCTTGAATTAAATTAGTGAAGAAATGTATATGGGGAATGTTTTTTTTTTAAATTGGCTTGTGATGTTTGGTCAGATTTAAAGGAAACCTATAATAAAATTGATGGATCTGTTGTTTTTTACTTGTATCAGAAAATTAATTCATTTAGTCAAAATGGGTCTAGTGTATATGAGTACTATCATAAGCTGAATGTTATGTGGGGTCAGTTAGATCAGATTTTGCAATTGCCTACCTGTTCGTGTAATGCTGCTAAGGAGTTCAATGATTTTATCATATGATAAAATTGATGTAGTTTTAAATGGGTTTGGATAATATGTATCAAGGGGTTAGAACTAATCTTTTGATGAAAGAAACTTTGCCAACTGTTAAAGAGGCATTTTTCTGTAATAGAAACTATAGCAGTGGTAATAAGAAAAATACAAACATAGCTTTTGTTTCTAAAACCAGTCCACCTGTTGATTTCAAGAAAACTAACAAAGTTTTAAATCAAAACCTAAAATGTACTCACTGTAATAAGGTTGGGCATTCAATTGAAAAGTGTTTTGAGATAATTGGATATCCCTCTTGGATGAAACCACCAAGAGGGAATCAAGGGAAGAAAAATAGATCTAGTAATGGTTCTAAAGTTGACAAGTCTAATGTTCCTACCACTGCTTTAACTTCTGAATAGTTGACTAAGTTACTCAGTTGTAATGTTTCAGGTGGGTTTTTTTGCTCAACTGTCTTTAGTTTCCCTGTTTATTCTTTCAGTCATGATGTGGGTAGAGGTTGTCAGGGGCTAATAATCACATGGTTAAATTAGAAACAAATTTAACCAATTATATTGATGTTTCTAGTTTTAAAATACAAGTAAAGCATCCTAATGGAACTAATGCTTATGTAACTAAGATTTGAATATTTAAATTGGCTGATGGTGTGGTTTTACATGATGTGTTTGTTGTCCCTGAATATAGTGTCAACCTAATTTCTGTACATAAATTAGACAGGGATAATAAGTTGTTTGTTGGATTTGATGAACATAAGTGTTATATACATGACTTGTTAACAGGGAAAATCCTGGTGATTGGTAGTCAACTTCAAGGTTTATACATGTGTGGTAATGCTGTTGTGTCTAATGTGTCTATTTTTAATGCTTCTGTGTATAAGCTGCGGCATTCTAGATTAGGACAACCTGCTGATCAAGCCATCAAAATGTTTAAAGATACTTTAAATATTTCAACTGAGGTTGATCATGTCCCTTGTGATGTGTGTCATAGGGCTAAGCAACATAGGGAGCCCTTTCCTTTAAGTCAGCACAAGAGTTCTCAGTTGGGACAACTGGTTCACTTAGATTTAAGGGGTCCTTATAGGGTTGCTAACAGGGAAGGTCACAAGTATTTTTTGACCATTGTTGATGACTATTCCAGGGCTCTTTTGGTTTGTCTTATGAAAAATAAAACTGAAGTTTTTGAAAAGATAAGACATTTTGTTAACATTATCAAAACTCAGTTCAAACAAACTGTGAAATTTTTTCAGAAGTGATAATAGCTCAGAATTTGTAAGCAATCAAACGAGTCAGTTTGGGAATAGTTCATCAAACTTTATGTGCGTATACTCCTCAACAAAATGGAATTGTTGAGAGAAAGCATAGGCACTTGCTGAATGTTACTAGAGCTTTACTTTTTCAAAGTAATTTACCTGTTAGGTTTTGGCATGAGTGTGTTTTAACTGCTGCCTATCTTATTAATAGGACTCCATCCTCTGTGCTTACTTGCTGGAAAGACACCATATGAATTAGTGTATAAATTTAAACCCTTCTTGGATCATCTTAGAGTGTTTGGGTGCTTATGTGTTTATACTGTTTTAAATGAAAATGACAAACTGAATTGTAGAGTGGAAAAATGTGTCTTTATAGGATATTCTCTTGAGGAAAAAGGGTATAGACTTTTTAGTCTAGGTTCAAAGTCTATTATATTTTCAAGGATGAGAAATTTTATGAGACTATCTTTCCTTTTAAAGAACATTATGTTTTTGAAAATTATAATTCTAATCCTATTAAAGACATTAATGCTCTAAACTTTTTGACTTATATGAAAACTCAGAACCCAAACCTTTTCAAACTGTGGAGGATCCCTATGATGAAAGAAAGGATCACGGTGAGACTGATGTGAGAACACAAGCAGTTCAGTAATCGGTGAATCTTGATACCTCTAATGCTGAGACTAGTGCTCAACAGTCTAATGAGGTTCAAGAGTCTGCTGATAGGGCAGAACATGTGAGTATCACATATGAAGTCCAAATTTCATCTGAGGGTGACACATATGGTTCTAAGACATCTATTCTTCCCAGGAAGTCCTCTAGGACTTCTAATTTACCAACAAAATTAAATGATTTTATTTAGAAGAGAATGTTAAATATGGGATTGAGAGAGTGGTTAATTTTTCTAAACTGTCTTGTGATAGTAAGTGCTTTGCCTCTGTTCTTTCTAAATCTGTTGAACCTAAAAATTATAAAGAGGCTATTCAAGATCCCAACTGGGTTTCTGCAATGAATGATGAAATTCAGGCTTTGCATAGAAATCACACTTGGGATGTTGTTGACAGACCTAAAGATAGAAGTATTGTGGGTTGCAAATGGATTTATAAAATTAAGTATAAATCTAATGGTTAAGTAGGAAGATATAAGGCTAGGCTGGTTGCTAAAGAGTTTAGCCAAAAAGAGGGAATCGATTATGAAGAACCTTTCTCTCCTGTGGTTAAATTAGTAACTGTTAGGTGTATTATTGCTTATTGGAACTTATACCAATTAGATGTTAAAATGCTTTTTATATGGTGACCTAAATGAGGAGGTTTATATTGAAATCCTTAATCTCTACACATCCTAAACAACAAGGGTTATATGGTAATTAAAGAGAAGCATGGCGGTTACAAAGTTGAGGGGCTGATTGTGACATTTCAGAAGTTAGTAACCACCACCCCCAAGGTTTGCGAAACCCTTGGGAGACACTTCTTGGTTTCGGAAACAAGGAGAAGGAGAAGAGCGTGGCTTTTGGATCTTAGAGACGCACCTCTTCACGTTTAATAACCACAAGTTCTAGAGACACACTCGTTCACGAAGGGACATGTATCTACAATTGCACCCGTTAGATTAGTATAAATAGGGCCTTAGATTTCATTTGTAATCATTCCATTGTAATCAGAATCTTATACTTTCACATTCAATATAGTTGTTCATTCGATTGTTCGTAGTTTATCATTATGCTCGTGTTCGTAAGGGTTCTGACTAACAGTGGTATCAGAGCACATGTTTCAAGTCTGGGAAGAAGAAGAAACCGATTTGAATCATCTTAACCAGGTTCTCTCGAATTTATTTTAAGTTTTGTATTTCGTTTCAAAATTGAATTGCAGTTTGATTATTTGATTGATTGCAATCAAAGATTTCGTTCGTTGAAAACTTTTTTGAAATTCAATCTCAAATCAAATATTTTTTACAAAAGAACATAATGCATGTTTTAGAAAAGAACGAAATTTAAAACGAATAGCAAGTTAGAAATTCGAGAAAATCCTATGTGGTACAAAACCTTCGTGGTAGAAAATCCTTCGTGGTGGCAAGAACCGTGTGGCAAAGCAAGAAAGAAAGACATGTGTGGCAAAGAAGACATGTGTGGCAAAGAAAGACCTGTGTGGCAAAGAAGACCTATGTGGCAAAAAGACCTGTGTGGCAAACAAAACCTGTGTGGTGCAAGCAAGAAGATAGATTGACGTAAAGCAAGGAAGATTGGAAAGAAAAAGTCTAAGAAAGCAAATCAGAAAGGAAGTATGTCAGGAAGAGACGACAAAGAAAGCACGTCAACATCAATCCGCGAGCAAGGAAATATATCGCTTCAATGCCCAAAGTTGACTGAATCAAATGACACTCTGTGGGCAATTCTTATGGAAACAATCTTGAAGGCATATCGTCTTTGGGATACGGTTGTTTTAAAAGATGGGGTAGAGGAGAAAAAGGCGCATACAACAAAAGCAATGATCTTCCAAACGTTACCGGGAGATATTCTAATGCAAGTTGCACAATACGAGAGTGAAAAGGAAGTTTGGGATGCAATCAAAGTTCGATATCTTGGAGCCGATATGGTTCCGAAAGCGCGTCTGCAAACTTTGAGAAGCGAATTAGAAGCATTGAAGATGGGAGAAAACGAGACAATAAGTAGTTTCGCAAGCAAGCTGGGTGGTATAAAATCTAAGTTTAAAAGTCTCACTACCACCATTAAAGATAAAAAGATTGTAAGGAAATTACTTATCTCTGTTCCGAGGAAGGTTCTACCGACTGTGACATCCATCGAGCAGTATTCAGAGATAGATAAAATGATGTTTGAAGAAGCAGTGGGTAGGATTACAACATTTGAAGAACGCCTCAAGAGCCAAAACGAACCGGAGAACAATAATCTGTTAATGGCAAGTTCAGACAACAATTCTGAAAATTGGCATCATGGAAAAGAACGCGGCGATCAAAATCATGGTAGAGGACGTGGAGGAAGTTCGTTTAGAGGAGGAAGAGGACGTGGATGAAATATGGATCTAGGAAATAGAGACAAGAGCAAGCTCAAGTGTTACGAATGTGGTGAATTCGGTCACTTCACATACGAGTGTAACAAGCGAAAAGACAAGGAAAACGAGAAGGACGAAGAGGCTCATCTTGCATTGGAAGAAGAACAAATGCTATTGCAAGTCAAGCAAGTTGAAGACCTACAACAACTCAAGGATGTTGGAGATTACGGGGTGAATGAAATCCTTAATCTCTACACATCCTAAACTACAAGGGTTATATGGTAATTAAGAGAAGCATGGCGGTTACAAAGTTGAGGGGCTGATTGTGACATTTCAGAAGTTAGTAACCACTACCCCCAAGGGTTGCGAAACCCCTTGGGAGACACCTCTTGGTTTCGGCAACAAGGAGAAGGAGAAGAGATGCGACTTTTGGATCTTAGAGACGCACATCTTCACGTTTATTTACAACCACAAGTTCTAGAGACACACCCGTTCACGAAGGGACATGTCTCTAAAATCGCACCCGTTAGATTAGTATAAATAGGGCCTTAGATTTCATTTGTAATCATTCCAGTGTAATCAGAATCTTATACTTTCACATTCAATATAGTTGTTCATTCGATTGTTCGTAGTTTATCATTATGTTCGTGTTCGTAAGGGTTCTGACCAACATATATGTCATTACCTAAAGGCTATCAGTCAATTGATTTGTCTAAAGTGTGTAAGCTTAATAAGTCTTTGTATGGGCTTAAGCAAGTCCCTAGAATGTGGAATGAAAATCTGGTTAGTGTTTTACTTAGCATTGACTTTATACAAAGCAAGTGTTCGTTGGTTGTTAAAAATAAAAACGGTATCTTTGTTGTTTTACTTGTATGTGTGGATGATGTTGTTGTTACAGGTAATTCATTGACTGAGATAGAAAACGTAAGCAAAGTTTAAAAACGAAGTGTTTGATTAAAGATCTTGATTGTTGCAATATTTCTTAGGCATAGAAGTGTTGTCTTGTGATAATGGTATATATATATCACAAAGGAAATATTGCACTGATTTACTTTCTGAGTATGGTATGTTAGGCTGTAAGCCTGTTAGTTTACCAATTGATCAAATTCATGTTGTTAATACTTTGCTTGACATTAATTCTGGTCCTTTAAAATATATTACTGGTTATTAACAGTTGGTGGGAAAATTAATTGTTTGTATCATACTCGACCTGATATCTCATATGCAATACATGTTTTTAGTTAGTTTATGCATAGTCCTACTGAAGGACATTTGAAACTTGCCTTTCACGTATTATGATATCTTAAATCAGCCCCAGGAAAAGGTCTTTTGTTTAGTAAGAGTAGTTCGTTTAATCTGTCTGGTTTTGCTGATTCTGACTGGGCTAAGTGTCTAGTTACTCGAAAGTCAGTTATAGGTTTTTATGTTTTCTTGAGTGACTGTTTGGTGTCTTGGAAAAGTAAGAAACAAAGTACAATGTCTAGGTCTTCAGCCTCAGCTGAATACAGGTCAATGTGTGCTGCGACATGTGAGTTAGTTTGGTTAAAAAATTTATTGGGTAAGTTACAAATTAAAATTGATATTCCTATCGACTTGTATTGTGATAATAATGCTGCTATGTCAATAATAGCAAATACAATATTTCATGATAGGCAAACATTTCGAATTGCATTTGTTTTTCTTAAGAGATTTGATTACGAAAGGTGTTTTGAAATGTGTTGGTATAGAGTTTGCAAATCAAGTTGCAGACATATTTACTAAAGGAGTGTTACTTAAAATTCATCAAGTTCTTTGTGAGAAGCTGAAACTCTTTGATCTGTTTAACTAATAGAAATTAGGGGGAGGGGGGTGGTGTTAAAAATAATATATAATTTTTAATTTCTGCAATTCTGTTATGTTTATTACTTATGGTTATTACTTGTTTTAAATTGTCTTGTTTTATGTTTCAGATTATTGTTACATTGGAGCTGAGCCGGACATGTGGATAGTGGGCTTGCTTCGCTATTGGGACCGAAGATATGGGCATGAAGATTGAAGATTATAAGAAGGCTCCGGGTATCCCGGAAGTGGTTATGTGAATCCGGATCCATATAAAAGAGTCTGTTGGGTAGTTGTGCAACTAACTTGGTTCATTCGGTCTTTTTGTTTCTCTCTCTTCAACTGAGAGATTAGGGTTTCTTCACTTTCTTGTTTTAACAGATTCATCTTGAATATGAATCTGTTGTAGTGTTGTGAGTAAATCCATTGATTGTTAGTGATTATTGTGTTGATAATCATCTGTGAGTTAGAATGAGAGTTATCGTTTGTAATCAGTGGTATATTCACCGGAACTTTGTTATATAGGGTCAATAAGTTTTGGTTTGGGTATTTTCTGAAGTTCGAGTGTTTGTTACCATAAATTTGACATAAAACTTACGATGATAGTAAGTGGTTACGTGAGATTATACCCGATAACGCCTAGCAAGTGAGTTTTTGTTACTTTTGCCATCATGCAAGTACCGGTTTTCAATTATTTTATAAAGATTTGTAGTTTTCATGAATTCCCATTATTACTATTTCTAGAGGAAAATCATTATTTATCGAGTTTTGTTTTTTAAGTGTATTAAGGTGTTTTTGCGAGATATATTGCATCTTGTTTCAAGTAAATTTATGCTAATCGATAAGTTATTTAACTCGGGAGACATATGCGTATAGTTGTTACCATTACTTTATTGAGAATAACATTCTTGCGAGGAATATCGTGTGTGTCCAATTGCATTGCAAGTGCCTAATAAGCAGATGAAAAGTAACTATGTTAGCATACGTTCTTGCAAGGAATGAGAGTTGATTCATCAGCATGTTTTGTTAGTACTTTACTAGATAATACACTAATTTGACTTTTGGATTGTTGTTCATGAACTCAATGACAATATGTGTTTTTATTCAAAGAGATGTTCTTAAATGATTTGATCAGGAACACATCCCTTATTACCAGATACCTATAGCTTTTAAGGAGGCTTTGGACAATGTATTAACGGCAGATCGTAAACTAGATTAGGATCAAATATATATTTCAAGCTGACTTGTATTAACATGTATATCAGTTAAGTTATAATATAGATTTCAAGGAAATGAGTTATGAGTTACAAGTTGATAAGAAGTTGTATGTTCATCAGACTGATAATCTAAAATCATTTGTTTCATTAAATTACAGTATTGCTGTGTTCATGACATTATTCTTCTAAAACAATTAAAACTTTGTTTTTTTGTGGATGATTGAAGGCAAATCAAGATTCAAAGATGGTGGACTGATTTTCAGAAATAGATTATTCAGTAGAGACAAAACATTATACCGAATATCCATGTGCTCAGTTAAAATATATACAGAAAATATTTGATTAGTAATATACTAATTAAATTAAGTTTTAAATACATAGGGTAGCTTAACTTGTTGCCTATATATACAATCTCCAATTCTGTTCTTACCATCACAACTTACAAAACACTAACCATGGCATCTTCCCAAATGTCTCTTCTTCTTGTCGCCCTACTCGCACTCACTGCTTCAACCTCTGCAATCCCGACGGTTTACGATTTCGTCAACCAATTCGGATTCCCATCAGGCGTTCTGCCTGATTCTGTCGAATCTTACTCCATAGCCCCAGCAGAGGGGGGTGCTTACTACTTCGCCGTCTACCTTAAGAAACCATGCTACGTCAAGTATGATTACCTTGTTTACTTTGAAAGTGAGATCACTGGAAAGATCAGCAACGGTCAAATTACCGAGCTGAAAGGGCTCAAGGCTCAATCATATTTGTTTTGGTTAAGCATTGACGAGATCAAAGTGGATGGCAGCAGCCTCCAGTTAACTCTTGGGCTTCTGACCGTGAAGTCTGATATCTCACTCTTTGAGGCCATTCCTACTTGCAAAGACAAGGCTCTTGCTGCTTGTGATCACTCATCCAAACTTATCTCTCAAGTAAATTCCTGAACTGTCTACATAGATTGTCTTAGTTTTGTTGATGGATATTGATTAAACTTTTCATTTTTCAATACACCATGCATATACTAATTGTGCTCGAAATTGTTGTTCTACAGCTTCCACTTAAGTTGGAGTAGAGGTCGCATCAGATCAAGTTGTTTGAAGCTAGTTGTTGCCGCATAAGAAGCATGATGGCGGTTGTTATTCGGTTTTTGTTGTATGAATAAACCCAGATTGTAATCTTGTTATAATATGTGTACAACTTGGTGATTTAATCGAAAGTTTGTTAATGAAATCAGGGGCGGACTTACCCTATGGCATGGGGTGGCGTCCGTCTCCGTTATAAAAAAAATATAATTAGTGTTATATACGAGTGAAAATTCCGATAGCCCTCATAAAATTTTGTGATCAGCCCCTTAAACTTTCAAAACGGACCCTCTAAGAAGAGAAGATGCACATTATTTTGAGACTTTCCGGTCGGCGACCAAACCCCGTTAATATCTCTATGTAACTTCAATAACCTGTATTTACCTTGACCGTTCTAAACTAGTGTCCCTATGGACGGAAGCAGCGAAGAAGAGAATAATAAGCGAGGATTTGTTTGGTCGGCACAAATGGGGGACCAAAGATTTTCTCAAATGGGGTCCTATTTTTGGTGATGAGTTTTTTCATAACCAGATGTTAGAATTTTTGGGTTGGTCACCGTTTTAGGTTGGGTCTAGGCGACCAACTAGTTTTTAAACTTACCATCAGAAGTTCCTAATAATTCAAAGGGTGGTGGAGGAGGCAGCAGATGGAATGGGTGGTGGTACGATGATTATACAAAGGTGGTGGAGGAGGCAGCAGAAGTGGGTGGTGGTGTGGGGAAGGGTTGGGTAGTGAAGGGGGTGTGGTGGCCAGCAATGTGGCAGGAAAAACGAAAGTGGTCGAAGAATGGATCTCCGGCAAGGAGGGGGTGAATGGTGGGTATGGGAGGATGTTAGGTGGTGATACTGTAGTGATGGGAGTGGTGGTGGCGGCCGGAGGTTATGGAAGGGTGGGGGTCGGAGGTTTGTGGAAGGTGGTGATGAAAGGATGTTGGGTGATAGAAGTGGGTTTCGGTGGAGGAAGTGGGTTTGCAGGTTTGGGTGGAGAAGAAGGGTTGGGTAGTGGTGGGGTGAGGTGGGCCCATACTATTATTATTAATTAATTTTTGTTTTTTTAACTTATGTATAAAGGGTAGTTATGAAATTTCATACAAAATTATCTGAGCGCAAAATAACTGTCATCCAATCTAGGTATCCGAGTAATAAGTAAGCAAACATTCTATTATAAAAAGTTGGGGACTAAAGATGAAAAAATGGTAAACAACAGGGCCTATCCAAGCAATTAACGCTAATGTAAACTAATATAACAATCACATACTATCATAAAACAAATAGTAACAAGTCAATCAAATACAATAATAAAATAAACATAAACTAAAACAAAATGTACAACCTTATAAAACTATAACTCTTACACAGATTCTGTCTTATATCGCTTGCCTATAGAAACATTTAGAAAGAAAACCCTTATAAGGCCATACATAATGGTTAATGCTCCCCAAGGGTGTGTTCCGCCACATCTACATTATCACGCCCCTTAAAAAATGTGTAATGGTCAACTCCCTTAATGTCCCCATTCATCATTACTTTCCAATTTTGTTATCCTTATTGAGCATTAGACTAGAAATGTCCCTTCCTTTTCATGCCCATACAAACCTCATGTGGTGTTGGGGGCATTATCAAACCACTTAACGCCCATTACTCATGGTCTAATTAGAGAAGAGTACTTTGTTTAGTTGCATTGAAAGGCCCTTTGGCATGTTTCGTTTTAATTTTTACTTGGTTAGTGAACCCGTTATTAATAATCAATAGGTCGGTTCAAAGCTGAACCGATAATTACGGTTTAAGTTTTGTCTCAAAACCAATTTGAATATACCCTTAAATTTACTAACCTAGGTATTGTGTTTCCTGTAGCATCGTGACTTTTGTTGTCTTTGATGTATAGAAAGACAATGTTTTGTGTTAATCTGGCTAACTTACGCCGTGCCTGGATATTTGGGGTGTGACATAGGGGAAACTGTAACACTGTAATTGTTTTATCATCATAGTTATGTTGGTGAACCTAGTTTAATACATTAGTGATTGGGATCAGACACAAATGATAAGGTTTTTTATAAATGGATTAGATCAAATACAAACTTTAACTTTAATTGTAACAATACTAGTATGTAGTTTATGAATTAAAAGTAGATAAGAAGTTGTATGTTCATAAGACTGATAATCTGAATTCATTAGTTTGATTAAAATATATAGTATTGCTGTACTCACGACCAAGAGATTATTCTTTTAAAACAATTAAAACTTAGGTTTTTTGTGGATGATTGAAGGCAAATCTAGATTCAAAGATGGTGGACTGATTTTCAGAAATAGATTATTCAGCAAAGACAAAACATTATTACCAAATATTCACGTGTCTCGATTAAAATATATACAGAAAGTATTAGATAAGTAATATACTAATCAAATTAATTTTTAAAGGCTCAAACTATTTGCACACCAGCCTTGCCTATTTGCATACTTAGGGTTTATATACGCTACGTATAGGTCTATACGCAGCGTATAGGGTTTCAAATATACGCAGCGTATAGGCCTATACGCAGCGTAGATAAGGGGTAGGTACACGACCAGACAGTCAAACCTCGTACCTTGTCAAATCTGTCTGACATACGCTGCGTATGGACCTATACGCACCGTATGTTCAGTACCATATACGCTGCATATAGATCTATACGCAGCGTATGTCAGACAGATTTGACATGATACGATGTTGTCTAGGCACGTGAATAAAGCTATACGCAGAGTATAAAGCTATACGAGGCTGATAAAGATGAATTTCAAACTGTATTTAGACATCCATCTTTGCCTACGAATTCTCACAATTACTCGCATTCTTCTTCAATTTCTTTTTATACTTACTTCGGTGGGGATAAAATGTCGTCATTTTGGGACGGGAATTATTTCTTTAATCGCTATTCTAACGACGTATGGAAAGAAAATGATGCTAACGAGGAGGAAGAGGTTGTGTCTGGCGTCTCTGTTAATCAAAAAATACAACTGCCAGACTTGAACGAGGCCCCGACTCTACCTGTTGATGAACCATATTACCCGGCACATCAAGTGTATCCGGATTACGGATACGGGTTTGAACCCCCGTACGTGCAACAAGATAATCTGCATGGATACGTAGGATACGGTGCTGAGAATGCCCCTGTTGATGATACATATTACCCGAGGCAACAATCGTATCCTGATTACGGATACGGAGGTGAAGATTATTACGTGCAAGAATATAGTTTAGATAGATACAGAGGATATGGTGGATACGGAGGATGCGGTGATGAGCCTCCTAACACACTACTATTGTCACACCCCGACCCGCAGCGGAATAAAAGCCGGGGCATAATTGGGTTATCACCAAAGCTCATGATATTTACTAAGATGTTTCATATTTATTAAATTCAAATTACAAACTTAAATATCCAAAACAAAATTCATACAATTACAAAGAAAATGAAACTATATATTTATTCCAAAGCATAAACTTGTTTATTCTTCTAGGCCTTCCTAAGTGTTTCCTATCTCAGCTGGATCACCTGTATCATGTGTAAAACAGGGAGATTTTGGGTCAACAAAAGTTGGCGAGTGAACCTTGATAAAACATTTTAACTAATTTCTTGTTTTATTTAATAAAGAAAATTCGTGCATTAATCACATGTGAGCAAACATATATGTAAACAATCACAAACCACTTTGGATGAGTATATGGCATGAAATGATGATGTATTTGAGATCAATGCTCAATCAAACGGAGCCGATCTAATGAGGCTCCTGATGCTCAACCCGTATCTCACGGGGAACTGATGGGCCTAATGAAATGCGTGCACTGAAATGATGAAATTCAATCTACATATAATTCACACAATAATTGATACACATTTGATCACGGATATGACGTATGCACAAGTGTTTAAATAAAATAAAAGAATAGTACGACACATGATACACCCAAAATATGATTAAAACGGGGAATTGGTAGAGATTCACTCACAGTGGATGCGTTTCTTGATGACGATGAATGCGCACGAATTTATGAGTCAAGGCCGTGAGTGGTACAACAATACGAGAAAATTGGCAATGAAGCGTCGATAGTAACCAGCCAAACCAAGAAATGACCTAACTTCGGTAGGGGTACGTGGCGCTTGCCATTCCTGCACTGCCTTGATTTTTGAAGGATCGACATGAATTCCCTTGTCATTGACGACATGTCCAAGGAATTGTACTTCTCCTAACCAGAATTCGCATTTTGAGAATTTAGCGTAAAGCTTTTCAGTCCTTAAGAGCGTAGGATGAGTCGAAGGTGTCGTTCATGATCGGATTTAGACTTGGAGTAGATAAGGATGTCGTCGATGAAGACTATGACGAAACGGTCGAGGTAGGGTTTGCATACCCTATTCATTAAATCCATGAAGACAGCGGGGGCGTTGGTTAAACCGAAAGGCATGACCATGAACTCGTAAGACCATAACAAGTCCGGAAGGCGGTTTTTGGGATATCTTCGTCGTGCACTCTGAGCTGATGAACGAAAGTCGATTTTTGAAAAGCAAGTGGCGCCTTGAAGTTGGTCTAGGAGGTCATCAATGCGTGGCAGTGGATAGCGATTTTTAACCGTTAACTTGTTGAGTTCTCTATAATCAATGCACATGCGAAACGCTCCATCTTTTTTCTTCACAAAAAGAACAAGTGCACCCCAAGGCGATGAGCTAGGACGTATGAATCTTTTGTCAGTCAGCTCTTGCAGTTGACTGGCCAGCTCTTGCATTTCGTATGGGGCTAACCTATAAGGAGATTTTGCGACTGGTGTAGCGCCAGGTACAAGATCGATGCGAAATTCGACTTCTCTCACAGGAGGAAGTCCTGAAATGTCATCGGGAAAGACTTGTGTGAATTCTTTCACAACTGGGATATCTTCGAGTTTCCTCTCCTTGTTTCCCTTTTTAACGACGTGAGTTAGGAATGCGACATAGTTCTTGCGGAGATATCTTCGGGCTTGAAGGCAGGACATTAATTTGAGTCCTTTCGAAGGGGTTTCCCCAAAAATACGTAGTGTCTGACCGTCTGCAAGAGGAATGCGAATGAACTTTTCGTGGCACACCACTTCAGCGTGATGCTGGCTGAGCCAGTCCATACCGATTATAACATCGAAACTTCCCAACTTCATAGGAATAAGGTCAATTGGAAAATCGTGATCGTTTAGGGTGAGAGTACAATTGCGTATAATAGAATTTAATGAAACGGGTTTTCCGTCAGCAACTTCCACCGTTAGAGATTCGATGAGATTAACACGAGGTTGGTCGAGGAAAGGTTCAAATTCTAAGGACACAAAGCTCTTATCCGCACCAGTATCGAATAATATGGATGCATAACTACCACTGATGAGAAACGTACCGTTGACCACGTTGTTGTCAGCCCTGGCTTGGTTGGCATTGATATTGAAAGCTCTCCCTCTGGCAGGTGGGGGAGCTTGGTTAGCTTGGTTTACCGGGTTTGCGTGAGCTTGGGCATGGATGATGTTCACTAGGCATGGACATGTGTTCCTGAAGTGGTTTGGGTCCCCACAGTTGAAACAAGCTCGCATGGGTTGCATCATGGGGTAGTTGGGTTGGTAGTAAGGTTGGGCTGCGTGTTGTGAAGGTGGTAGAAGTAAGGGTTGTTGGGTTTGGCCCACTATCTGATTTTGGGTTTGGGTTGGAGGTTGATTGCGGTTCATTCGTTGAAGGGTACGACAGGTTTGGATGGTGTGACCCGCACGGCCACAACTTGTGCAATGTTGGCAGGGATTTTCGGGAGGGTGATGGTATTCACAAGGTTGCATTTTGGGTGTGGGCCAGTATATGGCTTTTTGAATGGTGCAGCTGGAGGAGCAATTTGGGTGATTGGTGCAACAGTGATAGGAGGGTTGGTTTGAGTGACAGCAAAATTCTTGCCATTTCGCTTCCTCTTACCAGCAAACTTCGAGGATGAGACTGGGTGGTTTGGAGTTGGGGTCTCAATGGGTGCTTTCTTCTTTTCATCTTTGAACTTGCCGTTTCGAATGCGATTTTCAGTGAGTTCTGTAGCTAGCTCCATCGCGGCTTCAAGTGTTGCAGGCGATGTGCTTAAAACCGAATCTTGAATTTTCGAGGGGAGGCCTCGAATGTAATGTTCAACTAAGCGGTACAAGGGGGTGAACAAATTTGGGATCATCTGGTTCAACTCGAGAAATCTCTTATTATATGAAGTGTGGTCTCCTTCCTTTTGTGTCAGTGAGTGGAATTCGTCTTCCAGCTTTTTGATTTCGCTTCTTGGACAGAAGCGTCTTGTCATGAGTTCCCTTAACTCTTCCCATGTTAAGGCCATGGCATCTTCAACTCCTCGCTTACCCTTTTCCGTGTTCCACCAGGTAAGGGCTACCCCAAACAGTCTTCCAGTTGCATAACGTAACTTACGGTCCTCGGGACAATCGCAATTGAGGAAAGTGTTTTCCATTTCTTCAAACCAGTGAAGGAGGGCGGTAACACCTTCGGTCCCTTCATACTTTGGGGGATCGCAAGATTTGAAGTGTTTGTAGGTGCACCTGGGGGTTTTGGAAGGAGGGTTGGCGATGCTCTGGTCTTCTTGGTTGGGAGGGTTGATGGGATTAGCGGTGAGAGCTTGTTGAACTTGAAGCACGATGTCAGGAAGTACTGCGGTCATTTGTTTAGCAATTTATGTGGCCAAGCGTTCACTTGACTTTCCTGACTTTCTACCTCCACGTAGTTGCCTAGCCGACATCTACAGGAACATATATAAGAAGATTGTGAGTTTAAGAACTTTCTAGGTGTCATGTGTCGTAAAAAGAATGAAAAATAACATAACTGACAATAATTTAACTACATCCATAGGATGTCTTGGGTTTGCTCATATTTGGGCCTCCAAATGTCCCCCATACCATTGCCTGTGTAGTCACGTGGGCCCCCATGACTATTGAGCTTGGTAGGATTCACATTGGTGTCAGCGGGTTAACACTCGCACCACCCGAATTAAAATCGTAAAACATGATTGCGTGATGTATGGTCGGAGGGTGTCCAGGTGTAGACACAATGACAACTCAAAGTGGGGTTAGCTCGCACGACGTTTGGTATAGCATGCTTTGGCCTAATAGGTCCTTCGTACTCTCATCGTTAGTCCCCAAGTAGGCAAACTGGTCCTTTATTTTGGATTTATACGAATGCCAAGCCTGGACAGGACGTTCCGACTACCGGTACTCGTACCCTTCCAGTTACTACATGCCCGTCATGAGAACTCACTTTGATGTGATTTGAAAAATACAAAAATCATTGCAAAAATATGGGAATCGTGAGGTGTGGCTCTCATGGATATGATATGTTATGAGGATATGATTCATGATGAGCATTGCATAATAACATGTATTTGTGAGCGTGCTTGCATAACATTGAGTGTGAAAATAAACATGAAACATATAAACATCATGAATTTTGCATGTAACGCATAAACAATTAAAATTTAATCAACTATAGTATAGGCTTTAAGGGTCTAATAACCTATCCTATATCCCTATAGTCACAAGCTCTGATACCAATCTGTCACACCCGACCCGCAGCGGAATAAAAGTCGGGGCATAATTGGGTTATCACCAAAGCTCGTGATATTTACTAAGATGTTTCATATTTATTAAATTCAAATTACAAACTTAAATATCCAAAACAGAATTCATACAATTACAAAGAAAATGAAACTATATATTTATTCCAAAGCATAAACTTGTTTATTCTTCTAGGCCTTCCTAAGTGTTTCCTGTCTCAGCTGGATCACCTGTATCATGTGTAAAACGGGGAGAGTTTGGGTCAACAAAAGTTGGTAAGTGAACCTTGATAAAACATTTTAACTAATTTCTTGTTTTATTTAATAAAGAAAATTCGTGCATTAATCACATGTGAGCAAACATATATGTAAACAATCACAAACCACTTTGGATGAGTATATGACATGAAATGATGATGTATTTGAGATCAAGGCTCAATCAAACGGAGCCGATCTAATGAGGCTCCTGATGCTCAACCCGTATCCCACGGGGAACTGATGGGCCTAATGAAATGCGTGCACTGAAATGATGAAATTCAATCTACATATAATTCACACAATAATTGATACACATTTGATCACGGATATGACGTATGCACAAGTGTTTAAATAAAATAAAAGAATAGTACGACACATGATACACCCCAAATATGATTAAAACGGGGAATTGGTAGAGATTCACTCACAGTGGATGCGTTTCTTGATGACGATGAATGCGCACGAATTTATGATTCAACCGACGAGGGAAAACTAACCTAAATAATAACGAAATGATTCGATAAATAAATACATTTTATTTGAGATAATTATCTTTAATTAGTGCTTTTTAATGAGATTTTTAGATTTAATTTTATGAGTTTAATGCAAATTTCTAACTTTAAAAACCTTATTTTTAAGTATTTTTAATTAATTTTTCAATCCGGTCGACTGTATTGTATTCTATGCGGTGAGTGAGGTTCGAACTCGGGACTTCTCGTATACGTGCACGCAGCTCTACCAACTGAGCTACGTGTCTAACCCGAAATATTCTCTGTTTTAATTATATATATATATACTAACTAACTTTAACCTTATTTAGTTTTTATTAAAAATGTTTTAATATGGCCGAACCGGTTACAGAAACCCGGAATCGAACTCGGGAACTTCGGTTCGAGTGCACACAGCCTAACCTGTTGGGCTGTGTGTCTAATCTGTTTAACTACTGGATTATATTCCTCTTATATACATACTGTGAATTGATCTGACTAGGTTTTAAAAATGTTGGTTTTATTTCAGAAAGTCGGAAACATGCGTAATTCGAACCCGGGACGTGTGTTTTACATTTGCACACAGTCCACCGCTGGACTGTGTGTCTAACCCGGTTAAATACCCGATTTTAATTACATTAATATACAACTTAAACTTCGTCTTCTTCATTAAGAAGAACACAGACCGTAACCCGACTGTTTTGCTTAATCGACCAACAAACTTATAATTGATTGAAATAGAATAGAAAAAGAAGATTAAGTAATATGATATACCAAAACAGAGAGTTTTCTTCAGATTTCCGGCAAGTTTTCGTCGGCTCTGGTTTGCGATTTCCGGCTGAGTGAACTGATTTAATAGTTTCGATTATTGTGTTGAGCAATTAGATTACTAATAAGAGATAGCAAGAAAGGTTTAGATGATTATACCGATTAGGAGTAAGGCTTCGGTTCTCCGTTGATATTCCGGCGAGTGCAAGAATCTCCGGCGACGTGCTCTGAAAGGACTAAAGCTTCAGGAAGTGAGTGTGGTTCTGAGCGAAATGTTTCCAAGAAGTTTGGGTGAGTATTTATAATGGAAACAGGCCGATTGGTTTCGAATTAAGGCCATGATTCGCGGTCAAAGGTTTCAATCTTCAAAGGAAACGGTTTTGACTAAAATTGATGGTTAGGCAACGATTATAACTGATGTCGAAATCAGTTTACGCGTTTCAGTCAAAGGAAAATAGCCACATTTGCGAAAATTTCGGTTTTTTCCGGCGATTGCGAGTTCTGGGGGCGCTGATTACCGGTTTTGACTTTCGGATTTTACTTTAAGTGTTATTTGTTTCTGTATTTAACACAAGTGAAGTGTGTGGCGGAGTGGTGTGGTGTGTGTTTGTGTTTGCGGGAGACCCGGGTTCGAGACCCGGCGACTCTATTTTATTTTTTATTTACTTATTATTATTATTTATTAATTATGGTTTTTAAATTCTAAATGTTTATTAATTATGTATTATTTAAAATTATCTGAACAATAAATACGCAACGAACTTATAACTGAATACTTGATTATTAAACGAGCGGGTTTTGAAACTCGTTTTTCGACGAATGTTACAACTATATGATGACTATGAACCCATACCCGGCAATCCGTTTCAAAATAACATGGTATCACTTTTTTATTATTACTATTGTTAAAATTATAATTATAATTGTTTGTTATTATTGTTAAAATTATATAATTATTATTATTGTTTATATAACTATTGTTAAAATTATATAATTACTGTTAAAATTATAATTATTGTTAATATTGTTAAAATTATATAATTATTGTTATTATTATTAAACTTATATAATTATTGTTATTATTGTTAACGGTTCGGTTCGACTAGTTTATAAAAAAATATATTTTTACGACGATCTTGTTTCGGCAAGCGTTATGTACATACGCGCCAACGGTTCGGGTTCGACTATATTATAAAAAAAACTATATTTTTACGACGATATTGTTTAGGCACGCGTTACGGACATAGGTGCCTAACTGTTCGGGTTCGACTAGATTATAAAAAAAATTATTTTTACGACGATCTTGTTTCAGCACGCGTTACGGACATACGCGCCTAATGGTTCGGGTTCGACTAGTTTATAAAAAAAATATATTTTTACGACGATCTTGTTTCGGCAAGCGTTACGTACATACGCGCCTAACGGTTCGGGTTCGACTAGATTATAAAAATAACTATATTTTTACGACGATATTGTTTTGGCACGCGTTACGGACATAGGCGCCTAACTGTTCGGGTTCGACTAGATTATAAAAAAATAATTATATTTAGGACGATCTTGTTTCGGCACGCGTTATGGACATACGTGCCTAACGGTTCGGGTTTGACTAGTTTGTAAAAAACTATATATTTTAACGACGATCGTGTTTCGGCTCGCGTTACGGATATCCGCGCCTAACGGTCCGGGTTCGACTAGTTTGTAAAAAAATATATATTTTAACGACAATCGTGTTTCGGCTCGCGTTATGGATATACGCGCCTACGGTTCGACTTCGATAGTTAATAAAAAAAATATATTTTTACAACGATCTTGTTTCGGCACGCGTTAGGGACCGTTAGGCGCGTACGTACGTAACGTTGCCGAAACAAGATCGTCGTAAAAATATATTTTTTTTATAAACTAGTCGAAGTCGAACCGTTAGGCGCGTAGGTCCGTAACGCGTGCCAAAACTTGTCGTTAAATTATATTTTTATTATTTACTAACTTGTTTTCTTTTGTGCAGATACCTTCACAAGATGATATCCACTTCCATCACCGCTCGAAACAAGAGCCGGGAGTGGTGTACGAGCAGGGGACCTGTTTTTCTCGTACTGCCTCCTGTACAAGAGGCTCTGCGCTCTAGCACACGGGTTAGTGCAGTACTTCGCCTCCTCGCATCATCGACAGGAGCGCGGGGTATTATTCGGCGGCGCCTACGTCACGGTGTTGCACTTTCGCTTGGCTATCACCCGGAGACTGACCCGCGTGTGGGCCCGGCGATACAGCAGAAGCGGGTGGGGATGAACACGATATCGGGAATGCAAATCACCAAAAGGTTCCCAGTCGGTAGGCGGTTTAAGGGTCCAAACAACGAGATTTTCGAGCCTGGACAGCTGCCGGCACAGTTCGAGCTGAAATATCCCCCGCACGATCCGGAGGTGCCGCAGCATGAGCCGGTTGTGATTATTCCGGAGCTACCACATCCGCGTGGACCACCCGGGGCGCCTCAGTTCCCTCGACATGTTGGGCCCGGTCCTGCCCCCTCATACGCGGAGTTTCAGCGGCTACGTCGCGACGTTGATCGGCTGAACTATGTGATGGAGTGGGTGGTTGAGGAGCTGCAGGAACGCCGACAGCGTGACGGGTTAGCTCCCAGTCACTTCGTTCCGGCTGCGGAATGGCATCAGGAGCAGCAGCAGCAGGACCCGCTACCGTAGTTATATATCTTTTGTTATGCGCTGTATATATCAAACTTATGTTGTATATAGTATTATTATGTATGATACAAACTTTTGCTGAAGTATATATACGCTGCATATAGGTCTCTACGCATCGTATATAAACTTGGTGGAAAAACTGATGCTTCAACCCCACCTAAATGACCCCAAAAACTCTGATGGTTTATATACGCTGCGTTAGGACCTATACGCAGCGTATATACGCTGCGTATAGACCTATACGCAGCGTATATAATCCCTGGTTTTCTGTGCAATGATTGGTGGTCAGGCTCCGAAACTCATGCAAACTATATACGCAACGTATAGGGGTATAGGGGTAACCTTATACGCTGTGTATAGATCTATACACAGCGTAGGTAAAGGTAGGGTTTGTGGTATGCAAATAGGCAACATGATGTGGAAATACGCACACCCTTTTTAAATACGTAGGGTTGCTTAACTTGTTGCCTATATATACAATCTCCAATTCTATTCTATCCATCACAACTTACAAAACACTAACCATGGCATCTTCCCAAATGTCTCTTCTTCTTGTCGCCCTACTCGCACTCACTGCTTCAACCTCTGCAATCCCGACGGTTTACGATTTCGTCAACCAATTCGGATTCCCATCAGGCGTTCTGCCTGATTCCGTCGAATCTTACTCCACAGCCCCAGCAGAGGGGGGTGCTTACTACTTCGCCGTCTACCTTAAGAAACCATGCTACGTCAAGTATGATTACCTTGTTTACTTTGAAAGTGAGATCACTGGAAAGATCAGCAACGGTCAAATTACCGAGCTGAAAGGGCTCAAGGCTCAATCATTTTTGTTTTGGTTAAGCATTGACGAGATCAAAGTGGATGGCAGCAGCCTCCAGTTAACTCTTGGGCTTCTGACCGTAAAGTCTGATATCTCACTCTTTGAGGCCATTCCTACTTGCAAAGACAAGGCCCTTGCTGCTTGTGATCACTCATCCAAACTTATCTCTCAGGTAAATTCCTGAACTGTCTACATAGATTGTCTCAGTTTTGTTGATGGATCTTAATTAAACTTTTCATTTTTCAATACACCATGCATATACTAACTGTGCTCGAAATTGTTGTTCTACAGCTTCCACTTAAGCTGGAGTAGAGGTCGCATCGGATCAAGTTGTTTGAAGCTAGTTTTCGCTGCATAAGAAGCATGATGGCGGTTGTTTTTCGGTTTTTGTTGTATGAATAAACCCAAATTGTAATCTTGTTATAATAAATGCACAACTTGGTGAACTAATCGAAAGTTTGTTCATAAAATCAGGGGCGGACTTACCCTATCGCCTATCGCATGGGGGTGGCGGTCGCCTCCCTTAAAAAGAATATAATTCATGTTATATATGAGTGAAAATTTCGATCGCCCCATCAAATTTTGTGATCGCCCCCACTTGGACTTTCAAAACTGACCCTCTAAGAAGAGAAGATACAAATTATTTTGAGACTTTCAGGCTGGCGAGGCAAACCCCGTTAGTATCCGTATGTAACTTTAACAACCTTTGTTTAACTTGACCCTTCAAAACTAGTGTCTCTAGGGACGGAGAGTAGCGAAGAAGAGAATAATGAAGTTGGAATGAGTGGATTTGTTTGGGGCATCAATGGTGAACCCAAGATTGTTTTTTGCACTGGGTCCCATTTTTCAGTGTTCAGGTTTTTCATAACCAAATGTTAGAATTTTTGGGCCGGTCACCATTCATGTCGGGTCTAGGCGACCAACTAGTTTTTAAACCTACAATGAGAAGTTCCTAATAATTCAAATAAGTTATTTTTCATGACTTTTTGTTGGCAGTGTTTATTTTTTAATTAATACTCGTATACGCGATCGCTTTGTTTTTAATGTGAGTGGAGAAGATATTAAATATTACTGTTCATCGGTAAATATGGAGGGACAGTGTTCTCCCTTTGTAACATTTTTTGAAAGTGGTTGTGAATGAAGGAAGGAGAAAAGATAATGAAAATATTGTTTAATTAAAAATGAAAGAGAAAAGATAATTTTTAGTGTAATAGAGATGGAGTAGAGAATCGATTGTGAATGTCAAAGACAAGAAATCGGATTATTTTGAACTAAGGAATTCTGTCAAAAACAACCGATAAAGGGAATCGAACCACCTTTTATTTAATAGGCAAGAACTTTGTCACTACAACAAGCGTGAGTTCAATACTTATAGGTTGCCATGGAATATTTTTATAGGTTCTTTCAAAATATTTTGCATCATTTTGTCTTACACCGCTTTCTAAAGAAAACAATGTAAAAGAAAACCCTTATAAATGAGTACTTTGTTTAGTTGCATTGATGAGTCCCTTAGTCAGTTTAATTTTATTTTTTTCTTGGTTAGTGAACCCAATATTAATAACTAATAGGCTGGTTGGTTCAAAGCCGACCCGGAAATTTTGGTATAGTTTTGTCTCAAAACCGATTTGAACATACCCTTAAAATTTACCAACCTAGGTGTTGTGTTCCCCAATCATCGCACGGGCACAAACTAGTATATATACACACAAATCTCTGTTTTAATTTTCTTTGTTTCAGCGAGCTTGAATGGAGGAGAAAAAGACACAATACTCAAATTCGAAGTTTCAAATACGCCTCTCAAATTTGTTTGGTTTTAATCTTAAATAAAACCTTATAATTTGGCTTTAATTTTGAATAAACCCTTAAAGTTTGTTTGAATTTTAAAAAGAACCTTAATCTATTGTAATTCAAATATATTTTTGGTTTATTTTTAGTTATATATTAATGTTTTAAATCTTAATACTTTAGTTTTGGGGAAACCTGGAGAAAACTGAGACGACATCGCGCATCAAGGGAAGGCTGGAAAACTTAGGGAAAGTAGGGAAAAAGCTGGTATTGTACTGCGGATGTTGTACAAGGAAAATTCTACGGAAGATGGGCGACTCCCTCCTCCCCTATTGTCTTAAAAAGTGCCGACAAATTGTTCTTTATCCTATCGTGTGTGTTCATTTCGTGACTAATTCAATCTGGCCCTACAATAAAGACATTTCATAAGGTTGGTGATTTTAAGGGTATGTATGGGGAAATTCTAATCGGTTTTGAGACAAAATCAAAACCAAAACCAAAACCAAAATTTCTAGTTCAGTTTTAAACTGACCTATCGATTATAAATAGTTAATAATGGGTTTATTAACCAAGAAAAAAAACTAAACAGGTCATAGAGCACATCAGCGTAACTAAACCAAGCCATAAAGGAACTTTGTTGAGTTCTTTCTCTATTTATAAGTGTTTTCTTGGCAAGGTAGGCGACATAAGACAAAATATATGTGACAGTACTAGCTCTATTAGGTCTTACATTGTGTTTTAGCTTTTGTTTATTATTATTATTATTATTATTATTATTATTTATTATTATTATTATTATTATTATTATTATTATTATTATTTTGTATTTGCAATGAGTTTTTGCTATGTGCTTTATGATAGTATGTGAATGTTATAGTAGTTTAAATTATGTGTTGGATAAACTACAATGTTGTGAAATTGAAATAAAAATAATGCTATTTTAACTTTGGAAATATCTCATGTGATGCGGCAGAGAACACATCTAGATTGGCGATTACAAGGGTATGCATGGAGTGGTTCAAATCGGCTTTGAGACAAAACCATAACCAGATATTTCGGTTCGGTTACCAGCTTATTCATTATCAATAGTGGGGCCATTAACAAAAAAATAAAACTCCATCAGCGCAACTAAACAAAGTTTCTATTTGTTGAGCGCTTCTATATATATAAGGGCATTGTTTGGCAATGTATCTTTAGACAAGTGATGTAGGACAAAATGTTGTAAGGGCTCTAGCTTTTTAAGGTTTTGTACATTATGTTTTAGCTTTTATTTATTTTGTTTTTGTTTTAGTTTTGAGTTTTTGTTATGTGCTTTGTGATAGCATGTGAATGTTATATTAGTTTACATTATGTTCTGAATAAGCAACTGTGTTGTGGAATTGAGAAAAAATGCTATTTACATTTAGTAAATATTATGCGCGATGTGACAGGTAGTAGAACACCTAAGTTGATGATTTTAAAGGGTATGCATGAAGCGGTTCAGATCGGTTTTAAGACAAAACCAAAACCAAAATATTATTGTTGTTATATTTTCCTTTGTATTAAAATATTATTTTAATTCACCAATTTTAGTTTTTATATTTCTAATTCTCATGAGTAATAAAGTTAAATAAAATTTAAAATAGTAAAAAAATGTATTGGGACTTATAATAGGTAATTATAAACTAACTGGTATTAAAAGGTACTAAGCTGGCTATGTAACACAATTTGACTGTTTGGTATCATACATGGAATATCAATCTTGTCCTATTGTCCTCTCTAGCATCAAGGATTGTTCAAAGTTGGCTCAACAGTGGCACAGGTGGAAAAACAAGTACAGGGGAGATTCGTTAGGTTTTTTTGTGATGGCGAGGTGATCATAGATGTCGAAATCTCACTAGAAATTTGATTGTTTTCGTTGGACAAACGTGGGTGTGAAAACTGGGGGGGGGGGGGGGGGGGGGGGTAAATTTTGGGTTTATTTTAGTGTTTTTTTTTTGTATTTTAAATGAAAGTACAAAAAATAAATCTACACCCCCTTAACATTAAGGTGCCTTCATCATAGGGTTGAAATTGTTACTATTTTAGCAGACAATAAGAACGATGCGGGTAATTTTCGATAATATCAGTAATTTCTTAAAACTAGGGATGAAAAAACAAAATTTCGACATACGAAATGGATGATGATGAGGCTAATTTTTGGATACCTAGCGAAGATATCAGTAGTTTCGTAATATTATATATTATGTTAAAAGTTGTATTTTTCCTGACGAATATATAAGTTCGCTTTAGTTAACTCCATAATGTTGGAGGTATAAGAAAAGGACAAGATTCCTATTTAGATCAGTTGGACCCTTTTGACACATTCTACCTTTGGATCCACACTATTCCCACAAGAATATAACTCTAATTTTATTCTTTTCTATCGTTTTATTTGGATTTTATATAAAACTATAAAACACGTGGGAATAAACTAGCTATCTTGGTTGATATATTTAATGTTAAGACGGGATTATTTTATATATAACAATTCAAGTTGGATTAAGAGTGATTTACAAGTTCGGATTCCCATCCGGCATTCTACCCGATTCCGTGGAATCTTACTCCACGGTCCCAGCAGACGGGGACGCCTTCACCTTCGCCGTCTACCTTAAGAAACCATGCTACGTCAAGTACGAGTACCTCGTTCACTTTGACACAGAGATCACTGGAAAGATCAGCAACGGTCATATCACCGAGTTGAAAGGGCTGACAGCGCAATCTTTTTAGTTTTGGTTGAATATCGATGAAATCAAAGTTGATGGCAGCAGCCTCCAGTTCACTCTTGGGCTTGTGACCGTAAAGTCTGAAATCTCACTCTATGTGCCCATTCCCACTTGCAAAGACAAGGCCCTTGCTGCTTGCTATAAATCATCCGACCTCATCTCTAAGGTGAAAACTGGGGAGGGGGGGGGGGGGTAAATTTTGGGTTTATTTTAGTATTTTTTTTGTATTTTAAATGAAAGTACAAAAAATAAATCTACACCCGCTTAACATTAAGGTGCCTTTATCATAGGGTTGAAATTGTTACTATTTTAGCAGACAATAAGGACGATGCGGGTAATTTTCGATAATATCAGTAATTTCTTAAAACTAGGGATGAAAAAACAAAATTTCGACAAACGAAATGGATGATGCGGCTAATTTTTGGATACCTAGCGAAGATATCAATAATTTCGTATATATTATATATTATGTTAAAAGTTGTAATTTTCCCATTGAATATACAAGTTGACTTTAGTTAACTCCATTATGTGGACGTATTAGAAAAGGACAAGATTCCTATTTAGATTAGTTGGACCTTATGACACCTTCTACCTTTGGATCCACACTATTCCAACAAGAATATCTCTCTAATTCTATTTTATTTTATTTTATTCTATTTTATTTATTTATAAATGAAGGGAATACTATGCGTTTTATTTAGATTTTTGATAGAACTATAAAACACGTGGGAATAAATTGTCTATCGTGGTTTATATATATAATGTGAAGATGGGATTATTCTAATCTATTCTTTCTATATATAACAATTCAAATTCAAATTGGATTGACAGTGATTTATAATTTTGTTATGCAAGATAGTAAAACTGTTTAATGCTTATGTTGAAGTGACACGTCATGACCTAGACCCATATGGAATGAGTCAACTAGCCTTTCGTTTTTCTAACAGGTTCTTTGCATATATTATTTTTATATATTTTTTTTGTTAAAACCCCAAAAAAAAAAGAAAAAGAAATAAAATAGAAAGAAAATCCCCTATTTTGTGGGCACTATTGGATATTGGTGAATGGATATTTAGTAAATTATAGTTTAATGAAATTATAATTATTCATAAATTCTTCATATGGTGATTAAAGACTAAACTCCTAAGTAGAGTTTTAATGTCTTTTAATTTGAGTCTTTATGTCTCAAATTAAGTATCTAATTAAGTGTGTAATTAAGTGAAACTTTTTACTAATCCTCAAATCTTGTATAATAGTGGCTATGTGTCTTATTTGAGAAAAAAAGAAGATATTAGAAAAATACAAGAGAAGATACAAGGAAATTACATGAATATATAAAGAGTTATTGAAAAGAAGAGATACTTGAAGACCTATGTGTTGGGTACTTAGAGAGAGATGTTTTCTCTATTCGATTTCACTACCATCACATCATTATTTGTTCCATAAGCTCAAACACTATAATTACCCGGTGTAACCTCAGGCGCGTGGCCATCTTCGGCAGTACAGACTGCTTCGGCTGTTGTACCCTAGGATACAGACGCGTCGTCTTTAGTAGAGGCGCGAAATCTGTTTTAAGGGAAGCGTGTTGAACACGTGCCTCAACCAAAACTGTCAACAATGTTTTGTTTGTCTTGTAGCGGAGTTTCAAACAACAAGGTGCGGTTAAGTTTTCCAAAGACGTCGACTTGAATCAAGATTGGTACAATGTATTTATATTTTATTTATTTTTATATAGTTTTGTAACCGGGTTGTACTATCATATTTCCTATGAATAACGAGAGTCTCGTTATTATATATTTGATAATATATTTTAATAAAAAATGAACCTAGTTCCTACAAACTTAAAACAGATTTAGTGAGATTGTTGCTAAAATCTTAAAACTTTATAAGGATTTTGGGTTCACAAATGGATTTATTATAAAAAATATTTTAGAGATTATGATCTTATAAATATTATTTTTGGGAAATATGTATGTGGTACAACTTGGTGTGTTTGGATTTATTAAGATTGTGGTACAATCTTAAATCCTATACTGTGGTACAAAACAAATAGTTTTGGTTCAATCGTTTGGTTTTGAAACGATTTTGGAATTGTTAATTTTTTCTAACATTTGTGTTAGAATGGGTTTATTGTGTAAACCATACGCTTTTTGTAAACGTTAAATTTCTCTAACTTTTGTGTTAGTCAATCGTTAATTTTTTCTAACATGTGTGTTAGAATGGGTTTATTGTGTAAACCATACGTTTTTGTAAACGTTAAATTCTCTAACTTGTGTGTTAGACCGGAATTATGGGTGTAAACCATACGTTTTTGTAAACGTTAAATTCTCTTGACTAGAATTTTATTGTCTTTAAATAAGAGATTTATGTTAATTGATTAGAGTTTTATGTCTCTATTTAAGTCTCTATTAAAAGTAGACTCTTCATCCACCCATGGATTGAAATGAACAAGTAAGACGTAAAATGATTTTTGTAATCATTTGTCTTCTAACGTGTGTGTTAGAAACGTTCATGGAAAGCGTTAGTTTGGAAGCAATTTTTGTGTGTATTGGAAATGACTTATTTATTTGAACCATATATGTGTTTATAACAAGTCGAATTAACATTTTGTGGAAATGTTAATATTTCTAACGTGCGCGTTAGAATTTCTTTCATGTTAACATGATTGTTAAAAATGGTTAAAACACAAATGCTTTGAAATGTTTTATGTAAACATTTTATATAAGTAATTTGTTGTAGCATTGATTTCAATTACTATAAACACTCATGTTACGCTTTGTATGGTTTAGAAATAGAATGTCATACATTGAAGTTGATTGGCTTCAAGAATTAAATCACCATGAAGTGATGGTGTTGTTCTATGACTTTCAAGACATTAAAACCATTTACTAGACTTTTCATATAGAAGTTAAACTCTTAAGTAGAGTTTTATGTCAATTTATTAGTTTTACTTTTTTTTTAGAGTTTATGTCTCTAATAAAATCTCTAAATGAGTATGGAAGTTAAACTCTTAAGTAGAGTTTTATGTCAATTTATTAGTTTTTATTAGAGTTTATGTCTCTAATAAAATTGAGTACGGAAGATAGACTCTTAAGTAGAGTTTTATGTCAATTTATTAGTTTTTATTAGAGTTTATATCTATAATAAAATCTCTAATTAAGTGTATGTCTTTTGTATTAAAAGTAGGCTATGTGCCTAACTTGATAAGATTGGAAAACTACATGAGTAAGAATTAAATCAAAATAAAGTGATAGTGTAGTTGTGTGGGATTTATCACCAACTCTAATTTGTGATTTCTAAATCCAAATGGTCATGTTTAGATTTATAAAATGACTTAAATTTTCTAACACGTGTGTTAGAAAATGTGTATCACAAATACAATGTTAGAGATTGTACATTGTTAAGCCATAATAAATTGAAATGTTTTATGTAAACATTTAATTGGAAAACATTTTATGTAAACGTTTGATTCTATAACGTGCCCGTTATAACATATTTTTTTCTAACATGCGTGTTAGAAAACGTTTAGTACATGTGTAGTAAGACTAAACAATATAAAACCATTTGATATTATGGGTTTTGATTTATGTTATCATAAACTCTAATTGATATTATTAATATTGTACATTAAGGAAATATTTTGAAATGATTTTTAAACAAAGTTTTGCATAGTTTTTAGAGTTCAAATGGTTTGCTACTCTTGCTAGAAGTAGCATTTGTTGAACAAAGTAACTATCTCGTGGAATTACTTGGTGAAAAACAACTTGTTGTTGTTGTGAACAAATTTAATTGTTCAAGTTTACTACTTAAATGTAACCTGTATAACAATCTGGTGTTGTTTTGAGCAAAATTGTACAAGTTTAAAGTTTCAAGATGAAATGGGAACTTGTACTTAAAAGTGCATGGAGTATTATTGAGGGAGTACCTCAAGACATGCCATGGGACGATATCGTTGAGACGATTTTGGTTAGAATATAAAGTGTGGAAGATAAAACCACTTTGATATTTGATCTCTACATATCGTCTATGCACTCGTTTAAATTTCAAAAGTGTTGGCACCTATGATTTAGTTTCCATTGTTTTTAATTGTTTTGTGTTCAATATCTTCGAATAACACATGCAATTTTTTACAAAGAAATAAATCACTAATGTTTGGGACGTATAAAATATTTTGTGAAAAATAATTATAACGTCAAAACGGATAGTACATTAAGGTACTTGGACATAAACAACTTAAGAGTTGTTGAGTTGACAAAAAGTCAAAGACGAGACATCAAATGTGTAATCACATCACGAGTGAGTAGTGAGTGTATTGAGATGAAATACACAAATGAGATTCATGTTAAAGTACTTCGTTAGAAGTCATTGAAAAATTCACAAGTGTGAATTCTAACATATGAAAGAAAAAGTACTATATGTTATTGTATACCTTTGATAAATCTTGCGAGATTTGTTCTGAGTGATCTATACGTAGATACGTCTACCACTTGATTATTGTTAGAACTATCTGGAGATTTTTTATACTTTTGGGAGAGAATCCTAAATATACATATCTCCTAATGAATAAAAATAGATGTGTACAAATCACTTATGGCAAATTATGAATGCCATGTTGTTGAGTGTCGATCTAGTTGACTCTATCTCACACATAATAGTGATTGTAGACGAGGAACATTCATCTTGTATGTGATGAATGTGTTCGCCAAGTGACTTGGATTAAGTTTAAGTCCTTATGAGCCAATGGTAAAACGTTGGAGATCAAAGGTAAACAAGTTATGTTCCTTAATTGAATGATAAATTTTAGCTATGTGCTATATACAATAATTTGTGAGACTTTCCTAAATATTGATGCTTTAGGATTATGTATAAGTCTCATTATTTTGTTTTAACAAGGGATGAATGTTGCAAAGTGATATTATGATATCCTTGGGGCTGTGAAGAATCAGAATAATGCATCTTCTGTTCACATGCTAAAGTATTGTAGTCTAAAGCATGCTAGACTAGTACTTGGTTAATTATGGGTCTTGACGGAGACTAATTAACTCTAACATTCAAATATGTATGAACACAATAAGAATTTGTGTGATATACAAAGTTCAGGAAGAATTTTCATTCATTATAAGGAAAAGACATGTAACTTTTGAAGAGTTTGTTCGAAAAGCTAATGAGGAGAACTCATTGTCTAGGCTTATTCAAGATGTTGAATTAGAATTATTCTAAGTTTGTGACAAACTTATGACAATGACGTGGTGCTTTGGTCAGCTTGGAAGCTTATGTAAGCTAATGCAATATGAGTTGAATTCACTGATACAATGAGGTTGATCTTATTCAATCATATGTGTATACATATCGTCATAAGTGAAGTTACAAAAATATGTTGATCAAATGGCAAGAAATGTGGGGGAGGATCTATTTAGAAACAACCTTATAAGGGTATGTAGAAATGGTTTTCATTACCCATCTGCATGAGATCCTATACCACTTAAATGTGGGGGGTCTTGCATTTGTATCATAAAAGTTTGGCAATAAGGATTTTGTAATCCAATTGAACATTGCAAACAGACGATTAAGTAGAGGACACAAAGGTCGTAGTGCATAATGGAGATGTGTTTGCCTTAAATGATACGCGTATCTTACAAAGACATATGTTATAACCAGATTCAGATGGCCACTGAGGTTATAGTCTTTGAAGTTGACGATAGGCAAAATTAACTTACGAGTTAAGAACACATCATGACAACTGATCTCAAATACGTAAAGTTATTTGTTAATGTTATGGATCCAACAACCTAAGGGTTTATTAGAGATCAAGTTGTGGAATGAGACTAAAGCCCATTAAAAAGGTATGTGAAGCACACAGGACACCTAACTTAGTTGACTGGAGATCCCAAGATCTAAGTTCAATAGGAAAACTAACTCATATGCCTAAGGGTGGTCACTGTGGGGGCATAAATGATATGCATAAGCTGGTATATATGGTTATACATACCCCAAAAGTATAAAAGGGTGTTTAAATACGTCCTAGTCTATTCCTATGATATTCAGTGACAAAGAGTAAGGCTAAGCATAATATGTGGCAAATGATTTGGATAAATCACGATAACCACAATGCTTTTAATGATCTAAGGAGAATCACTTATGTTAGAGAGAAGTGTGGTCGCTTCGAATGGAATTGAGGGCACAATTCCTAGAGCTCTCGCAGAACCAGGAAAGTGTTCCACGACCATTATTGGACACGACTATGAGGAGATGACCCGGCTAGGGAGAGTCTTGTGAGAAGTGTATTGTCGTCTACACAAACGGCAGACGAGTTCAAAGACATCGAGATCTACTCAGAGCTAGTAGGCTAAGTGCATTTCATGAGCAAAGGTTCAAAGGGTAACACCTACCTATCGTATGCAAAACTCAACTGTCGAGGTTTCATTGGAAATTTATGTGTTTTGAACAATCTCCATTCATGTGGGGGATTGTTGGATATTGGTGAATGGATATTTAGTAAATTATAATTTAATGAAATTATAATTATTCATAAACTCTTCATATGGTGAATTAAAGACTAAACTCTTAAGTAGAGTTTTAATGTCTTTTAATTTGAGTCTTTATGTCTCAAATTAAGTATCTAATTAAGTGTGTAATTAAATGAAACTTTTCACTAATCCTCAAATCTTGTATAACAGTGGCTATGTGTCTTATTTGAGAAAAAAAGAAGATATTAGAAAATACAAGAGAAGATACAAGGAAATTACATGATAAGAGTTATTGAAAAGAAGAAATACTTGAAGACCCATGTGTTGGGTACTTAGAGAGAGATGTTTTCTCTATTCGATTTCACCACCATCACATCATTATTTGTTCCATAAGGTCAAACACTATAATTACCCGGTGTAACCTCGGGCGCGTGGCCATCTTCGGCAGTACAGGCTGCTTCGGCTGTTGTACCCTAGGAGACAGACGCGTCGTCTTTAGTAGAGGCGCGAAATCTGTTTTAAGGGAAGCGTGTTGAACATGTGCCTCAACCAAAACTGTCAACAATGTTTTGTTTGTCTTGTAGCGGAGTTTCAAACAACAAGGTGCGGTTAAGTTTTCCAAAGACGTCGACTTGAATCAAGATTGGTACAATGTATTTGTATTTCATTTATTTTTATATAGTTTTGTAACCGGGTTGTACTATCATATTTCCTATGAATAACGAGAGTCTCATTATTATATATTTCATAATATATGTTAATAAAAAGATGAACCTAGTTCCTAAAATGACCAAAGACCTACTCTTGCTTAGCGCATGAGACTCACTTTAGCCTTGCTTATTTCACATTCGGGTACTAGAAGCATTAGTAGATGCAGAAAAAAGAACAACTTTTGCTTCTTCTTCTATGATGACATGTGCAGCATATTCAATGACCTCGGCTTACACATTCTTGACTTGAAAAAAAGAGTTTGAAGGATTCTCGTCAGAAGGTCAAGCAGAAGTAAATTACCTTTCTAAGAAGGTTTCTTTAGATCTAGTGAATGAAGGTCGCATATGCGTTGCAAGAATCGTTTGTTATAGAATTCACTGCTATTGAACTAACCGAAGGGCAGATAAATAGAATATTAAAAAGGCAAGCAAGACGCCTCAAATAAGAGAAGACATGAAGGATTGAAAGCAAGAAATGCCCTGTTTTTTGGAATAATTTGATGTATTACGGTACATAATTAATAACATGCTTAATTTTGTTGGCATTTGATGTGAATTTTCACGAAGTTGATACCGGTGTAGGATCATGATTTCTTTAAATTAGGATATACTTTTTGCGTCATGTGTTCTGATGTCCGTAGCCGATCCACAGTATATAACACGAACATTTAGTCATTATTTTGGTTAATGTTACACCTTTTATTTCTTTATCCTTCGTCATGGTGTGCGATACTGATCGAACTCCCCATGTGTCCCAGTCGCGACACAGTTTAGTTTAAAGTCTGCATGATCTATATTAATCTTGCAATACACCATGTAACCATTTTATTTCTATTTTTATTCAATATATTAAAGTTAAAAGCTAACTTTTAACTACAGACATTTTTTACTTATCCGTGTTGTTTGCTTATTTTTACGGTCGGCTAGATTAAAGCCTAAATAGTCTAATATTACTCCATCGATATAACATAACAAATACATCATCGCTAGCATCCTCCTACGACTCTTCGAGAAACGCAACCTTAGTTAATAGCTTATATAAGGTCTAATGTGGTGTTGTGTGATAGAGTGTGTTATATGTTATGGTGAGTGAAAGTACGACCTCATTTTAATGCTAGGGGGTACGGGTAGTGCCCTCCTCTACAATAACACCCAATAATGCCCTTCCCCATTGGTTGGACGTCATTTTGGAAGGGGGGTCATTACCTTGTCTACAAGGTGTTGATATGGCACAATGGATTCCATACCATGTAGCGTAATATCACATTATCATCTTACTCGCTTATTTTGGGTAATATATATTCGTGTCAAAACAAAACAATTTGAAAGAAAATCACTTTGGTTCGAGTCAAATTAGTCGAACTAAAACTATCTTGGGTAACCAGTCTATTGATTAACGAGTCATGATTGCTAGACTCAGCTATAATCATATCAAAACTAGTTTGTAATTTAAGTTATGAGTTGATGATGAGTTGTTTGTTCATGTAACGATAAATAACAGATTAACATGACCCATCGTAACACCCTAGGAAAATTCCACATAGGCAATGGTCAAGAAAAATTCCTAGTGCATAAAGAATGTCATGTCTCTTAAGTCACCAACGCGTTTTAGGCACAATGGTTGTGGAGGAGACGAAAACTCAATAATTAAGTGTGCTCAAGTGGGAATAAATCAAGATGGGTGATCTCATAGGAAGTTTCTACCAGGACAACCAATAACAATTTTGTGATTTCATATATGTGCAACCTATCTAGGAAAGTGGACAATAGTCTAACACAATTATTTTGATGGGTTGTAATTGTTATGATATCAGAGCTAGGGGTCGGGCTGGTGTGCCAAGAGGAGGTTGAGCTTATTAAGAGGGGTGGAGATATAAGTTTCAAATCGATTGAGGAAGAGGACGAAGTCTTATTTGTAAGGGAATCGAAAGTTGGAAACCTTCTTTACGACGATGTATTTTGCCTGAGCGTTCAATCCGTCAAGTGTAAAAAGAACCCGTAAGTTCCTCGATAGTCAACCCTTTAAAGGTGAAGCGGACTATATTTAGGCACGGTTTACTTAGGTTGTAACAATTTATATCCGTTTCGTTTCATGCATTGGACTCATTAGGCGTTAAACAAAAATAAGACATTAAATATATAAAAATTGTTTATAACAAAGTTTTCCAACATTTTATACTGCTAGTGGTTAGGCAGCTTTCTTCTACTTTTATCACCTTGAGTTTGAGTTTGGTAGCTACAAATCCACCATAGCATATCTCTCACCAAAACAAGAGTATATAGAGTTAAATGTCATTTTAGTTCCTGTGGTTTGAGTTATTTTGTCAGTTTAGTTCAAAGGTTTCATTTTTCACCTGTGGGTCCAAAAAGGTTTCACCGTTTTCATTTTAGTCCACTGGGTTAATTTCATCTACTTTTTCTGTTAATGAGAAGGGCAACTCGGTCATTTTATATGTAATTCTGTTAATTAGAAACGCAATTCGGCCATATAAATGACCGAAATGCCCTTCTCGTTAACAGAAAAAACTGGATGAAGTTAACCATGTGGTTGAGGATATTCTTCATCCCATAAACCTAATAGCAAAATTCCATGTGTCTCAATAATAATTCAAATTAGCGATTTGCTATCCAAAGATATAGTACTTTATGATCTCATTATTACTATATGTTCTTGCACGTTGTTATTTCTTTATTCAAGTTTATATATTATATACTTCAGTTCAATTTAATTTAATTTGCATTTCAATCAGATTTTTTTAAATATATTAAAAATACAAGATTAAAATTAGCATGATTATTAAATTAACTTTAAAATGGATAGCATGGCTTTTGATTAAACTTTTCAATACACTAAACATATGAGTAACATTAATCTAAATATTATAATCTAATTGCACTCGAAATTGTTGTTCTACAGCTTCCACTTAAACTGGAGTAGAGGTAGCATCGGATCGAGTTGTTTGAAGCTAGCCATCGTTGTATTATTTTGTATCGGATATACGAAGCTTCATGGCGATTGTTATTCGATTGTGTTGTAAGAATACACTCAGATTGGAATCATGTTCTAATGAATGTACAACTTGATGTGTTATAATGTAATGTCCTTGTAAAATGGTTAGAAATTACCTACATTACGAACATGCTATCAGAGTAATGAACTCAGCCTCAATAAAAAGATCATGTTCGGCTCGATTTAAAATTTAAGGAGCTGATCTTTATTAGTTGACGAGCAGCTCGGCTCGTTTACATCTTTAGGCCATTGTGTAATTAAAGTGAGGGAATTGGAAATTCTATGATTATAATTGAACTCAGCCTCAATACTTGCTCAAGCTCTACTCGATTTGATATTTTAACGAGTTGATCTTTAGTAACTGACGAGCGGCTTGGCTCGTTTACATCTATAGTCGATTGTGTAATTAAAGTGAGGGAATCGGAAATTTTATAATTGGAAACAAGTTTCCCGTTTACATTTGATTTAACACTTATACTACATTCATTTCAAGTATTATACCGACAATTTGGTGTTCAAATCAGTAATTGAAACCCTTGTCAATAGAAAATTTAGTGTAAACCAGCTCCATCCCCTTATTTCCATGTGAATATTTCCACAAAACTTGGTAGCACACTTAGTGGCGGACCTAGTGTATATAACTAGGGGCAACCCCCGCTACGGATTGACGCTCCGGCGGTAGTGTAAAATTAGTGTAAATTTTGGAAAAAATTGACGTTTTTTTTCGATTTTGGAAAAATTGACGCTTCGATTTTCTAGATCCGCCACTGGGCACACTATGATTTTCAAAATGAAATTCAAAAATGAGTAAAACAAGAATAGCCATAGGGGATTTGTGGTTTGGGTGAAAATCATGAAATGATAAAAACCTGTTAGTAGTTTGGTTTCATGGTCGTTTTCTTTGTTGATCGGTTTGGGAATTTTAATGCCATACCGAAATGGTTTGGGGAGTCATCCCCTCCCTCCCCCCCTCGATTTTTAGTTTGTAGTGTTAATTTTACCAAAAAAATTCCTAATTTTTAGTGTAAAATATTGGATTTTTAACCAAATAAAGTGAACACTTTTATTTGGAAGTTGATTTAAGATAGATTGCCCACTCTCGAGGGTTTGGCCAAACGAAACATCCATTTGGAATCACCAGATTGTATATAGTCTTTGTGGTGAAGGTATCAAGGACGCATTACATCTCTTCACTTTCTGTCATGTGGCTATGAGAGTTTGGGAGTTCATTGGTGTGGCATCCTGGACGTTCATGCCTTTGAAGTTAAGGACCTTTTAAGGTTCACAGAAAAGTGTTTAGTTACAAGAAGAAAATTAAATGTGTTCAAGCGATCATTTGCAAGGAACGACGTGGTCTTTTCCAATAAGAAGGCAAGCATTACTAAGAAATTAAGGAAGACAAACGTTGGGATATATTTGGATTAAAAGCAGGTTAATTGTCCTTTTAGTTCGATGTCATGGAACAATTGATGTATTTTTTCTATGTAATTCCCGGTTGTTAGTTTTTTTGGCCCTAGCCGCTTGCTACATGCCGGTTTGGTAACTATACTTGTTTAGTTTAACTAGTGACAAGTGAATTTATTTATTTTTTATTTGTTAATATATTTTTTTGAAGTTTTTTTTTTCGAATTAAACAAAGTGTATTTATATATAGTTAATGATATTCTTTCAGTATTAACAAATGCTTTAAATTTTGGGTTATTAGAATATCAGCGGTATGCCCATTTTTACCGGACGTCGGTGGTGATGCTGATTCTACTGAAACCGTCACCGTTATTTATATTTATTGTTTTCGATCAGTATAAAATATGTATTGACATATTTTTTTTGGGCATATAAAGACCTTTTCATTTTGGATTTTTTGATCGATACAGATCGAGTTACCGTATCATAGCACAATACTAGATTTTTTTCAACAATAGTTAATGTACAGCTTTAATGAGCCTTTTTTATTTTTTTAACAATACTAGATTTTTTTCAACAATAGTTTATTATTTAAAAAAAAAATATTACTGATTTATCCTATACAATATATAACGTACGTTTTTAACTCATTTTATTTTTACTAATTTGGTTTTTCGCTGGTGACTTGCATTTGTGGGCTTGAAGAAAACAATATACGTTGTGTCTCTGAATTTTCAAATTTTATTGAAAACAACATTGTGTTAGAATAAAGTCTTCTTTTAGTATCATAGGATAGATAGTGTCACCATTATAATAGTGCCTTGACGAATAAAATCAATACCGATCAAACAACATTGATACCGATACCGGTATTATCATATTTGGTTATTGGTAATACTTTAAAGAGTTAAATGCTTGGTTGGTCCATGTGGTTTGCAAAAAATGCAGACTTGGTCCTAGTGGTTTACTAATTACACGTGTGGTACCAAAACTTGTAAAAATGAACTCGTTTGATCCCTAGCCCTAACATCAGTTAAATATCTCTGATTAAAACACTCATGTGCTTGGCACATGAGGGTAATTTGGTCCTTTCAGTCCAGCCCACTTTAAAAAGAGTTAAATACCACCCGACCCCCTTCTTCTTCCCCAAACCACCACCACCATCTCATCTCCTCCACCGAATACCCACCACCACTTAATCCCACTCACCACCACGATATGCTGCCGGAAAAACGAGCCCACCACCACACCACTATATACGATCAAAGTAAGGAGATGTGTTGGACTTCTTACAAAAAAATCTCATCGCTGTATATAAAAATAGAGTAATTACAATTTACACATAACCGACTTTCATACAATAAAATCAATCTCTTCACTGATAGATTCCTTCTAGCTAAACCTATTTTCCAAACCTAGAATGACCAAACCCTAGCTAAAATTTAGCTCTCACTCTCAACATCAAGCCAACACTTTTTGCAATTAGTCACTTTCTAGAAACAAAAACAAAATTTCTTCACCAACATCAGGTAAACTAATCAATCTAACAAAGATCATTCAACCATACATAATCACAATCTCAAAACACACAAATCTACACAATAAACTTATTCAAAACATATCAGAAATAAAATTAACATAAAGCAACAACAAAACAACATAATTGAAAGCACTAACACTCCTCCGGCGACACTTCCGGCGACGAGAGACTTGCAGATGGAGAGTAAAGCGATGGCGGCTGGGAGCCTTGACACCTTCACTAATGATCTTAGCTTCTTCAGCGAGATTAGCGATCGTAGCAGCGCTCGTTTTACCTACCACATCCTCTGACGCCATGTGAGCGGCCTAACACATCTGTATAATCTTCTCTGAGAGATGGTAGTGGTGGTTTGGGGAAGAAGAAGGTGGTGGGGGTATTTAACTCCTTTTATGTGGTGGACTGAAAGGACCAAATTACCCTCATGTGCCAAGCACATGGGGTGTTTTAACAGAGATATTTAACTAATGTTAGGGCTGGGGACCAAGCGAGTTCATTTTTGATAAGTTTTGGTACCACGCATGTAATTAGTAAACCACTAGAACCAAGTCTGCAATTTTTGCAAACCACAGGGACCAACCAAGCATCTTCAACCTCTGCTTCCCAAATGTCTCTTCTCCTCCTCACCCTACTCGCACTCACTGCTTCAACCTCTGCAATCCCGACGATATACGACATCGTTAACCAATTCGGATTCCCAATCCGGCATTCTACCCGATTCCGTGGAATCTTACTCCACGGCCCCAGCAGACGGGGACGCCTTCACCTTCGCCGTCTACCTTAAGAAGCCATGCTACGTCAAGTACGAGTACGTCGTTCACTTTGACACAGAGATCACTGGAAAGATCAGCAACGGTCATATCACCGAGTTGAAAGGGCTGACAGCGCAATCTTTTTGGTTTTGGTTGAATATCGATGAAATCAAAGTTGATGGCAGCAGCCTCCAGTTCACTCTTGGGCTTGTGACCGTAAAGTCTGAAATCTCACTCTATGTGCCCATTCCCACTTGCAAAGACAAGGCCCTTGCTGTTTGCTATAAATTATCCGACCTCCTCTCTAAGGTAAAATATAGTTATCACATTCTCACTTCATATGGATGCAATGATCAGATGTCTGCATCGATTGTCTAAGTGTTGTTGATTGACTATTGATTAAAGTCTTAAATACACAAATCCTAGAGTAACTGTGCTTGAAATTTTGTTCTACAGCTTCCTCTTAAACTGGAATAGAGGACACATGGGATCAGGTTGTTTGAAGCTAGCCATCATTGCATTATTCCGTTTGGATATAAGAAGCTTGAGGCCGATTGTTATTCAAGTGTGTTGTATGAATAAATTCAGAATGTAATCATGTTCTAATGGATGTACAATTTCGTGAGTTGTAAGTTTGTTAATGAAATATGTTATTGGTCATTACTATCATGCCATAGAAATGAACAGATGAAAAACGAAGCAATCAAATGGCTCAAGAATGATATGATTAAATCAAAAGTTTAAATCGAACCAAGTGGTTCAAAGATATCTCAAAGGTTTCTTTACAATAATCAAATCTCAAAAACTAACTAAAACATAAACCCTAGATCCTCTTATAGGTGGAGAATCATAACCTAAAAAGGAAACTGAATAGATTAGAAAATTCAAATTCAAATAAATAATAAATATAACATCTTTAAATCAAACTTGTAGATAAACTTCCATCATGAACGTAGTGTCAATAAAAGCTCTAGCGCATAGTAAAAGTAATTTTAGTTAGGGAATCGGAACTTTTCAACTAGGGTTAAAATAAGTTTCTTGTGTACATTCAATTTAACCATTATACTACATTTGTTTCAACTATTATAGTGACAATTTTCTTGTCAAATAGGAAGAAAACCATGCCTTTGATGCCTTTATCAAGCAAATTTAGCGTTACCCATCTCAGTCCACCCATGACGTCATGTGTACGTGTAGCATATACTTACCATGTGTTCATAATCACATTTAAAAAAGAGTAAACAAGAATGGCCTACGTGGTAGGGAGTTTGTGATTCAATTGGAAATCATGAAATCGTACAAACTGGTTAGCGGTTTGATTTCACTGTCTCTTTCTTATCATTTTAGGAACTTTCTATTGACCAAGATCTTCTAAGAACAAAATGAACAACTACGAACAATCAACTTTGATTATGAATAATAGTATTGTGAATGTGATTACAATTGAAAATATCAAACCCAATATAAAAGAAATGAACAAACACTATCTAATTGACACAACCCTTTGGAATCAGCAAGCCCTTGTAAGTCGCGATGTCTTGTGTTTTGGCGCCCTGTCTAGAACGACATCTTGCTACAGGTCTGACCATCACATCCCAATCTTCTTTGATTATAGGTTTCTAACTTATCATAATCAATCCCTAGATAATTACATATTTACATATTATACTAAAACATACTTTGACCTATTTACATACTTTGACCGGCCTTGAATATCTTCATGCTTCAACATCTTCATTCTCCAAGAGAATGAAGTCTTCATCTTCCTTTGAATCTTCTTCACTTGCACTTTGGTTCTTCTCCTTGTCTTGATTGGAAACGTGTGCTTCAACATCTTTTTTACAAACATGTTGTGGTAGATTCTGTTGGAAATTTTGTGAAAGTAGCATTTTTCACAAATATAGGAAATGATATTTCCTAATTCTGCACGACAAATAAATATTATAAACTGAGGTTTATTTATATATTTCTTTTAGGGTTTGTGTTCTATGTAGGAAGAGCTTCGCAACAAACTAAACCACATCCAAAATGGAGCTAAGATGAATGAGATACCGATGCTCAAAGTTTGGTGTTTGAAACATTAAATGCTGAAATACTGGGAAAGTAGCACCTTATCCCACATAGGAGGAGTGATAAAACTTAAAATGGGGTATTTAAGTGGGAACACCCCTTCCTTATTGTTATATGGAAGCACACACTAAGTGTACTCGCGAATGGGTGCAGTCAACCCTAACTCTCGCGCGCGCGGCGTGGGCGATGGACGCATTGTGGCGCTTTGATGGCGCACTTTAATATCAGTATGTAACTTTAACAACCTTTATTTACCTTGACCCGCTGGGACGGAGAGTAGCGAACAAGAGAATAATGAAGTTCGACTGAGTGGATTTGTTTGGTCGGCCCTAGTGGTGGACCAAAGATTTTTTTTTCTAATGGGTTTCATTTTTCAGTGTTCAAGTTTGATATAACAAACTGTTAGAATTTTTCGGTCGGTCATCGTTTAGGTTCGATCTAGGTGACCAACTACTTTTATAAACTTACCATCAGAAGTTCCAATAATTCAAACAAGTTATTTTTTCCTGACTTTTTGTTGGCTATGTGTATTTTTATTAATCAATTCATATTTATGCGGCTGCATTCTTTATGTGAGTTGAAGACATAAAATATTACTATTTGTTAGTAAATTTTAAAAGTCATTGTTCATCTTCGTTTTTTTATAATATTTCTTAGAAATGGCTGTGAGTGGATAAGAAAAAA
Organism: Scalesia atractyloides; assembly: GCA_947069175.1. Lineage (NCBI taxonomy): Eukaryota > Viridiplantae > Streptophyta > Magnoliopsida > Asterales > Asteraceae > Scalesia > Scalesia atractyloides. Next base: position 725,273 of record CAMTDV010001633.1, read on the forward strand.
GATAATAATAAAAATATAAAAAAATATTGTTTTATTAAAAAAAAGAAAAAAATAATAATTTCGATGCGTAGTGTTGTGTTTGTACGTTTCGTATATAATTTTTTAGGTATATACGTTTTCGCCCCCCCCCCCCCCCCCCCCCCCGTTTAAGAAAAAAACGACCCCCCAAGCTTTGCCACTGCCCGTATGTTAGTATTATCTGTTGAAATGTGATTAACGAAGGTGAACAGATCAAGAGCGAAGGTGGAACAATATGTTAGTATTATCTGGTTTGAAGAGCGAAGGTGGACCTTCGGTCACCTTCGCTCACCTTCGTTGGATGATGAACTGCGAAGGTGGACCTTCGCCTGAGTGTGGCCACCTTCACTGTGTAATGTTTCACCTTCGTCCCATGAACTTATACTACAATCACTGTTTCATTTAGCAGAGATCACATTTTCAAAGAGTGGGAGCATATTATTTTGTATTCATGTAACATTACTCTAGTGAAATCAATACAAGGAACTTTTAAAATGGTATCTTATTCTTATTGTTCGTGTACTTGCTTTAGTTGTTTATAAACTTAGATTCCGCACTTGTTTATGAATTAAAACAACAAGGAATATGTATTATTATAAGTTCATTATAAGGACTTGCAGAAATTAGTTATGTATTCAACGTTACCTTTATAACACTAGGTTAAAAATGATTGATAAATCGCAAAATTATTTTTTTATCAAACGAAGGATTGTTTCCTATTTTTAATAAAAATAAATTATCAATTAATTACTAATAATGAAATACATCGAGATAGAAGGTAAACGGACAACAAGCTACACTGCTATCCTTTTTAATAGCAAAACTAAGGCTTTTAGAAACTATATCCAAAGTTTTTTTCATTTAAAAAAAACTAATATTTCAAGTATGAATTGTGTTTTAAAAAAAGAAGCAAATATATTAATAGTTGTTGTATTACAAAGTTTTAGAAACTATATCCACAGACTTAAAGACTTAAGTCCCAACGATCTGTGTCTCCTGTCCCCATCACTTGATGTTGAATTCCCTTTCGTTGCATCCCCTTGAAATCAATATTATCAATTATCATCATTAGTAGAGGACAAAAGAAAATAGACAATTCGGATGAGTTGGATAACACGTCAATTATCATCATTGACTATATCTTTTTTTTTTAATTTCACCTATGCTTATTTCATTCTTCATAAATGTTGCAAGTGAAGTTGTTCTTACTTGTTTAGAATAGTTAATGTTGCAAGTGAAGTTGTTCTTACTTCTTTTAACGACCAACTAAATAATCGGATAAGCATCCTGAGATGCCCTCAATCGAGCAAATACATCACCTCCTCCATAACGGTCAGAGTTGGATGCATACTCGAGCCATCAAGCCACCAGTTCCGGGGGAAACCCGCCCGCCCAAAGGCCCACTGCGGTAAAACCAGGTTCGGCTCGGTTTCAAAACTGGCCACCTCCAAAGAGGCCTAGTTCTAAACTTTATTGCCACCGTCAATGTCCTTCAAAGTGATGCTAGTGGGAGTTGAACTTGAGATCTCAAGGAGAGAAACCAAGTGACTGACCACGAGACCAACTTGTTTAGAATAGTTAACATATTTGAAAGCCGGACTTTTACATGTATGTTCGAAACATTCTCGATCGGTGACGAACAATTTTACCTTATTTACTTAAAAATTGGTGGATAGTATGTATGAAATGTCAAAATACGCCACCAAAAGGATTGTAATAAGGTGTTGACTCTAAAGTGATTTTATAATCTTGTGGTGGACATTGACGTAGAATTTAAAATTAGATTTACCGTAAGAAAAGTAAAATAGACGAATTATAAGAGACGAAGCGGAATCGTCCGAGCCACGTACATGCCGCTCGTTTAGATTATTGGTGTCAAGCCTACATACCTCTCGTATTGCATTGCCCATGCGTTCATCACCAACAAACGAGAGGACAACTTCACCTAGGTGTTAGAGAAGTTGAAAGATTTGTTAGACAATGGTATGCAGCCCCGTGTTATGGTAACCGTATATACCTCACCCTAATGAACGCGTGTGCATGTGTATTTCCGAATGCTAGTTATTCACTGTTCAGTTGGCAGATATAGGAGAATATGGACAAAAGTTGCAAGCCTAGCTTTAAAAAAGGAAGAAAAATGTGACAAGTTTTATATCAGTGGACCAGCTTAATTAACTCTAACACGATTAAGGCATACAACTTTTGGTACGAAGGACAGGAACGAATACCAGACAAAAATATGATGGTAAGTTTCCTAGCTAATTCTCATATTAGTCATACTTATATAATTATAACTACCAGAGTTATCTTTGTTTTCAATATATTAATATACTGAATATCTGTACACTACTTGGCTAGAACCACATAGACAAAGGTTTGTATCATACTCGACCGATCAACATCTCAACTTTGGTTAGCGTACAGCCAACAAGGTGGAGAGCCAGCATGCGCTATTAAAGAAACACCTTACTGAAACAAATAATACGCTAGAAAAAGTTGTACCTTATAACAAAAAGGTCCTGGATGATTAAACAACTTTCAGTGATAAGATGTAGCATTGAGCAAATAAGGAGTCGTGGCATGGATTACCACAACATATGAATCTTTGATTTCATACGAAATTTCATATGCATGTCTGAATTTGGTAGCTAATGATCAAACGACATAAAGAAGTTCTAAGATGCTAATGGTACATGGGACTTTGGTTTGTTCCTCAATAGTGGGTTGTCATGTGCATGTCAGTTGTTAAAAGTATCTAAAGACATGTAATATATCTTTTGACCCATTACATATTATCTTGCAACATTTTGTTACACCAAGATTTACACGCTCGTAATTGTTGTTGCTTCAATTTAGATTTCAGGATTCCACTAGATTCGATAGACACCTTTTGAAGAAAGGTGGATTTGAAATCTTTAAAAGACGATATGGAGGACAATATTGACGTCGACAACGAACTCGAACAAGTTATACAACATATAATGGAGAAACCGAAACCGGTGAAGAAGATCATCATTGCGAAGATAAAAGAGATTGTTAATCCCCTTTTGACAAATGTACAAGAGGCACTCATGCAAAAAAAACCCTAGTAGACATCCCATTTTAAAGGCTCAAGAACTAAAAACTAGTTCGTTTGTGGAACCTTCCAGACACCGTGCATTTGTGAACGCACAAGAAGAATCATATCATGACGGGTATCGTCAAACAGGTTTCATTACAACACAAGATGACCCGTATCATCACAGGTATGGTCAATCAGGGCTCATTGCAACAGAAGAGTCCTATTAGGCACATGCGCGGACATAACTCGTTCATCGAGTTATGGGCATCCACATTCATCTGCGAGCTTGCAAATGGATCTAAACAAAGGAAAGGAAATGGAAAAGCTTCATAAAGCTTATCAATACCGAGGAATCAACGTTTACCTTTCTTGCCACTACCGCAACTTAACATCTTCCACCATTACAAGAGTTTCATTCCACCTATGTTCTTTTTGTACCTTACACATATATAGGATGTCCAGCTAGACAAGAACTGTGGTTTTCGATCTATAGCAGTAGGATTATCGCGTCATGAGATGGAATAGCCATTAATTCGAAGTGAGCTTCAAGGTGAGTGCAACTAATACCACGAGTTATGCTATATGATAAATGATATGGACTATGCGGATGTTCGACATTCCTTAGATTGGGATGACATTACGCCTACACCACCTGATAAGTGGTTACAAATGCCATATAGGGGACTCGTGATAACTAACATATGGAATATCATCTTTGACTTAACAAGCGACAATGGGTGTGCTACGTTTTCACCCTTATTTACAAAAGTTGAAGCTCATCTCTCTCATCAACCGTTTACATTGTTCACCGACACATTTAATCTTCATTAAGTTACAAGAAGATTATCCAATGCCTTCTCCATCAGGTTATTGGCAACAAACAACAAGAAATTCAGATGCGGAAAGTTGGGCAACCATGCATAACGAACGTATAGTATGGTACAAGCAGATCGTTGATATTATAAAACTACAGATTATGTGGATATAAGGATTATGTAATTGTTCGTTTAATTGTAATCGCGTTATCATAATAGTTTAACCAAAACATGCGATTTCAATCGAATATAAACAAAGTAAAATAAAAAAATAAGTATATAAAAGTCGTATAGGTTTTTTAATATTTTTTTATTTTGTCGTATGGGGGGTTATATGACCCCTTTTGGGATTACATATGAGTCATATAACCCTATATGAGTATAGTATTATACGAGTTGTATAGGTGTGTTTTGGGGTCGTATAATAGCATATACGACCCTTAAGATCATTAACACTTTTCACTTTTCACCATTATTCTCTTAGTTTTTACTCGGCATGTCTAGCGCTCTTGGATCGTTCTTGAGTCTTTCTTGACGTTTCATCCGTTTTTCATCACATACGGTATGTTTCTATGTCCCGTTAGCAGAATACGATTTGTGATTGCGTAACTTATGTTCGTAACTTGTTAGTTATCATGTCAAATATCGTACATTAGTGTAACGAACATAGGATTGTAAGAATTTTTTGAAGAAAAAAAAATTGAAACCTTCATGATATAGAAGTTGTATAAGCATTATACGACTCGTATATCTTTTTAATATTCAAAGCCATACAAGTCGTATATGCATTAGACGACTTGTGTAGGTTGAATATAAAAAGCTATAAGAGTCATATAATGCATATATGACTCGTATGGCTTTAATTTTTTGAATTATCTGAATTTTTTTCGGTTACGAGTCAAGTAAACGTTTATGTTAATTAATTTGAATACCATATACGAGTCATATAATACTTATCGACTTTTAGTTACTTTAGTTTAATACCATATACAGGTCGTATACGAGTCATACAATAGTTATCGAGTCGTATAATATTTTTCGATTTGTTATTAGGTTATTTTAATTAATACCTTATAGAGGTCGTATACGAGTCATATAATCCTTATCTATTTGTCATTGGTTTTGTTTACAGACAATATGGCAGGGTGTTCTGAAAAGGGTGCCGGTAAAGCGTGTGGGGGGTGGGGCGATGGTGCTCGAGGGGGTCGAAGGAAACGAGGGGAAGATTTGGCCAGGAGGAGCTGATCCCAGTTGATTGGGTAGAGACCAAGCCATACGTCAGAGAGATACCTCATTACGCGCAACTCCACATGTATTTGGGAAAACGAAGATGTATGGATTTTGATGCACCACGTACGATAACGGTTTTTTTTTTCACTTTACACGGCACGCGCCATGAGTTGATGATCGGTGCAATTTAAACATACTTTAATTGATATTATTTATAATCTGAATGCATCGATATTGTCACAAAAGATACTATATAAACAGTTCTTATATCTTGTGGGTTATGAATATTAATGTGCTACAATGAGAAAATATGTTTAATAAATGTTTATGAAAAATATATAAAGGGATTAATGGGAGTTTGCAGTATAATCATATGAAACAAATGAATGCAATTAAATATTGATTTTAATAGCAAGACATTAATTGTCTAATTTCCTTTGCAGAAAGAAAACTAAAGCAAAAAAAAAAGTCAACATCTTGAGTAGAGATGAGCATAATCGGGTTTTATTATTACCCGGAACCGGTTCCAACCTGGACCCGGTTCTGCTTGGATGTCATTGGAACCGGGTATGGTGTGGAACCGGGTCCAGTTCTTACCCGGGTTCACACCCAAGAATATGGAACTGTGTAGAACCGGGTACGGGTATTATGGAACCGGGTATGGTTTGGAACCGGGTATGGTGCGGAACCGGTTTCTGATAGTGTTGGGAAACCGGTTCCTGACAGTCAAAACCTGACTTTTACTGTTCAGAACCGGTTCCTGACAGTCAAAACCTGACTTTTACTGTTCAGAACCGGTTCCTGATAAAATGTTACCGTTGGAACCGGTTCCTGATTAAAAAATCGTTTTTTTTTTATATAAACCCCTTCCTACTTACCGGTTCCTGATAAATGTTACCGTTGGTGTTTTAATAAAGTTTGTGTAATGTTTCTTTCTATTGTGTTATGTTTGATTTTTATTATTAGTTACATTGATAAATAAAAATATTAACAATAATTGGTTAAAATTAAAAAACAAATTAATCGGTTACAATATATAAAAAAATTAACCGGTTACAAAAAAAAAAATTACTCAGAACCGGTTCCAGTAAGATTTTGTCTTTGATCGTTTACTAGCGGCAGGTGCAACACTTTCCGATGAGTTTCTCTTAGGTGCGGGTACCTCGGTACAATCGTCGTCCGAATCGTTAGTCTCCACTTCTTCATCCTCCTCTTCGTCAACAATTTTATGCTCTAACTCAACTTCATCTTCTAGACTAGTTTTATGTTGAACACGATCAACGGCATCCAAATGGTCCTTTAAGCATATTGCCATCTCTAGCGATTCCGGAGTTAGTCTTGTTCTTCTAATTGACAAAACCCTGCCACTAAAAGAAAACACACTTTCCGAAGCTACCGTGGAAGCTTGGACTGTTAGTATATCACGAGCCACGGTGGCTAGAATCGGGTATTCGGATTCTTTCGATTTCCACCATGCCAAAACATCAAATTTCCTATACTCCTCGGTGGTCATAGTAAGCGAATACTGATTTTTTTTATATCTCCCAAGTTCACTTGTTGGTTCACTACCCCTTTGTTGTCTAGCGGTCTCGTCTCTAACGACATTCAACATGGTCATAAGTGGATCCTCGCTTGTTTCATCGTTAGAGGCCGTGGACCGAGACTCAAACAAATTTGTATGATTTTTTTCACCATATTTTTTAAAATAATGATCATAAAGTTTGGCCATACATTCGTTGAATATTTTTTTTGTTTTTGCTTTTAAAGTTGGATCCTCCTCATGCATATCCAACTTGTCATAAATTTCATTAATTAAAGCTTCAACACCCGGTACGTTTAAAGCTGGATTTAAAGCAGCGGCACATAGAAAAACGGGTGGTAATTCTAAAAAATTTTTTAAATTTTTGAATCATTGGTCTCGTCATATTCCTTAACATGTCACTAGAATTTTCAAACTTTTTAAAATAGTTGTTATCAAATACAATTGGTCCACAACTTTAGAACTAGTAGGATAATAAACACCGGAAATCAAAGTCGTTGTAGTTTTAAAAACTTGTAAAAAAGTACTTAGGTTATTAATATTTTCCCAAGCCGTGTCGGGAAAGGGGACGACAAGGTACTCATCACTTAAAGTTGTATGAAAAGATTTTAAAGTGCCCATTTGCTTTATAGCCATTTCAAACATATGACAAGTTGAATTCCAACGAGTCGGTATATCCTAATTCGGTCCAATAATTTTTTGGTTGACATCTTTACAAAGTTTTTTATATTCTTGATATCTTTCTTTTCCACTTTTGAAAACATCTTGGAGCATAGCTCTAAATGCTATAATAAAATCCGATACAAATTGATCTTTTAAACCGGTTTGCACTACTAAGTTAATAATATGTGCAACACATCGTGTGTGAAAAAAACACCATCAAGTATTGGTTTGTACTTCAACTTTAAATTTTCAATCGCCGTTGTGTTGTTTGAAGCGTTATCAAAGGATATTGAAAAATTTTTATCTTCTAAACCATATTTAATTATTGTGCCATTTATAATTTTATAAATATTTTCGCCCGTATGAGGAGAAGGAAACTCGTCAAACGCAATCGTACGCTTCATCATTTGCCATGTATCGGGATCAACCCAATGAGCGGTGACACATATGTACGATTCCGGTAAACCATGTGGAGCCGACCACACATCACTAGTTAGGTTTACACTAGTTTTTAAATTCTTAAAAAAAACAATTAAATATTTTTTTGCATTTTCCCATAAACTTAAACAAAGACGTTTTAAAGTGCGACGACTTACATGTTTATAGCGAGGTTGTAGCGTCTCCCGAATAAGATTTGTAAGATCGGGGTCGTCGAAGTGTCCAAACGGCAACGCTTTTTGTATCACCAACTTCGTCATCCGATCGCGAACTAATTTTTGCTCATAACGAAAAATGGTACCATCTTTGGATAGTGGAACTTGACCGGATGTCATTTCCTTTAAAGCTTTGCAATACTTATTAATATGCTTAGTTAACGTTGAGTTTGATTCCTTGGCTAATAACGATCCACAATGTTTACATTGAGCTTTTTGCGAGCCGTCACTCATCTCGACCAACTCCCAATTGCTCCAAACTTCCTTACTGCGATTATGAGACAATGTTCCAACCACATATGGAACCGATTGATCTTGAGGAACATTGTTAACGGATTGGGAATTTGCGTTTTTGGAACTCTTTGAGGCCATTTGTTGATTAGAATGTGAAAAAGAACAAGAAAGAAATGTAATAAAAAGAATAGATATGAGAAATTGTGTGCTAAACAATAGATTTCTAAACAATATATATAGCACCGGTTCCAACGGTCAGGAACCGGTTCCAACGGTAACATTTTAACGGCTATAACCGGTATATAGAACCGGTTCCAACGGTCAGGAACCGGTTCCAACGGTAACATTTTAACGGCTATAACCGGTTCCAACGGTAACATTATAACGGGTATAACCGGTTCCAACGGTAACATTTTAACGGGTATAACCGGTTCCTTCTAGAACTGAATTTCCGGGTACTGGTAGGAACCGGGTACGGGTAGGAACCGGGTACGACCCGATTCAAATGGTAAAATTGTGGAACCGGGTTGGAACCAACGGGTATTTTGAACCCGGAACCGGTTCTACTTAATGTCGGGTAGGAACTGGAACCGGTTCCAGTTCGGTTCTACCGGTTCGGGTTCGGAACCGGTTTTTATGCCCATCTCTAATCTTGAGCATGGATTTTATGAGGCATCAAAAGGAATTCAAAGGTGGGCTGTTACTAAAGTTTGATGGGCCAGAATGCAATTTGGACGCATGAGGGAATGGAAAAGGAACGAGGCCGTAAGTCATGCAGAAGTCGGTGGAGTCTTTGATAATTAAATAGGATCGCATAGAATAATTTTTGGGGGGAGGAGTTTTTGAATACACACACAGCAGGGGACTTTTGACGGTTGGGCACCGAGAAGAGGCAGCAGTCTTTTGCTGCTGGTGACGGTTGGAGCCACGAGAGAGAAAAAAAAAAGCATTTGAGTATTTGTTCATCATGCAAGGCTAGTCACTCGTGATCATCTTTGGGGGTAGGGTTCTTGTAAAACACTTTTAATTAAGTTTTTGTTTGTATTGAGTTTGGATTTGTAACCGTGTGATAGACAGTTTTTACCTACGTTTTTATATAGTTCGTGTGACAGACGAATCCTGTGTGACAGACAGAGAATATAATTACGTTTGAATCCGAATATGCTTTGTTGGTTGAACAATTGTTTATGCATGCCTGATTCTATATGGGACAATTGATATTGAATTGATTGTATGAATAATTGGTAATTGTGACAGAGTTATCGTTTAACCAATAGTATCCAATATGACAAGGAACTAGGTTATTAGTAATTACAGATCCTGAAACCGGAGTGGTCACTCTTTTCTCATTCTATTTAGTTAATTCAGTTTATGTTCTTTGTAATTAACCAATTTATAAAAATACGTTTTCCTTTCTTAGGTAATTTAATTAGTTCTATGATAGATAAGTCAAACAAAGCCAGTTATACTGACCACATGCTCTTCGTAGATTCGATATCCTACTTACTCTAGCTAGCTAGGTTATTTAGGTTTTTGCATGACCCCAACGACAGGTCATCAGTTGACGCTACCACACTATGTCTTGGAGATGGGACTTTTCACATCAGAGGAGTTACGTTCCCAGCCTTTTTTCGATGCACCGGTTAGCACGTCGAGTAACGTGTTGTGGCCGTTTGGCACACGATAGGGGATGGGGTGTTCACGGAGGAGGGTCAGGCCTCCCCGAAGCAGCGCGTTAGTTGCTTGTGTGACCCGCTACACCAATACCTACATCAGTGTATTGCGGTTACCATTGTTGGGCGGTGCGTCAGCAAGGAATGGTTCACCCATTTGGCGTTGTATTTACACAATAAGGGCCCGATAAGGCTAGTCAAATGTCGGTTACACATCTTGTGGACCCGTAGGTAGAGCGATGATTGTTAGGATAAGGATTGCTTATGAGTTGCCACCTGACAAGATCCGGATTATATGGCCGTATGATGGGGGTCGAACCTTCTTATTGCCACAGTCGGCGGGTGGGGGTGAGGGTGATGGTGAGGGTGATGGTGAGGGCGGTAGGGGAGAGGGGACAGGGGGTGCTTGACAGGTGGAGTTGTGGTTGATAGGGCGCATGCATATGTGGATGCGGATCAACGTGATTGACCGTACGAGCGACGGAGTGTGAGACCATGTCTGGTGCCTCCACCAGGGTTTGAGGAGAGCTTGATACGAGTTGAGGCTGATGTAGCCGATGTACGACATCAACCACAGTGGATGTCTGAGGGGATGGTAGCGCTAATGACTCATGCCAGCATCGATATCGCTCCACGACCAGGGGCTGCACATCCACCATCGCCACCACCACCAACAACAGTTTCGCCATCCCAGTAGTGGCTAGTATTGTATTTTGCTTCTTTTTTTGTATTTTGGTTTGGAACAATGTATATATCGTTGTAAATGTTTATCTTATTTTGTTTTGATAATTGTTAACGTAATGTTACCTTATGCATTAGATTGTTTTAGTGTATCCTAATTGTTAAACGTGGTATCGTAACATTGGTGGCGTATTACATACTCGTATCTTAATAATTCAACGTCTAATGCAACTAATTGGGCTAAATGCGTGATACGTTTTTCATTAAAGTAAAATCGTTAAATAAACTAGAATTTTATTATAAACTTAAACGTTTTCATTAATAAACTCATAATTTAATAAAATCGTTATTAAACTTGTATACGTTTGTCGCAAATAAACTCGTATCTCAGCAAAAACTCGTTATATGTTTCCTTCCAAATTTACTAAAGTAAATTACAAAAAAAAAAAACTATATATCTATACGGGTCGTATAGGGTTATACGACTTGATAAAGGTTCACAACCCTTAAAATCTTAGCAAAAACACAAAATAAATATTGGGTTTGGGTCGTATAGCATTATATGGGTCGTATTATATTATATGACCTATATAATGTTATATGACCCGTATATAATCGAGACAAAAAAACATTACCTGGCATTTATTTTTGTGCATCATTCTCCTATATCTATACGACCTATATGACTCTGTACAGGTAGTATAGACCCAAGGGTGTCAAATAAGAAAATAGGGATATGTGAATAATGGGAACATAAATATATTATTTCATAATTTATATTTATGACTTTATTTATAAATACGTATATAAATTTTAATTTAGGATTATAATCATATACATAACTTTTGCTTATACATCTAAGACTAAATAACATACATTTTACTAATACGTCTAACACGTTATAACATAAGCGATCCTTTGATAAGTTAAATACCCATTAAAATATCCACTATATAAATGTAGGGGATGGATATGAGAAAACTAGTTTAAATAAGAAAACAAAAAAACTAACTAAAAAGCCAAAAAAACATATCAAAATTTTATTTTATTTTTTGATTTTTTAATAAAATTTCGCTATATATGTTATATAATTTTTTTTTTAAAATAAAAAAAACATATAATGCACATGTGAAACACTGTGTAGTACAAGTTTTTTTTTTTTTGAAAAAAAAAGTTTTTTATACATAAAATGCAGCGATTTTTTATTAAAAAAAGTGTAAAAAAAATTGTATGTTTTTTATGCTTTTTTTTTGCTTTTTAGTTAGTTTTCTAGTTTTCTCATTTATATCTAGTTTTCTCATGATCCTCTCCTTATAAATGTAACCAAAGAACTAATATATTATTTGTATATCTAAAATGGAATGTTACACCATTTCGGGTCTTGAGGATTCATAAAGTTCAAAACTTAATGTTTGTAAGGTATTCCATCCTCTTGGGGTTTTTGGGAAGAACTGGCGAGTACTCGCAAGCCTTAGTTTGCCCATACTAGAGTATGCGCACTAGTCCTCGCTCATAGTATCCTCCTGAGTACAGTATGCGCAAGATACTATTCGCTCATAGTATTAGAAGTATAATATGCGTTGTGTAGTACACACACTCACATGCGAGTACCTAGGATGCTCCCAAAGGGTTTAATATTAGCGAGTACTATAGATTTTGCATGTAGGTATAGTATGCACATAGTAATTTATGATGTTATTTTTAATGCTCAATGTGTGATCCGTTATATTAGCGATTTGCAATCCATAAACACAGTAAATTATCATGTTATTTATTATTTGTTGCTTCCGGCACCAATTAATCACTAAAGAAAATAACTCACAAAATATATGAACAAAAAGGTCACAAAGGTTTCTGCTCGAAAACTTTCTTAATAAAATGAGTGTTTAATTCTTACTTCTGCAACTGCATTATTTAAACAAAAGATTCATTATCAACATCACGCTGCAACGCGCGGGTAGCGTTTAACTCGTTATTTATACAAAACACAAAATAACACATGCTTGAAATATGGCACTTCACAATTTGTAAACTACCACACGTCCATCCCTTGAAATCTGACACTGACCGATTATTCTGTTGACCTGTTCAGCTCCATGACCCATAGTTTGACCCATACACGATCAAACCGACCCGAAACTTCCAGATTATGCACCCAACAATCACCTTGATGCAGGTCTTGCTAAAAAAAATTTCCTGGATTGAATCGTACCGATCTTACCCGTTCTTGCTAATCTCCTTGCTTACTTTCTATTCGAACCATATATGGTTCGCCTCTTACTCTTGCTAAACGAACCACATGTGTGCGATTTCTTTCTTTCTTGCGGCCTGCTACTTTCTTTCTTTCTTGCAGTACCACCGGACTCTTTTCTTTCTTGCTACGCGACTCTTGCTTTCATTATCTGCTATCATGCTATAACCGGAATCAGTTTACTTGCTTGATTTGATCCTTCCTTTCTTGCGTCGAACCTTCTTGCTCACTTGCTTGCTTCTTGCTTTCTCATGACTTGTTTTCTTGCGTACTTTCTTTTAGTTCATTAACCTGTGATGTTAATCGGACGTTCTTGCTCAATTCCTTGCTTGGTTTTTAACTCCAAAAAAAAACCGCATGTCCCTTTCTGGTACGAATTCACCGCAATGTTTTCCTCGTTACTACTTTCTTCGATTAACTTTTCCACTTCCTTCTCTTTCAATGCTAGTTAACTCCACCAAAATTCCTCTTTCTCCGTGACCAACACCACCTTACCCGCTTGCTTTATTTCTGCTAATCGCCTGCTTTGTGATCAGCCGTTGCCTTTACTTACGAACCTACTTCTTTGGCTTCTTCTTCAGAACTCTCAAACTGGCTCTCATTATTCAACCTTGCTTTGATAGCACATGTTGGTTAGGCCTCAATTAATTACTCAAGAAAATTATTCACGAACCATATGAACACAAAGATTTCTGCTTGCAAAACTTTCTTAATTAGATGAGTATATAAATCTATTTTCTGCAACTACATTATTTATTGAAAAAACAAAATAACACATGCTTGAAATATGCCACTATTCCAAGATCCAATAAGATAGCACATTCCAACGTTCACAATTTGCAAACTTCCGCATGTCCATCCCTTAAAACTTGGTCTAGACCTGACCAATTCTTCTGCTGACCGGTCAGCTCCATGACCAGTACTCGACCCAAACCGTACCCAACATTATTATCTGTTGTTTATAACACACGCGAGTAAATTAATTAATACTTATAACTCATGTTGAAATTATTAGATTATACAATACTTTTTATATTAATTTTGAAGTTGATAGAATGCCTTTTATTGCCTATATACACATCTCCATTTCTATTCAAGTCTTCACAACATAACCTATTTACGAAGCAGTAATCAACAATGCAAGCGCAATTATTTGTAGCATACAAAAATGAATATAATCATGAATTTTCTTATTTGAGAATATGGTCACAAATGATTCCAGTTTAATAACATACGGATGGAATGAGTATTTAGAAACTTCAAAAACATCATCATGCTTGCAGATCGAGACATAATGGAAACAATCTAAACCTGTTTAATTGTCGGACTCATAGGAAGCTCCAACATACAAATATTCACCTCAAATGATATTGACATTTTAAGGAAAACCACCGCGATTTGTTTCAAACTAGAGTGTCATAGACTGTCAAACCGGAGTCGCCATATTAGGTTGAAAGGATAAAAATGGTTATCAACATAAAAAAGCATATACAGACAATTCTCCTTTGTTTCTCTTCTCTTCTAGTTTGCATCATAACCGAACTCTCCATCAACTTGTTGGGAATAATTCGAAATTGCTTTGGATAAATATGAAGTCGTGTAATCACTATCAGATCAAACAATTTGATCGGATAAAATCAGAAAAATTTTAGATTTTTGTATGGCAATTTTTTGATTGTGAGATTTTGGGGATTAGTGTCGAATCAAAATTCGTCCAGGTGTTTTCTCTAAAAAATTTGAGCGTATTTTCAGTTTTTCACAATGCTTGCAGTTTCAATTTTGAACAAAAACACCTTTAGTCCCTTAAGTTTCCAAAAGTGCATATTTAGCCCGAAATTCAATTTCTGATGCAATTTTGATAAAGGACTTTTGTCCAAGGGCTCTGCCCGACCCCAGCCAGGGGCTCTGCCCCTTGGACCCGCTCCCAGGGGCTGCCCCCTGGACCCCCGCCAAGGAGCGCTGCCCCCTTGGATCCCCCGTTAGTCCCGATGACATTCAAATAAACTGCACTCTTATTTGAACGTACACGCAATCCAAATTACACTAAAATATCCAACAGGTGTGATGTATGTCGTTGAATCATGTGAATAAGAAGAAGACAAAACTCCGATGTAAATTCTTTGGTTATAGAATGAAAACTGCCACTTACCAAGATCAATTAATCAATTATGGTTACAAGTAGTTAAAATGTTTTTCTAATCAATTATGTAAGGCTAAGAGATTAATTAAAAAATAATAATGGCCATTTTTATCAGAAATATATACTAAAAATTATATTGTTAAACTTTATAAATTAGGAGATTTAAGTATATATACACAAATGAAATTAAATCGATACTTTTCACCTCGTATTAACATTTATATGAAACTTTTCACATGGTTTCAGCCCGGGCGTTGGGCGGGGCTGCCCATCTGAGCTCGCGGGTGGACATTGGGTACACCCTACCCTATATTATCCATTAATTAAAAAAACAAAGGAATTTGGCCAAGCCACCCCCAAACCCAAGCCCCACCATACCCTCAATTTTTTTGGCTTGCCAGTGGAGCCCACCTAGCCCACGTGTCAACTCATACCCCAAACCCCGCCCCACCATACCCCACAGTCTTATAAGCAAGATTGCTCTAGGCTCCGCTTCTTCTTCCCCACCAAAATATACACTAGAAACTTAGATTCTCAGAAAGAAAAAGTGACGAGCCCACATGCCCAACTGTAAGTATGTGTGAGAGAGGGCGAAGTTGTAAAATAAGGTCTTAGAGGCTGATTACTCGTCGATTAATCGCTACAAGGTAGGTTGTCGATGTAATTTTCTTCAACTCTATCTTATTATTTGGAATTAATCAGAAGTAATCGACATTGGCCATAATCAGATTTAATTGGGGACGAGTTTGACTTAAAAACAAATAAAATATAATTCCTATGTGTATCATATTAAAGAATAAATATGATTTTTTTCAAGAAAAAATACCAATTTTTGAAATATAATACTATTTGAACATGTAATTTTTATTTATATTGATATTCAAGTATTCTGTGATAAATGTTAGTAAACTTATGATGCTTGACATATGTATAATCTCCCGAAAACTTATTTCTTCACAATTTAATAAGTCTAAGTACAACTCATAAGTCGACCGACCTGAGAGCGCCTAGCGAATACGTCTATATAACTCACAAGTCAACCGATCTGAGAACACCTAACGAACAAAAAAAAGTCAGTACCTTTTTATAAATTTTATTAGACTACCCGTAGTGGCAAAAAAAATTGGCATTTTGTCCCCCCAAACACGCCCCAAAATGCCTCCCCACCCCCGGCGTGATCCGACGTTATTTCGCAACCCCCCTCCCTGCTTGATTTGAAAAACGCTGGATGTTCATTTGTTTATCCAATAGGACCTTGCCATGTGTGTGTATAATTAGTTTTAATTAAAAAAAAAAAAATAATATGGATTAAATCTCCTAATAATGCTTCTTGTGACTGAAGTGACACATGACGAACATTATTCGCTAAATTGGTATTATTGAGTATTAAAAATATGTCCCTCCATTAAAATCGCATTTGGTGTACGTATCCCATCCAAAGATCGTATATCCGTCGTGTGGTTTAAAGTGATGGCCAAAATATCTAAAAACGATACAAAAATCTGCAATCCAAACCTCCATTTTTCTGTCTGCAATTCTCTGCATCTCCGAAGTCATGTCTTCTTCTCTTCCCCTGAGCTTTAATCCTCTTCCTACATGGCATAAATCATCCAGAATTCCTTCAGAACTCGATCTTAATACCTTCACTTTCACCAAACGCACAGCCAAATCTCACATTTGCTTCACTTTCAACAAAAATAGTTCGGAATACGAACGGGAAGAGAGCAGATGGCTCCGGGAGGAGCAGCGGTGGTTGCGAGAGGAGCAACGGTGGATAAGGGAGCAGCAGCGGTGGGAGGCTGAGAGGGAAACTCTATTGAATGAAATAAAAGCTCTCAAACTTCAAATTGAGGACCTCATACGTGAAGGAGATAGTAACTCTGTTACGAACGTTGCAAAGCTGTTGCATGTGCTGAAGAAAGAGGTGAGTCAGATCGCGGAGAGTGGGTCTAGTGCTGCACCGTTGGTGATTGAGGCCATTGAGGATGCTGAAGAGGTGGTTGTGAAGGCTGAAACTGCGGTAGAGGAGGTTGAAGAGGTGGTGGTGAAGGAGGTGATTAGGGTTGAAGAGGAGGTGAAGAAGGATAAGGAGGTAAACATTAAGAAGATAACTTTGAGGCCAGGATCAGAAGGTGATCAGGTTCAAATGTTGCAGGTTTGCCATTTTAATTGCTAACAATAATCAATTAGTTCAAGATAATCATCAATCTAAGAGTATATGTAGTAAAATTGTTTTGATGAAGTGGATTAGCATATTTGAGTGTTTGGATAGAAGCAAACTGCTTTTGATTATGTGTTTATATGAGGGTAAATTAAAGAAATTTGGGAGTTGCTTATGCAAATTACTTATCTGATTCGGGTTATATTACATCTTAAATCCTTAAATTGTCAAAAACTCCTTGTCTGATTATTTTACCTGTTAATCTGTTTATTGTGTGTTCTACAGGAGGCATTGCTAAAATTAGGATTTTATTGTGGTGAGGAAGACGAGGAGTTTGCTAGCTTCTCAAGTGGCACAGAGAGAGCTGTAAAAACATGGCAGGTGAGCTACTAATCCCATTTTCTTATCAAAAAAGGATATCAAAATTAGAACTTTATGCATTTTCTGCTTGTGAAGATGGTATATTGTGGTGTTTATACATCTTACCCTCCTCAGACCCTACCTTAGCTATGCTATTGGTGGGATTTACCTCATGATGATGATGATGATGATGACTTTCTATTAGTGCACTAGTTTACTTGTGTGATTTGTGCTTGCAAGTCTTCCATAGGTGTGCCCGAAACTGGAATAGTGACAGCAGAGCTTTTAGAAAGATTACTTATAGATCAACAAGACCGGACTTCTGGCTTCAAGGTAAGAGGAAATCTTGAAACTTGATGATAGTACCAGAATTTTGAAATCCTAACGGTGCAAAATGGGTGGGTTGGGTTATGGGTCAAAACGAGCTATTTTAGTACAGGTCAAAACAGTTCGTGCTTGTTTAGGCTGGCCCACAAAACACTTTTTGTTTCTTATCTTTTACTTATAAATAGTTCGGAATTACATATATTTACCTCACGGGTAACTATATCTTTACATATTTTATATTAGAGCGATTCAGAAGGTTTGTAACACAGATCTTGGTTTTGCAAATCAGTGTTTTCAAAAAGCATGCCTCATCCTGCTTCAAATTTTTTTTTTCTCTCTAATAAATCACACATGACCACTTTTTCAGTTGGTTTGTCAAACAATATTTCTGGTTATTTCTGTTTTGTAAAAGCATTAATCCAATAATCGTCTTAAAACGCAATTCCAAACGCCTTTAAATCTTCTAGCTTAACCCATTAGAGGTTAAACATGGGTCAAAATTGCCACCTCTAAGAAATACCATAATGGCTAATGTAATGTTTTTGGTTGTTCTAGAAGGGTGCAAATGGAGTTGCTGCAAATTCTATTGCTCAAACACCAGAAGCTCCTTTGAAAATTGTGAAAGAAGTTCCAGAAAATGAGGTGTCCGATAATCGAGTCTTTCTTCTTGGAGAGAACAGATATGAAGACTCCTCCAGGCTGAAAAACCAAAGTAGTAAAAGTCAACCGAATAGCAAAGGTGTTGTGAAGACGAAGTGCATTACATGTCGTGGGGAGGGCCGGTTACTGTGCTTAGGTGCGGGTTTTTATTCTCTAAACAACCTTTTGAATAAACATTACATGTAGAGGTGGCAAAACAAATTAAGCTCACCATCTAACAAGTTATTTTGTTGCAGAATGTGATGGAACGGGTGAGCCAAACATAGAGCCGCAGGTTAGTATATACCTTGAAAGCTTCATTCTCTACTAATAAATTATAGGCAAACTGTATGAAAGAGAAACAACCTCATTTTCTTTAACTTTACCGATAAAAAGGCGTGCTATTAGCATGTTTGAAACATGATCTCTAGAAAAATATGTATTTTAAAGGGTATTATTAGATGATATATCAGATGTAACGTAAGTTATATACGCTAAAGTAACTAAGAAGATGTCAGTATGTCACATCAGCAATTTTTAGAAGATCAGGTTGCTACATCCAGTTTTAAAAAATCTGCTAAAATCAGTACTAAAATATAAGTTGGTTTCTATTTCGTACCTAATTTAATGTCGGTTAAACTTGGGAAAAAAGTGTAAAGTTTGCTTCTATTCATATAGCTTGCCTACAAATTATTAGCAAAATTTCCCACTTAGGTGTGGTTTTAGGGGTCATAATGTTGGGTTTTGGTGCAGTTTTTGGAATGGGTAGGTGAAGACACAAAATGTCCGTATTGTGAAGGCCATGGTCATTCGATTTGTGATGTGTGTCAAGGAACTGGAGTGGGTGGTGCTTAATGTAATCCCCACATACATCATCACTACCGAGGATCGATTTTGTTTGTATCATAAATGTAAGTAGAAGCAACATAACATTCAAAATGTGTAGATGAGCCTAAATCAACAATTATATGTTTTTTTTTCCACACATTTAGCTATTGTATTCATACCACTTGAGTCACAAACAAGTAGGTACTTTCGCTTTGTTGCCATTGAAAGCTATGTTAACCTTAAACAAGTAGAAATCGATATTGCCAACTCGAGTTGATTTTGTAAACAATATTTATTTTGTAATTTGGTATCACATTAACCTTTAACTTGTTATTGCTTGAAGCTATGTGGCACATATTAACAAAATAACAAGTAATCATTAATGATACACTATTTTTGGAAAGTAGCTAAAATGTTTTTGATGCTTTCCAATTCTATTCTTCAGCGTTACAAATGTGGTTGGCCAGTTACAATTGCGCTAGGTTGGGTAATGGAATGCAGTGGTAAAGGAATTGACAGAGGAAGAATGAAGCAAATTTGGAGTGTTTAGTGGAAATGTGAATCCTTTTGTTCATTTCCTCAATGGTACATTCTATTTCACATCATATTTTTGCATACCTGACGCTACCTAAGTCTAAGAGTGTGTTGGGAATAATTCGAAATTGCTTGGATAAATCTGAAGTCATGTAATCACTATCAGATCAAACAATTGGAGTGGCTACCAATCTTTGATCGGATAAAATCAGAAAAATTCTAGATTTTTGTATGACAATTTTTGATTGTGAGATTTTGGGGATTTTTTCTCGAATAAAAATTCGTCCAGGGTTTTTACTAAGAAATTTGGGAGCGTATTTTCAGTTTTTCACAACTGCTTGCAGTTTCAATTTTGAACAAAAACACCTTTAGTCCCTTAAGTTTCCAAAAGTGCATATTTAGGCGAAATTCAATTTCTGATGCATTTTTGATAAAGGACTTTTGTCCAAGGGCTCTGCCCGACCCCCGCCAGGGCTGCCACCCCTTGGACCTCTCTGGGACGCTGCCCCAGGACCCACAAGGCGCTGCCCCCTTGGATCCCCCGTTAGTCCCGATGACATTCAAATAAGCGTGCACTCTTATTTGAACGTCACACGCAATCTCAAATTACACTAAAATATCCAACATACTCCCCCATTTTAGTGTAATCAAGAATTACCTAACTTGTTCACAGCAATCAAACAAACTAATGCATAAATGAAATGTCGTGACGATTGAATTTCATATTAGTATATTAAACATTCCAAATATTCGAATTTAGGGTGTCTCTAAGGTTGAACCCTTAATATTCCATACTGAATACATGAAGATAATATACACATTAGTTTACATACATAGATCTAACTTGACACTATCTTTTACTAGCCTATGTCCCTATCCTTCATAAGCATATCAAAGCCAAGTCCAAGCTTCTTGAAGCAGCTAAACTTCATGCTCATATAGGTAGCTCTTTTACTCTTGCACCTGCAAATGCAATTTTTCAAAAGAGCTATTAAGAAGATATACCTCAACCTTACTTTACTTGCAGATCTAAACACATACCTTTGGGATAATTTTAATGTTGTGTTCCAAACTCTAGATGTTAAGCTTTCCACATTGAATTCTGCACCTAACGTCATATTAGGTGGGAATTGGGTATCTTAACATGAGAGTTTTCAGATAGATTTTAACCATAATCCCACAGCTGATCCTTTCACGAGATCTCTAGTTAACCCTTTGGTTAAGTGATCAGCTAAGTTATGTTGAGTTCTCACATACTCAACCGAAATCGCACCATGCATGATGAGCTCACGAACCATGCTATGTCTCACACCTAAGTGTCTTGACTTGCCATTATACACTTGACTATACGCCTTAGTCAGTGTAGCTTCACTATCACACCTTATAGAAATGGGAGCCATTGGTTTTGGCCACAATGGAATCTCATAAATCAAGTTTCTTAGCCACTCAGCTTCTTTGCCAGCTACGGCTAATGCTACAAACTCAGACTCCATTTTGAATTAGTTATGCAAGTCTGTTTCTTTGAAGCCCAAGAAATGGCACCTCCCCAAGTAGGAATACCCAACCACTTGTGGAAGAATGATCTTCGTTATTGTTTATCCAACTTGCATCTGAATATCCTTCAATCACCGAAGGAAATCTAATGTAAGTTAAGACCATAATCCATGGTTCCTTTCAAGTATTTGAATACTCGACCTAGTGCTTGCCAGTGATGAGTACTAGGATTGCTAGTAAACCTACTAAGTTTTCCAACAGCATACGCCATATCTGGTCTGGTGCAGATCATAGCGTATATAAGTGATCCAATCGCTCTTGAGTACTCAAGTGGAGATACTACAATGCCTTTATTAGGTAATTGCTTCAGACTAGGATCAACAGGAGTACTTGCGGGAGAACAATCCTTGAAATTGAACTTGTTCAAGATCTTCTCAATATAGTGTGATTGAGAGATTGAAATGCCCATGTTCTCACATTTGATTTTAATACCTAAAATCACCTCAGCCTCCCCCATATCTTTCATAGCAAACATAGATGATAAAAATTCTTTTGTTCTATTGACTTGATCTTGGTTAGTGCCAAAAATCAACATATCATCTACATACAAACAGATGAAGACTCCGTTTCCAGAAGCATCAAACTTGCTACAAACACATTTATCTGCTTGGTTTAAACCAAAACCATTAGACAATACAATCTCATCAAACTTTTGATGCCACTGTTTGGGTGCTTGCTTCAAACTATAAAGAGATTTAATTAGTTTACACACCTTGTTTTCACTTCCAGGCATAACAAACCCTTCTGGCTGTTTCATGTAAATCTCCTCATCTAATTCACCATTTAGAAATGCAGTTTTCACATCCATTTGGTGAATTACAAGATTATGTATAGCAGCAAGTGCTAATAATAATCTAATGGTGGATATCCTTGCTATAGGAGCATATGTATCAAAGAAGTCAATACCCTCCTTTTGTCTAAACCCTTGGATTACTAATCTGGCTTTGAACTTATCAATAGTACCATCCACCTTCATCTTCCTCTTGAACATCCATTTACTTCCCAATGGTTTACAACCAGGAGGTAAATCCACCAATTTCCAAGTGTTATTTTGCAAAATATAGTCCATTTCATCTTGGATGACTTCTTTCCAAAATGAAACATCCCTTGAAGCCATTGCTTCACTATATGTCTTTGGATCCTCATCAACATTGAAACAATATTGATATTGAAAATTAATATCAATCCTAGATCCTTCAACTAAGTACAGTTGAAAATCGTCACCATAAGACTTGGCCTTTCTTTCTCTTGAACTCCTTCTTGGTTCAGTGCTAGTTGAAGGCATAATTTCTTTTCCACTAGAAATCTGGAGAGAAGGATCCATATCCTTTGGCCTAGGTATAGATGTGAATCTTTCTTCATCATATTCTACATTTCCACTTCTTGCCTCAATAACCGTATGTACTGAAACGTGGTCATTTGGTTCTATTACATAGAACCTGTGAGCAAATGAGTGCTCAACATATCCAATGAAAATGCATTCTATACCTCTTTCCCCTAAGTTTCTTATTTTAGGATCATTGAGCCTAACCACGGCTCTACAACCCCAAACTCTTAGTTTTTGCAACTCGGGTGGCTTTTTATACCAAAGCTCAAAAGGGGTTGTTTTGTTCCTTTTATTAGGAATCCGGTTTAACAAATAACAGGCTGTCAACATAGCCTCTCCCCAAAACCCATTATTTAAACCCGAATGGGACAGCATGGTATTAACCATCTCTTTTAACGTCCTATTCTTCCTTTCCGCCACACCATTTTGTTCTGGTGTGTAAGGAGCTGTGTAAGGTGTATTATTCCAGTTGATTGGAAATATTCCAGATCAAAATACTCACCACCTCTATCCGTATGTAGGGTTTTGATCAATTCACTTTGATGAAGCTCTACTTCTTGTTTATAGATTTTAAACTTTTCCAAAGCTTCATCTTTTGCATATAACAAGTAAACGTAATAGAACCTAGTAGCATCATGTATAAAGGTTACAACATACTTCTTGTTACCTAATGATGGTGTACCATGAAAATCACATAGATCACTATGTATCAAATCTAACAATTTACTTTCTCTAGTAACATGTTGCAAGAATGGTTTTCTAGTTATTTTATTCAACTTGCAGATATGGCACTTTTCATTTGTTAAATTAACTGCCGGAATTAAGCTCATCTTAGACATTTCCATAAGTCGTTTATAATGTACATGTCCTAATCTAGCATGCCATAATTCAGATTTTGACGAATTTACACTAGATGATGAATCAATCATACAAACAGAATTATCACTAAACGGCACTTCTAGATTTAACATAATCATACCATTACATAAATAACCAAATCCGATAAAAGAACCATGTCTTGACAAGATATACTTGTCACATTCTAACACTTGTTTGTACCCACAATTATTTAATACGATACCGGATAACAAGTTTTTCCGAATGCCGGGTACATACAATACATTACTTAAACTTAGAGTTTTTCCAGAAGTAAATACTAGTACTACACTTCCAATTCCGTGGATTGGCTCGGTTGCAACATTTCCCATCTTTAAAACAGATCCATCTTCAATTAATGTAAGGTCCTTGAACCATCTTTGATCCTTACATACGTGACTTGTTGCTCCCGAGTCATACCACCAAGCAATAGAATCATCCTGCACATAAAATGCTTCAGAAATTAGTGAAACATAATTCACATCTGAATTATAATTAAAGTTTAATTTCTGACCTTGTTGCTTTGGATCCTTAGAGGATCCACCAGTGCCAGCTTCATTCTTGGCTTTACCAACACGACAATCTCTCTTGAAGTGTCCTGGTTTACCACACTTCCAACAGCCTTGATCATTGGTCTATTTTGCATACTTCACAGCCTTGTTCTTCTTGTTAAACCCACTTTGATACTTTCTTTTGTTGTTTCCCTTGTTAGAATTTTTGAGACTAGGACCACTTTCTTCCACCATGTTAACAGAAGACCCACCAACATGTTTGTCTTTGTTAATATTTTCCATGGCCCGACAAGACTCCTCAATTCGAAAACAACTTCGAAGTTCAACCAGATTCATTTCCTCCTTCTTATGTTTTAAAGTATGTTTAAATCTTTCCATGAAGGAGGAAGTTTATCAATGATAGATGGAACAGAAATAGCTTCATCCATCTTTAAACCATGTTGTTCGAATTGACCCAGAATTCTTAGACATTCATTGTATTGTTCCATGATGGGTCTACCATCAACCATTTTATAATTCATAAAATCACTGACCAAGAATTTCTTACTAGATGTGTCTTCAGCCATGTATTTGGCCTCTGGTAATTCCCACAGTTCTTTTGTAGATTCAACATTTTGATAAATATCGAAAAGAGAGTCACACATACCATTCAGAATATGCCCACGACAGATGTAATCAGCATTCAACCACTTTCCACGCTTCCTAGTTTGTTCCAGCGGTTCATCCACCACTTCCTCGGGCATTGGGGTACTCAGAACGTACACCACTTTCAAAGTCGTCAACAGAAAATGCATCTTCTTTTGCCAGCGACGAAAGTCTTGCCCTTCAAACTTGTCCAATTTCGCAAATTTGTTCGTCATAGCCTTCGAAGATTCACCACCGCTTGTCATCTTCACTGAAATTGTTTGATCTTTGTTGGGAATAATTCGAAATTGCTTGGATACACTATCAGATCAAACAATTGGAGTGTCATCTTCACTGAAATTGTTTGATTTTTGTATGGCAATTTTTTGATTGTGAGATTTTGGGGATTAGTGTCGAATCAAAATTCGTCCAGTGTTTTCTCTAAAAAAATTGGGAGCGTATTTTCAGTTTTTCACAACTGCTTGCAGTTTCAATTTTTAACAAAAACACCTTTAGTCCCTTAAGTTTCCAAAAGTTCATATTTAGCCCGAAATTCAATTTCTGATGCAATTTTTAAGAGCTCGACCCCAGCCAGGGGCTCTGCCCCTTGGACCCTGCCAGGGGCTGCCGCCCCTTGGACCCTGCTCCCAGGGGCGCTGCCCCCTTGGATACCCCGTTAATCCCGATGACATTCAAATAAGCGTGCACTCTTATTTGAACGTCACACGCAATCTCAAATTACACTAAAATATCCAACACAACTTATGGATTCGGTCAACACTATGGTTTAGTGGATACCATAGTTACTAAGGCTGCTTGTTTAAATTGAAGGAAAATCAAGATTCAAAGATGGCGGACTTAGTTTGAGAAATAGATTATTCCGTTGCAAGAACAACGTGGTATAAGCATAGTCTTATCCCTTATGCGTATTACTAATTTCGATCAATTACAAATTGTTAGATATTTTAGTGTATTCAGGATTAACTTGGTGACTAAAGGGAATTATGATATTCATCGAATAAGCTAGAAGGTGCGGGAGTGCATGCTTGTTTGAGTTATTATAATTCGTAAGCATTCGGGCGGAGCCCCGAATGGGGTTCCAAGGGGGCAACGCTAGGGATGAGCTTATACTGACCAGTACCGAAAATAACGTTACCGAAAATCCCCAAGAGTAGGTACCGGTACTGGACCCGAAACGGGAATATACCCGAAACAATATGTTTCGGTCCGGTACCGGTACAGTATTTGAGGGTAAAAACCGGTACCGAAAAATGTTAATAGTCGGTCCCGCATCGGTACCAAAAAGTATCCGCTTTGGTAAATTGGTACCGGTACTGGGTACCCTTTGCTCATCCCTAGGCAACGCCCCTGTGAGCTGGTAAAATTATAGGCAGTTTTTATTTCTATTAAATTGCTCTATTGAAAATGCCTTAGAAAAAGGGAAATTTGCCTGTAATAATCACACCTAGACCTGCTTGGCCATTAATAATCCCACCTCAGAATATTCCGCCCACCAGTCCCGCATTTCACCTATTTTTCCTACAATGGTCCCCCGTTAAAAAAAACTTAACGGAGTTAAACTTTTTTTCAAATTACAAACAGATTTTTAGGGCTTTTGATTAGAACGACGATACAAGTCCATTGATGTAAACTTGCCTCGAAACGGTGCTCCAAACAATGAAAACGACGCTTCAATTCGGGTGTTTAAATTTCCAGTTAACCAAAATTAAGTCGTTTGGAGCACCATTTCGAAGTAAGTTTTACATCAATGGACTCGTATCATCATTCTGATCAAAACCCTAAAAATATGTTTGTAATTTGGAAAAAAGCTTAACTCCGTTAAGTTTTTTTAACGGGGGACCATTGTAGGAAAAATAGGTGAAAGGTGGGACTGGTAGGGGAATATTCTGAGGTGGGATTATTAATGGTCAATAAGGTCTAGGTGGGATTATTACAGACCAATTCCCCTTAGAAAATAATTTTCCTAAAAATCGTCATAATTTTTCAGATAAAATTACATGCATTTTTTTTGGCAGTTACCGGCCCTCATCCCCAAATTTGAAATTAGGGTTCTTGGTCACACTATGGTTCACATACGAATTATAAAAAAAAAACATACTGTTGTTCTATTTCTCGAATTCAGATTGTATCCGATTGAATTATTCAGTAGAACCACCGAAATAATTTGATCTTAGAGTGATTACACACCTCTCTAATTATCCATGGTATTCATAATTCCCAACAACAATCAAATTATTTTATGTGAAAATGGCGAGCTAATCGGTGAAGGATATGACAAGCAAGTTTGACAAACTGGAAAAGTTGAAAACTGGAAAGTTGAAGCAGCATTTCTGTAGATGGCAGAAGAAGATGCACTTTCTTCTATAACACTGAAAGTGGTGTACATGTTGACTACTTCAATCCTGGAGATACCGGAGGATGACAATCTGGAATAAATAAGGAAGTGGTCAAAGTGGGAAAACGACAATTACACTTGTCTTGGCCAAATCCTAAATTCTATGTCTGATCCCATGTTTGATGTTTATCAAAATGTAGAAACTGAAAAGTTACTATGGGACACTTTGGAAGCCAAATACATGGCAAAAGATTTTTCTAGTAAGAAGTTTCTTATAAGTAATTTCAACAAATACAAAATGGTTGATTCGGGGCCTCTAATGGATCAGTGTAATGAACTGTTGTGAATCCTAGGGCAATATGCCCAACATGACATGAAGATGGATGAATCCATGTCGACTTCAGGAATCATTGAAAAGTTACCTCCTTCCTATAAATATTTTAAACATAATCTGAACATCAAAAGGAGAGTTAAGTTTGATTGAACTTGGAAGCCACTTCAGAATTGAAGAAGGCTTGAGAGAACAGGAAAAAGTGTTGGTCAATGGTGAAAAGAAACAGGCTGGAACGTCTTATCTGAATATGGTGGAGACGGGTGAATCATCTAAGGGAAACATTAAGTTCAAAGGGAAACAATAGTTTCAAGGGAACAAGAATTCGGGTCCCAACAAGAAGCCGAATAACCCGTGCTGGAAGTGTGGTAAGGTTGGTCACTTTAAGAGAGACTGATGAACAACAAGAAGTTTGGTTAAAAGAACAAGAATGAGGCTGGTTCTAATAGGTCTAAGGACCCGGGCAAGCAAGGTCAGAATTTAGTACAAATTAATAATGTATCACTAATTTCTGAAGCATTCTATGTGCAGGAAGATGAAATTGCTTGGTGGGTTGATTCGGGTGCAAAAAGCCATGTATGCAAGGATATTCGTTGGTTTAAGACTTTTAAACAACTGAAGATGGATCTATCATCAAGATGGGGAATGCTGCAACTGAACGAATCAAAGGAATAGGAACCGTGCATCTTGTTTTTACTTCTAGAAAATCTTTACTTTTGGATAATGTTTCATATGCGCCCGGAATTCGAAAGAATCTGTTAAGTAGCATTGTGTTGAATAATTGTGGTTACAAACTAGTTTTGGAAAGTGTCAAGTAAATCTTGTCAAGACATGGTACTTTTGTAGGTTTTGATTATCTTTGTAATGGCATGTTTATGTTGAATGTTGATATTTCTTTTAGGAATATATCTATTTGTGTTGCTTCAACTAGTAATGTTAATTGCATAGCTTCAACTAGTAATAGTAACAACTTGACTGATTCGGAATTATGGCATGCTAGACTAGGACATGTACATTATGAAAAAATTAAAGAAATGTCTAAAATGAGCTTAATTCCTGCTATTAACATAAACAATGATAAATATCATATTTGCAAGGTGAATAAGATAACTAAAAAGTCTTTCATGCAACATGTTCATAGGAAAGTAAAATGTTAGATTTGATACATAGCGATCTATGTGATTATCATGCTACACCATCACTAGGCAATAAAAGTATGTAGTAACGTTTATAAATGATGCTACTAGATTCTACTATGTTTATTTGTTGCATGCTAAGGTGAAGCTCTTGAAATGTTTAAAATCTATAAACAAGAAGTAGAGCTTCATTGGAGTGGGTTGACCAAAACTTTACATACGAACAGAGGTGGTGAGTACTTTGATCCAGTCTATTTCCAATCTATTAGAATAATATACCATACCATAGCTCCTTACACATCGGAACAAAATGGTGTGGGTGAAAGGAAGAATAGGACTCTAAAGGAAATGGTCAATACCATGTTATCCTATTTGGGCCTAAGTGGAGGCTTTTGGAGTGAGGCTATATTGACAGCCTGCTATTTGCTAAACATGGTTCCAAATAAAAGGAACAAGACAACCCCTTTTGAGCTTTGGTATAAAAAACAACTTGGGCTGCATAAACTGAGAGTTTGGGGTGGTAGAGCAGTGATAAGGCTCACTGATCCAAAGATAAACATAGGGAAAATAGGTATATACTGCATTTTCATTGGGTATGCTTAGCATTCATTTCCTCACATGTTCTATATTATAGAACCAAATGACTACGTGTCTGTGAATACAGTATTTGAGGCAAGAATTGCATATTATGATGAGAATGTTTTTTTTCAATACCTAGGCCTAAGGACATGGTTCCACGTTCTAGCAACTCTCAAATGGCTGATCAAGTGATTGATACTCCTCCAAAACCTTTAGAGGAGTGGAAGAGCAAGAAAGCTAAATCATTTGGTGATGGTTTTCAACTATATTTGGTTGGAGGATCTTGAGATGAAATTCAAACACAATATCAATATTATTTCAATATTGAGGAAGATCCTAGAACCTATAGTGAAGCCATGGCATCTCGGGATGTAGCATTCTGAAAATAAGCTATCAATGATGAGATAGACTCTATTACGCAGAATAACACTTAGAAATTGTTTAATCTACCCTTTGGGTGTAAACCACTTGGTTGTAAATGGATCTTCAAGAAGAAGATGAAAGTAGATGGTTCAGTTGATAAGTTTAAAGCCCGATTGGTTATCCAAGGCTTTAGACAAAAAAGAAAGAATAGATTATTTGATACATATGCTCCTGTAGAAAGAATATCCACTATTAGATTGTTGGTTGCTCTAGCAGCAATACACAACCTTGTGATTCACCAAATGGATGTGAAAACCTCTTTCTTGAATTGTGATTTGGATGAGGAGATATATATGAAACAACCAGAGGTTTTGTTATGTCTGGCAATAAGCGTAAGGTGTGTAAGCTAGTTAAGGTATTGTATGGCTTAAAGTAAGCACCTAAAGAGTGGCATCAAAAGTTTGATGATGTGGTTTTGTGTAATGGTTTGGTATTAAACCAAGCGGACAAGTGTGTATATAGAAAATTTGATGATTCTAGAAAAGGAGTCATAATTTGTCTATATGTAAAT
This sequence comes from Scalesia atractyloides, assembly GCA_947069175.1. NCBI lineage: Eukaryota > Viridiplantae > Streptophyta > Magnoliopsida > Asterales > Asteraceae > Scalesia > Scalesia atractyloides. The sequence continues at coordinate 755,310 of CAMTDV010001633.1, forward strand.
GAAATGTTGATCTTTGGTAATAACCAAGATCAAGTTGATAAAACAAAGAAATTTTTGTCATCTTGCTTCAACATGAAAGACATAGGAAGGCGGAAGTGATCCTTGGTATAAGGATCAAATGGGAGAACAATGCATATCGATCTCTCAATCTCATTATATTGATAAGATGTTGAAAAAGTTTAATTTTCATGATAGTTCTCTGGTTAGCACTCCAATGGATCCCGCGTTTAAGCTCTCACCTAATAAAATTATTGCTCTAAGCCTACTTAAATATTCAAGGGCTACTGGATCTCATGTGTGCTATGATTAGCACTAGACCGAATATAACTTATGCTATTGGAAAGCTTAGTAGGTATACTAGCAATCCAGGTGCAAGTCATTGGCAAGATATGAATCGAGTATTTAGGTACTTGAAAGGTTCCATGAAATATGGTTTGATTTACACTGGATTTCCTTCAGTTTTAGAATGTTATTCGGATTCAAGCTAGATTAACAACAAGGAAGATCATTCTTCCACAAGTGGATGGACTTTATTGCTTAGATGCGGTGTCATATCTTGGGCATCTAAGAAATAGACTTGCATAACTGATTCAACAATGGAGTCTGAGTTTGTAACATTAGCCGTAGCTGGAAAGGAAGTTGAGTGGCTAAGAAAATTGATTTATGAGATTCCATTTTGGCCTAAACTTATATCACCGGCCAATTATCTATTAGATGTGATACTATTGCTACCTTGGCTAAGGCATATAGCCAAGTGTATAATAGGAAGTCTGGACACTTAGGTGTTAGACACAGTATGATTCGTGAGCTCAACATAATTTAGCCAACCATTAAACCAAAGAGTTATGTAGAGATCTTGTGCACAAAGCGGCTGTAGGGATGGGATTAATGTCCACATGAAATTTATCATGTTAAGATACCCAGTTCCCACCTAATATGATGTTAGGTGCTAATTCAATATGGAAAACTTAATACCTAGAAACTAGAATACATTAGTAAAATCATTCCAATGTATGTGTTCAGACCTGCAAGTTAAAGATAAGCTATGAATTGGCTTTGATATGTTCATTGAAGAATAGGACACAGGCTACTAAAAATAGTAAGAAGAAAGAATATAAGAGTATGTAAACTTGTGTGTATATTATCTTCATGTATTCACTATGAATCAAAAGGGTTCAATCCTTAGCGACACCCCTATATTCGAATATTTGGAATGTGTAATATACTAATGTGAAATTCAATCGTCACGATATTTCATTTATGCATAAATTTGATTGTTGTGAATTTGTTTAAGTTAATAAAGGATTATGCTAAAATGGGGGAGGATTGTTAGATATTTTAGTGTAATTGGGAGTAACTTGGTGACCAAAGGGAATTATGATATACATAAAAAAAGTTAGGAGGTGCGGGAGTGCAAGCTTGTTCCAAGGGGGCAACACCCTCTTAGCGGGGTCCGGGGGCGGCAACCCCTAGCGCGGTCCAAGGGGCAGAGCCCTTGGCTGGGGTCAAGCTGGTAAAATTATAGGCATTTTTATTTCTATTAAATTGCTCTATTGAAAATGCGTTAGAAAATTTATTTTCCTAAAAATCGTCATATTTTTCAGAAAAAAATATAAGCATATTTTAGGCGGTTTTATTTTAATAAAATGATAACTGCCAGCTTTCATCCCCAAATTTGAAATTATGGTTATTGGTCACACTCTGGTTACACTCTGGTTCACATACGAATTCTGAAAAAAAAAACACACACATATTATTGTTCTATTTCTCGAATTCAAAGTTGTTTACGATTGAATTATTACATGTCTCTCTGATTATGTATAGTATTCATAATTCCCCAACACTGATTTCACTGTGTGATCCGTTATATTAGCAATTTGCAATCCATAAAAACAATTGTTTGTCATATTATTTATCATTATCTGATTTTCATAACATACAATACTACATATAGGGAGAGGATCAAATAGGAAGTTTAGTTTTACTAGGAAGGGTAGGAAGCAATAGGATTATAACATGTGGCAAAATTTAAATTAAAGAAGAAGGGTATTTTGGTCACAATATTTCCAGCCTTCAAATCATCACACGGTACACACCTGCAAATTATAAACCTTCAACTTTTCCACCATAGTCAACCCTAAATCCACCATCAACTTTTCCACCATAGTCAACCCTAAATCCACCAATGCATTTCTCTTCCATCAACACCACCCCACCCAAACCACCATCATCGATCACCATCCAAAACCTGCAACCAACCACCATTGTTCATTCTCATATGCGACCACCATCTTCTCTCTCTGAATCAAATCACCTCGACTGTGACGTGACGTCGGAGGTAGTGTTGCGGCTTCATCCTTGACGAGGAGTGTTAGAAGCCCGATCTCCTCGCTACATCGAATGACTCCCTCTGCGTTTGGTGAATATTTGATTACGTTGAAGGCGGATACGAGCCACAAGATGAAACTATTGTTACTAATGATGGTACTGGTTCCGGTTCTCATACGGTTGAGATTAAGAGTGGGTTTTGTGGTAAGTATTATAAAGGATGATGCTAAAATAGGAACAGTGAGTTTTGAAGTATCATTGCGTTTTACATATTTTATTACGTATTAAAAATAGTAACAGTGAGTGAGTTTGGAACCATCATTGCGTTTTACATACATATTTCATTAAATATATAGTTTGTTTGGAACCATCATTAAATTACATATTTCATTAAATATATAGTTTGTAGATAGGTATTGTTACAGTTGATAAAAAAATCAATTTTTATGATGACAAGAGATAACTGCGTTTTACTCCATGCCAAAAGTTTGTCTGTTCTTTTCATGTCTTTATAAATGTATATTTGATTTGTTTGATTTCTAATTCAAAATATCATTTTATTTTTTACAATTGATCATTGCGTTTTGTAACAAATCAAGATCATTGTGTTAAACACAATGAAAAAACACATATTTTTGTGTTTTTAGTCCATTTCGTTTTAGGTAAAACACATTTTTATGAGTTTTTAGTCAATTGCGTTTTATAATAAACACCTTCTTTTATGTTTATAGTCAATTGCGTTTTAGAAAAAAAAAACATTTTTTTTTGTTTTCTGGGCATTGCGTTTTAGAAAAAAAGACATTTTTTTTGTGTTTTCTGGCCATTGCGTTTTAGAAATAAAACATTTCTTTGTGTTTTTAGGCCATTGCGTTTTACAAAAAAGACATTTCTTTGTGTTTTCTCTGGCCATTGCGTTTTAGAAATAAGACATTTCTTTGTGTTTTTAGGCAATTGCATTTTACAACTTTGTGTTTTCCAGTCATTGCGTTTTAGAAAAAAACACATTTTCTTTTGTGTTTTCGTCTATTGCATTTTAGAAAAAAATCATATTTTGTGTGTTTTTTTTCTATTGCGTTTTACGCATCTGGGTTATCGAAAACTTTTTTTTCAAAAATATAGCAATAGTGTGCTCGTTTTAAAGATAAAAAAGCTCGTTTTTATGGTCCAATTTTTATAAAAAAAATAATGTCGTATGAAAGAGTTATTAACGTTTAAAAAACGGGGGAGGTGGGGGGATTGGAGAAGAGATAAACTATTAACTTGGATAGACAGAATACCCTTACAAATCACACGCGCCTCCTTCTTTCTTATCAATTCTACCCATTTAATCCAAGCCCTTGATTAATCAATTGATGACCAAGATTACTTTCTAACCTTCTTACCCAAAGAAACTTCCTAGTATATCCTAACCCACTACATATATACTATATGTAAATAATTAATTTCAAAAAATCTGTAAATGCCTTTCCCAATTTGAATAGATTATTCAGTAGCAAGAACCACGTGGTATGAGCATAGTCTTATCCCTTAAGCATATTAATAATTTCAATTACTAATTTCAATGTGTGATCCGTTATATTAGCGATTTGTAATCCAAAAAAGAGTTATTTAAATCTTATTTATATTATTATTTGTTTTTCATAACACAAATCACTACCTACTAGTATGGGTAAATAAATTAATATCTCATCTTGCTTCATACCTCTTTGTTATTCCATTTATAGTTTATCTAATACTTACTATATTAATTTTGAAGTTGATAGAGTAGTTTGTTGTTGCCTATATATACATCTCCAAATCTATTTGAGTCCTCACAACACAACGCAACACAACACAACACAACACAACACAACTTAACTAACTATGGCATTTTCCCAAATGTCTCTCCTCCGCACTCACCGCTTCAACCTCTGCAACCATACACGATGACCTCCAACAATTTGGATTTCCGCCCGGCCTTATACCTGATTCCGTCCGTTCTTACTACACAGCCCCAATAGGCAACAGATGATATATTGTTTCAGTTACTTCCTAAAACAGGTTATGTATTTGGGTTGGTTTAAAATCACAGACAAATAATTTTTTTATATATGTAAACACACTATAGCATAAAAAAAGTTAGGTATCTTTCTTTTTTTATATATTTTAATGAACAAATAAATAAATTACAAAACCATAGAATTACTTTTGATAATTTCAGTAACCATTTTAACTTAGTTAAACTAATAAATAAAATCAAACAACGAACAAAATTAAAAAATAATAAAATTAATTAAACTGACTGCAAATAATTAATTAAAAAGCCCCCTTCGGAGGTTGAAACCATTTAATATTCTTTATATGTGCCCCTATGGCCCTTTGATTCATCATTTGTGCCTATTTATACCCCGATAGATACCCTTTTCAATTTCCATTATTTAGATGATTAATAATGTAAGTTAGGCATTTATTTATATATTTTGGTTACTTTGGCTACCCCATGTTGTATATGCCCCTGTTGTCGAGTATATATATCATTTCTGAAATTGGTACGAACAATGGATGGTGTTTAACATAAATCTTGGAATCTTCGTCTGATTTGTTGTTCAACAGATTCCGGTCATTGCCAACTAATCTAGCTTGGTGTTGGTGAGCATGAAGTAGAGGTTATAGGTTGTAACTCAAACTAGGATCCCAGTCAGCTTTGAATGCTTGGAGTCGTTCACTTTAACTGTTTTTGAATTTCCGTAATTTTAAATAAGTAATCCGTTGAGTCAAGATGTTGACAGGATTGGGTGCATCACTAGAGCTTAGTTTGTGCATTGTTAAGTTAAAAATTTACATACCTTTACCCGAGCCTAATATTTTTAAGACCTTTTGATATATGCATTGTTAAGTTTTATACCGGAGACATTATTGTCATACAAGCTTATAGAGATGGGCATAAAAACCGGTTCCGAACCTGACCCGGTAGAACAGAACTGGACCCGGTTTCAGTTCCTATCCAACATAAAGTAGAACCGGTTCGGGTTCAAAATACCCGATGGTTCCTACCCGGTTCCACATTTTTCAATTTTTAATCGGGTCGTACCCAGTTCCAAACCGTACCCGGTTACTACCCGTACCCGGTTCCACCCATACCCGGTCCTGAAGTTACCGTTGGAACCGAATATAGCCGTTACATATATTACCGTTGGAACCCGTTCCCAGAGAATTTAATGCGGATATGACCGTTAGAACCGGTTCCTAATCGTGGAACCGGTTACTTACCGTTGGAACATATTTCTATAAATAGTTTTGAGAATTCTATTGTTTAGCACACAATTTCTTATATCTATTCTTCTTGTTATATTTCTTTCTTGTTCTTTTTCACATACTTTTCAACAATGGCCTCAAAGAGTTCAAAAAACGCAAATTCCCAATCCGTCAACAATATTCCTCAAGATCAAACCGTTCCATATGTTGTTGGAACATTGTCTCATAATCGCAATATGGAGGTTTGGAGCAATTGGGAGTTGGTCGAGATGAGTGACGGCTCGCAAAAAGCCTAATGTAAACATTGTGGATCCTTATTAGGCAAGGAGTCAAACTCCACGTTAACGAAGCATATTAAAAAGTATTATAAAGGTTTAAAAGACTTGACATCCGGTCAAGTTCAACCATCCAAAGATGGTACCATTTTTCGTTATGAACAAAAGTTAGCTCGCGATCGGATGGCAAACTTGGTGATACAAAAAGCGTTGTCGTTTGGTCACTTCGACGACCACGATCTTACTAAGCTTATTCAGGAGACGCTACAACCTCGCTATAAACATGTTAGTCGTCGCACTTTAAAACGCCATTGTTTAAGATTATGGGAAAATGCCAAAAAAGAATTAATTGTTTTTTTTTAAATTTAAAAACAAGTGTAAACTTAACTAGTGATGTGTGGTCGGCTCCACACGGTTTACCAGAATCGTATATTTGTGTCACCGCTCATTGGGTTGATCCCAATACATGGCAAATGATTAAGCGTACGATTGCGTTTGACGAGTTTCCTTCTCCTCATACAGGAGAAAATATTTATAAAATTATAAATGGCACAATAATTAAATATTGTTTAGAAGATAAAAATTTTTCAATATCGTTTGATAATGCTTCAAACAACACAATGGCGATTGAAAAATTAAAGTTGAAGTACAATAGTTGATGGTGTTTTTTCCACACACGATGTGATGCACATATTATTAACTTAGTAGTGCAAACCGGTTTAAAAGATAAATTCGTATCGGATTTTATTATAGCTTTTAGAGGTATGCTTCAAGATGTTTTCAAAAGTGGAAAAGAAAGATATCAAGAATATAAAAAACTTTGTAAAAATGTAAACCAAAAAATTATTGGACCAAATTGGGATATACCAACACGTTGGAATTCAACTTGTCATATGTTTGAATGTCTTTAAAACAAATGGGCACTTTAAAATCATTTAATACAACTTTAAGTGATGGGTACTTGTCGACACACGGCTTGGGCAAATATTCAAAACCTAAGTACTTTTTTACAAGTTTTTAAAACTTCAACAACTTTGATTTCCGGTGTTTATTATCCTACTAGTTCTAAAGTTGTGGACCAACTGTATTTGATAACAACAAATTTTAAAATGTTTGAAAATTCTAGTGACATGTTGAGGAATATGATGAGATGATTGAAAAAATTAAAAATATTTTTTGGAATTACCACCCGTTTTTCTATGTGCCGCGCTTTAAATCCTATTTTAAACGTACCGGGTGTTGAAGCTTTAATTGAGGAAATTTATGACAAGTTGGATATGCATGAGGAGAATCCAACTTTAAAAGCAAAAACAAAAAAGATTCAACGAGTGTATGGCCAAGCTTTATGATCATTATTTAAAAAAATATGGGGAAAAATCATATTAATTTGTTTGAGTCTCAGTCGACGGCCTCTAACGATGAAACAATCGGGGACCCAATTATAACCATGTTGAATGTCGTTAGAGACGAGACGGCTAGACAACAAAGGGTAGTGAACCAACAAGTGAACTTGGTAGATATAAAAAACTAAATATTCGCTTATCATGACCGCCGAGAGTATATGAATTTTGATATTTTGGCATTGTGGAAATCGAAAGAATCCGAATACCCGATTCTAGCCACCATGGCTCGTGATATACTAACGGTCCAAGCTTCCACGGTAGCTTCGGAGAGTGTGTTTTCTCTTAGTGGCAGGTTTTGTCAATTCGAAGAACAAGACTAACTCCGGAATCGCTAGAGATGGCAATTTGTTTAAAGGCCATTTGGATGCCGTTGACCGTGTTCAACATAAAACTAGTCTAAAATATGAAGTTGAGTTAGAGCACAAAATTATTGACGAAGAGGAGGACGAAGAAGTAGAGACTAACGATTCGGACGACGATTGTACCGAGGTACCCGTACCTAAGCGTAACGAATCGGAAAGTCTCGCACCCGTCGCAAGTAAACGCTCAAGGAAATAAAACCGTCTGGAACCGGTTCTGAGAAACATTGTATTTTTTTAATTGTAACCGGTTAATTTTTTTTATATTTTCGGGAACCGATTACTATTATAAGTTTATTATTAATGATTTTAATGTAACTATTTTATTATCAATGAATAAAAAACATTAAATTTACTAAACTCACTAAACATTAGTAAAAATTAAACATAATAAACACACAAACGTTAAACACAATAAAAACACCAAATATTAAACAAACTTAAATAAAAACACCAAACCAAACTAATCAAACGGGTTACATCAAACATTCGAAGAACCGGTGCCGGATCCTTCTCCCATCTCATTTTTCTTGGCCTTCGTCATTGGGCAATGCCGCTCAATGTGTTTTTTAGGGTAGAGTTGGCGGCGGCCTTCATAAATTTTCCGCATCCTTTGCATCTAGCCATCTCGTAGCTATCGGACATTAAACATAAATCAAAATTCTTCCATATCCGTGGGTTTCGTTTGGTCTCCAAGACCAAAACCACTTCTTCGTTGCATGCCATTTGTTTGCTAGAACTTTGAACATGTGTGAGTTTGTATGTTGTTGTAGAGTTTTTAGTAATGAAATGGTAAAGAAGAAGGGGCATAAATACATAGAAAAACGATTTTTTTATAAAGAATCGGTTTCCAACGGTAATATTTAAGTGGAACCGGTTCCTAATAGTGATTTGCAGGTTTTGATTGAAAATTGTGTTAGAACCGGTTCCTAATAGTGTTTTGGCAGCCTTTGAATGACATCTCCACATGACCGGTTCTCCATTGTACCCGTAACCGGTTCCACACAGTGCCCGTACCCGGTTCCTACTTTACCGGTTCGGAATACCCATACCCGGGTTCCAAACGGTTCCAGGTTCTGTTGTGTAAACCCGGGTAGGAACCGAACCCGGTTCCACGTCAAACTCGGTTCCATTGTCAAACAACTGGAACCGGGTTCGGTTTGGATCCGGTTCCGGGTAGTAATGAAACCCGATTATGCCCATCTCTACAAGCTTATGAGTATAGAGTTTCATGGTTGGTTAGTGAGCGATTAGTATTGTGCATTACACGCTAGTTCAATATATTAAACAGATATTAAACCGATGAGAGTGAAAAATTTTGAGGGGTGTGTTGCATAAGTATAAAAACCAGAAGCATGTTGGGTTTGGTTGGGCGAATTCTATTTTTAAACGTGTATCATTTTTACTTGTTGAATTAACACATCTAGTGCAAATTAGATATTGGGTTATAATTTGGACCTTAACTAAGGTATGGTAGGGGTAGTTGCAATACTGTTCTTGCTTGTTGTAGTGTTTCGAATGGATTTGCTTGAGGGCAAGCAAATAATAAGTGTGTGGATGTGATCGTTGTAATATTTATAGTGTTTAGTATGTTTAAGTGTGGTGTGTTGTGTGTGTTTTAATGTGATGTATATGTGGAACACGCTTAATTTGCGGGTGTTTGTAACTTGCAGGTCTAAACACGTTAAATACATCGAGGATAGGCGTTTCATACGTCGCGGACCAGTAAACTTCAAAAATTGCTTTTTTCAACCATATTTAAACCCAATCTCAAGGATTTCCGGGGGGGGGGGGGTTCCTTCCAAGTGGTTTTTGGACGAAACAAGAGCAATTTTGAGACTTTTAATCATTCAGGTCAAGAACAAATCAAGAAATCAATGTTCCAATCGAGAATTGAAAATTAAGTCATAATGAAGAAAGGCGAAACCACCCTGCTCATCTCCGGGGATAGGGTTTGTGTTAGTTATCGTGATAACTAGTTGTCACATACTTTTGGACTTGGATTTTATCTAACCATTCGGTTAGTAGATGTTTATTTTTTTGATTAAACAACTTTTGGATTATAAACATACACTCGTTTTCATCAGTTATTTGGTTTTGTTCATCAACATTTGGGATTGAATTCTAAGTTGTCTTTGTTTCTTTAACCTTTAACAATTGAATTCATTTGTGTTTGTGATACCTAGAAATGGTAATTAATTAGGTTACTATTTAGTTGCATCAATCTTTTGGTTTCGAACATGAATAATTGCAACTAAATATATTATATGTTTATTATCTACCAAAACAACTAGGTTATAAATCATGTCTATGTGATTTCCAAATGGTAGTAATATGGTTATCTGATTTGCTTCACAACCTAAAAACCCGAAGATTAATCATTTCTCACAATTGTTTACAACTACAACAATCAACCTGTTATTTATAACAACTTTCCCAATCAAACCAATAAAAAAAGTTTAAGAATTTGATAATCAATGAAAGCAATGAATTTAACACTTTCTACTAATTCCCCTCGATACTCTACTTGCTCTTTACTAGTAAATGTGAATATGACACTTTATAAACTTGTTTTTGACCGGCCTTATGACATCGACACTTTTTAAACTTGTCCCGTCACCACAGGTGGACACGAGTCTTGGTGGATCGTTTATCGACTATCCACCTATCCAGGTAATATATGATTATAGTTTGTTAATAAAAATTTTATATATTTATACATATTAAAAAATTAAGTATGGTTTTGCAGAACCCGACCAAATGTGAGTTGCTATCTCCCTACCACGCTTGCGAGGAAGTGACGATGGCTAAAGGTATGGCATGGACAACCACTCCAAATATGATTATGAATGGGAGTTGTGTCAAAATTCAGGTTCATTTTGTTGTTAATGAACGTTCGGAATTGCGTGTCCCAGATGAAACACGCACTGAAGTTTTCATAACTATGGGAGATATGCTTCATAGTTATGTTCAATGGCCTAGACAATATGTAAAAGTATATTTTTATTTTATATTTTACGTTATATTTTAGCATATCAATATTTTCTTTTAATATTTATGGTTAAATTATAGCTTGTGAACGAAGATGCACCAAGCAAATCAAGTTCTTCGAGAGTGGCCTCGAGTCACAGATCACCTTGTCATAAAGATGCCTCGTCACATATAGAAGCAGATGATGCCACGAAGACTTCGGATTATTGTTCAGAGGTAGTTTATATTAATTTAGATTTATTTGTGTATGTCACTTTATATTATTTTAGGTTGAAGTCCACCTAGTTCCACAAATCAAACATCTAGGATATGTTATGCAACCTTAAAGCATTCAATGTAGTTATATGAGTTTGGTAACTAATTAAAAACTTAGTTTTTCTAACAATCTATATATAGGGATGGGTTAAAATGAGAACCACCTTTAGTTGTGAGAACCGTAAGAACTAGACAATCCAAAAGATTTTTCCAAAAAAAAATTCTCAAAAGTGATAAAAAATCACTTGTTTCAGCAAAGAAAAAAATTAAAAAAAATATCGCATACCAACATCTGCATGATCCTCATCTAAAAATTAAAAAAAAATGTCGCATACCCACATATAAATTTTGAACGAAGATAAATATTTTTTTACACATCATGACATAGGTGTAAAAAAATATTTATCTTCGTACAAAATTTATAACAGCATGTAAAAAAAATTGAATTAGTCAAAACTACCAAACTACCAACTTGACAATTTTTTTCACCTTTTTCACAGATGTGTTTATATTATTTTTATCTACGTTTGAACAAAAAAAAAATTGGCCCAACTCGTGTGGGAAGAAAAAGTTCTCACGGTTCTCACAACTCGTAGCGGTTCTAATTTGACTCGAGCCCTATATATAAGATTAGAATCAAGGGAAAACTCCCTCGAGTTGTGAGAACTTGAGAACTCGGCCTTCCCGTGCGATTTTCGACCCCATTTTTTTCACACCTCTAGATCAAAATGTTATAAAAAGCTTCCGTGAAAAAATAATTTTCAAGTGGTGTTTTTCGCCCCCTTAAGGTGGCTCTAAAGAGGTGATGACATTAGTATGACATCACCTTTTACACCATTTACGGCTGCCGTGAATGAACAAAAAAAAAACAAGTTTTTTTTTGGGAAAGTTTATTTTTTTTTAGGATTTTTGGTAAAAAAATATTAGGAAAACCTTTCGTAAGGCCGAGTTCTCCAAGTTCTCACAACTCAGGGGAGTTTTTATTTTACCCTAACCGTATATATATATATATATATATATATATATATATTTACTAATGATTTTTACAGTTGTTTTAGTTAATGAATGTGAACAACCTACAAAATTTACGGGAGTTGCATGATTTCGATCTTGAGCTAAATGCTAATCCCGTCCCCAAGCCAGAACCACAGTCACAGCCCGAGCCAGAGTTTGAGCCTGCGCCAACATTTAGTGACCCAGATTTAGATCTGGCCTTGGATAGGATTAAACTTTGGCCTCAACGAATTCAAGAAGTAGTTTATAAATTACAATTGGCATCGGTAAGAACCATTACATTCGGGTCATTTCACCTGATGTATCCTTAGTGTAACATTTGTAAAAATCGGGTTTTCAAAACCCGCTCCGTTTTGTAATCGAATATCAAGTTATAAAAGCTACGTTGAATATTTATGATTATTTTGATTTAAAACGTTACATAATTAATAAATAAACTAAACTATAAAAATTATATTTGATAAAAAGTTAAAACAAAATAAATAAAATTTTTTTGTTGCTGCCGGGACTCGAACCCGGGTCAGCCAAGACACTTCAACGACTTAACATACACTCACATCACCACTCCGCCACTTTGTGTTTTCTGCTATCTTAGGAAACAAACGAGACTTATATACAAACTCGGTTAAACCGGTTGCGCTCAACTGAGAAACGGAAATCGGCAAATCAATCGTCAAATCGCTTTTTCACTCGCACATTCAGTTTATAACCGATGCACCGACGATTTTTAATCAAGTCGGAATTGATTGAGCATCAAGTCTCATCATTATCGGTTTTTTATAACCGAAAAGTAATCAAGTCCAGATTACTTCAATTCAAGACCACTCTAGCGACTCAGAAATATCATACCAATACTCCATTTCACTTTCGTCACATTTTCAGACCATCAGAACGCTTAAAACAGCTCGCCGGAATTTTCTGCAAAAGTCGCCGGAAAACCGTATTCATCCTCAAACGGTAAATCTTTCAATATTCGTTGTAGTTCAACAATTATTAGACTATTTATAACCTAAACCTCTCAATTGAAATCCAATTCAGGCGCTGTATTCAACTAAATCCAGTTCGCCGGAACTCCCCTGAAAATTTCTAATTCCGTCTGTGAAAAGGTAAGGGTCTTCAAACACATCGTTAACGTTTGTTTATCACTTCAATTCCACATTCGACTAATCAAAATAGTTAATTATCTTGTTCAGTCGAAGAGCATAAAAACAGGAACCGACACATCGCCAGAAATCTGAAATAAACCGTTCATCGGTAGGTTCACTTCTAATTACCGTCTCTGCCTTTTCATTTAAGCTTTATTAATGTCTGTAAATCGTAAACACAAGGAACGAGTTAGTAAATCAGTTGACGGTAATTTGAATGAAGAAGACGAAGCTAACTAAGTTATAAGTATAATTAAAACTAGTAAAATGAACGGGTTAGACACACAGTCCAGCGGTGGACTGTGTGCAAAATACAAACGCACGTCCCGAGTTCGATTCCTGCTATACGCACTCCTTGTATAATAAAAGGCCTTTTTGTTTAAACTAAATCGGGATAACCCAGTTAGTTGTTAAGTATAATAAAAACCGAGATAATAACCAGGTTAGACACACAGTCCAGCAGTGGACTGTGTGCAACATAAACCATACGTCGCGCGTTCAAAACCCGTCACTAGCACCGGTCCGATTGAATTAAAATGTTTTTGCAAATAAAGGAAATTCGGTTAAATTGAATAAGTGTATAAATATAATTAAAAACAAGATTATTACGGTTTAGACACGTAGCTCAGTTGGTAGAGCTGCGTGCACGCGTACGGGAGGTCTCGGGTTCGAGCCTCACCCAGCGCAAACCATGTCATTGACCGAACCGGTTAACAAGTCAACAGGTCAACGGTCAACGGTCAACGCAAAATAAACAATTTTTTTATATTTTTATTTATTTAATTTAATTTAAAAATCAATTAAAAATACTTAAAAATAACATTTTTAAAGATAGAAAATAGCCTTAAACTCACAAAAATATATCTAAAAATTTCATTAAAATCCTTAATGAAATCCACTCATTTAATATATTTTTCCGTTATTATTTAGGTTAGTATTCCTCGTTGATCCGCTCATCTAATTCGTGCGCATCTCACCATCTCCAATCCAACGCACCCAATGTGAGTGAATCTTACAAATTCCCCGTTTTAATCACGTTTTGGGGTGTATCATGTGTCTTTGTATATATATTATAACTAAACCATTGTGCATACATCATATCATGAACATGTGTATTCAGTTTGTTGCTGTTAAGTAGTTATTATTGGATGCAATTTATTATTCAGTACATGCAATTTCATAGGCCGCCGCTCCCCATTACATTATGAGCGTTGAGCATGTTCCCCATTTCATTATGAGGTTGAACCTGGCGTGCCCACATACGATCGGCTCCGTTTGATTGAGCCTTGATCGCACAGACATTTCCATTTTCAGTACACGCAATACGATCGGCTCCGTTTGATTGAGCCTTGATCGCACAGTTTCATTTATGTTAATTACAGTATGATGTTGGTATGTTCATGTATGCTGTCATGTGCTATTGTATGTTATAGTTGTGACTGCTATTTGCCATTGCTTGATTATTTACATTTGCTCATTTATGATTATGCACAATTTTTCATTGATAAACTAACAATTAATTCATTAATAAATGTTTATCTATAAGGTTCACTCGCCAACTTATGTTGACCCAAAAACCCCCATTTTACACATGATACAGGTGAACCAGCAGCAGCTAGGAACACATAGGGCTTGGACTAGAAGAATAAAACGATTTAGAGTTGGGATTGTTATGCTTGGTTTAATTTCTTTGTATTGAATGAACATGTTTGGATTTTTGGAAATGTAACTTTGACTTTATTAAATATGAAACATATTAGTAAATGTCATGAGCTTTGGTGATAACCCAATTATGCCCCGACTCTTATTCCGCTGCGGGTCGGGGTGTGACAGATTGGTATCAGAGCCATGACTATAGGGATATAGGATAGGTTATTAGACCCTTAGAGCCTATACTATAGTCGATTAGAAACTTATAAGATTTTTGTGTGTTATATGCCAAATTTCATGATGATTATATGTTTTATGTTAAATGTTACATTTGATATTGTGCAAGCATGTTCATAAGTATGTATTATCATATAATGCCTATTATGAATCGTATGCTTATAACATATCACATCCATGAAAGCACACACCACATCATGATTGCTTTTACAATGATTTTCGTGTTTTCAAATCTCATCAAAGTGAGTTCTCATGACGGGCATGTAGTAACTAGAAGGGTACCAGTACCGGTAGTCGGAACGTCCTGTCTAGGCTGGCATTCGTATAAATCCAAAATAAAGGACCAGTTTGCCTACCTGGGGACTAACGATGAGAGTACGAAGTACCTATTAGGCCAAAGCATGCTATACCAAACGTCGTGGGAGCTAACCCCACTTTGAGTTGTCATTGTGTCTACACCTGGACACGTTCCGACCAAACATCGCATGAACATATTTTGTGGTTTGCATTCGGGGGATGCGAGTGTTAAATTGCCAATACTAATGTGAATCCTACCAAGCCAATAGCCATGGGGGCCCACATGACTATGTAGGTGAAGGTATGGGGGACATTTGAGGCCCAACATGAGCGAACCCAAGACATCCTATGGATGTAGTTGCATTATTGATATTTATGTTATTTTCATTTTCTTAAAGACACATGACACCTAAAAAGACACCATAAACTCACAATCTTCTCATTTTATGATCCTGTATATGTCGTTTAGACAGCAACGAAGGGGTAAAAGATCGGGAAGGTCTCAGGAACGTTTGGCCACTCAGATCGCGAAACAAATGGCCACGATACTGCCTAACATTATGGTCCAAGTACAACAAGCCCTTGCTACAAATCCTACTAACCCACCCCAACAACAGGACCAGAACATCGACAACCCTCCTACCAGCAAGTGCACTTACAAACATTTTAAGTCCTGTGATCCTCCTAAATTTGAAGGGACCGAGGGTGTCACTGCTCTCCTACATTGGTTCGAGGAGATGGAAAACACCTTTCTAAACTGCGATTGTCCTGAGGATCGCAAGGTTAGATACGCCACCGGGAGACTATTTGGGGTAGCTCTCACTTGGTGGAATACTGAGAAAGGGAAGAGGGGAACTGAAGATGCGATGGCCTTAACTTGGGAGGAGTTAAGGGAAATCATGACTAGGCGTTTCTGTCCTAGAAGTGAAATTAAAAAGCTGGAGGACGAATTTCATTCTCTAAAGCAAAAGGAGGGTGATCACACTACATATAACAAGAGGTTCTTGGAGTTGAACCAAATGGTTCCAAATTTGTTCACCCCAACCTATCGTCTGATCGAGCACTATATTCGAGGACTTCCCTCGAAAATCCAAGATTCAATTCTCAGCGTTTCACCAGTAACACTTGAAGCTGCTATGGAGTTAGCAACTGAACTGACCGAAAACCGAATTCGCAACGGGAAGTTCAAAGAAGAGAAGAAGAAAGCCCCTGTTGAGGGACAAACTTCAAACCACCCCATTCCTTCCTCTAAGTTTGCTAACAAGAGGAAGCGTAACACCAGAAATTTTGCAGTTACCCAAACCAACACCCCTATTCCTGCTGCACCCATTACTCAAGTCACTCCTTCACCCGCACCATACAGAAGACCCTACACTGGCCCGTTACCAAAATGTAACCGTTGCCAATATCACCATTCCCCTGATCATCCTTGCCAATACTGCACCGGCTGCGGTCACGCAGGACATACTGTTCAAACCTGCTGCATGCCTCAACGAACAAACCGCCACCAACCTTTAACCCAAACCCACCAACAGTTAATGGGTCAAGCCCAACAACTCCTACCATTTCCACCCACCCAACATTTAGCCCAAACATACTACCAACCCAATTATCCTATGGGCCAACCTATGCGGGCTTGCTTCAATTGCGGAGACCCCAGCCACTTCAGAAACACTTGTCCAAGGTTGGTTAATATTATTCATGCTCAGGCTCAAGCCAACCCGGTGAACCAAGCAAACCAAGCTCCCCACCTGCAAGAGGGAGAGCTTTCAATATCAACGCGAACCAGGCCAGAGCTGACGGCAATGTGGTCAACGGTACGTTCCTTATAAATGGTAGATATGCCTCTATGTTATTTGATACTGGTGCGGGTAGAAGTTTTGTGTCTTTAGAATTTGAACCTATCTTAAACAAAAATCGGGATAAGCTCACGGAATCCATAACGATAGAAGTTGCGGACGGGAAGCCAGTTTCATTAGACTCTATTTTACGCAACTGTACACTCACCTTAAACGACCACGATTTCTCAGTCGACCTTATTCCTATGAAGCTGGGAGTTTTGACATCATAATCGGTATGGATTGGCTCAGTCAACATCAGGCGGAAGTTGTATGTCGGGAAAAATATATTCGTATTCCTCTTTCTAACGACCAGACTCTTCGAATCATTGGAGAAACCTCGTCGAAAGGGCTCAGCTTAATGTCTTGTCTTCAAGCTCAAAAATATCTTCGCAAGAATTATGTCGCGTTTTTAGCTCATATCATCAAGAAGGGAACCATAGAGAAGAAACTTGAAGACATTCCTGTAGTGAAAGATTTCCCACAAGTTTTTCCTGACGACATTTCAGGACTTCCTCCAATTAGAGACGTCGAATTCCGTATTGATCTTATACCTGGTGCTACACCAGTTGCAAAGTCTCCATATAGGTTAGCCCCCTCTGAAATGCAAGAGCTAGCCAGTCAATTGCAAGAGTTGACTGACAAGGGATTCATACGTCCTAGCTCGTCGCCTTGGGGTGCACCTGTCCTTTTTGTAAAGAAGAAAGATGGATCTTTTCGTATGTGCATCGACTACAGAGAGCTCAACAAGTTAACAATCAAGAATCGCTATCCTTTACCTCGCATTGATGATCTTCTTGACCAACTACAAGGTGCCAGCTGCTTTTCAAAAATCGATCTTCGATCTGGCTATCATTAACTTAGAGTGCATGAAGACGTCCCTAAGACTGCTTTTCGAACTCGTTATGGCCACTATGAATTCATGGTTATGCCATTTGGATTAACCAACGCACCAGCTGTCTTCATGGACCTAATGAACAGAGTCTGCAAACCTTATCTTGATCGATTTGTTATAGTCTTCATCGACGATATTCTTATTTATTCAAAATCAAAAGCTGATCATGAGCGTCATCTTCGACTCGTTCTTGCACTTCTAGAAAAGGAAAAGCTTTATGCCAAGTTTTCAAAATGTGAATTCTGGTTAAAAGAGGTGCAATTCCTCGGGCATGTAGTCAATGACAAGGGAATACATGTTGACCCTTCAAAGATCAAAGCAGTTCAAGAATGGCAAGCTCCACGTACACCAACTGAAGTAAGATCTTTCCTTGGACTAGCTGGCTATTATCATCGATTCATTTCAAACTTCTCTCGCATTGCTGTTCCACTCACGGCTTTAACTCATAAGGGAAAACCTTTCGTATGGGGACCCAAGCAAGAAGAAGCTTTTCAAACTCTTAAACAAAAACTTTGTGATGCACCAATCCTCACTCTTCCTGAAGGTTGTGATGATTTTGTAGTCTATTGCGACGCGTCAGGGCAAGGATTAGGTTGCGTTCTAATGCAAAGAGGAAAAGTCATAGCTTATGCTTCGAGACAACTCAAGACTCATGAAAAGAACTACACCACTCATGACCTAGAACTTGGAGCCGTTGTGTTCGCTCTTAAGATATGGAGACATTATCTCTATGGTACTAAGTGTGAAATATACACTGACCACAAGAGTCTTCAACATATCTTCAATCAAAAAGAGTTAAACATGAGGCAATGAAGATGGGTCGAACTTCTGAATGATTACGACTGTGAAATTAGATGCCACCCTGGTAAAGCAAATGTGGTGGCTGATGCACTTAGTCGAAAGGGTTATGCGAACTCTATTCATCTTCTATGTTCGCAAATTATAACCGACATTAAAGATCAAATTCGAGAAGCCCAACACGTTTCAATAACAGAAGAAGATGTACGAAAGGAGATGTCCTGTGGAGCCGAGCTAAAACTTGAAACTAAATCAGACGGTATTCTGTATTACCTAGATCGTATCTGGATTCCTAACCACAACAATCTTCGTGAAACTCTTATGAATGAAGCTCACAAAACGCGATATTCTATACACCCAGGAGCCGATAAGATGTATCAAGACCTACGATACACCTATTGGTGGCCTGGAATGAAGAAGGATATTGCCGTTTTTGTTTCCAAGTGCCTCACATGTTCCAAGGTGAAGGCTGAACACCAAAGACCCTCTGGACTTCTAGTCCAACCGGAAATACCTGTATGGAAGTGGGAAAATATAACCATGGATTTCATTACCGGGTTACCTCGCACTTCTGGTGGGTATGACACTATATGGGTGATTATAGACCGACTTACAAAATCAGCTCAGTTTATTCCTATCCGCGAAGATTTCAAGAACGAAAAGCTTGCACGTATTTATATCAACGAAATCGTAAGCCGGCATGGGGTACCGTTATGTATTATTTCTGATCGTGATGGTCGTTTCACCTCACGAACATGGCAAGCAGTACAATCCGCTATGGGCACACGATTAGATCTCAGTACCGCCTATCATCCTCAAACTGATGGACAGTCTGAGCGCACCATTCAAACTCTTGAAGATATGCTTAGAGCATGTGTCATAGACTTCAAGGGAAATTGGGACACCCACCTACCATTAGTAGAATTTTCGTACAACAACAGCTATCATTCGAGCATCGGCATGGCACCTTTTGAAGCCTTATATGGTCGTAAGTGCCAATCTCCTGTATGTTGGCACGAAATTGGGGAAGCACAAATTACTGGTCCAGAATTGATCCAAGAAACCACAGACAAGATCCATCAAATTCGAAACAATCTTCTAGCGGCTCAAAGTCGTCAAAAGAGTTATGCAGATAAACGGCGGAAGCCCTTAGAGTTTAACATTGGTTATCATGTGCTTTTAAAAGTATCACCGTGGAAGGGAGTAGTTCGTTTTGGTCAAAAGGGGAAGCTAGCACCTCGTTACGTAGGACCTTTCAAGATACTCGAAAGAGTAGGTCCTGTAGCATACAAGCTTGACCTACCAGAAGAACTCAACAGGGTTCATTCCACATTCCACGTGTCGAACTTGAAGAAGTGCCTCGCTGATGAGAATCTCCATATTCCGCTGGAAGATATTCCGATTGATGAATCTATGCATTTTATTGAAAGACCAGTGAAGATCATGGACTACGGGGAAAAACGTCTTCGACGAAGTCGCATTCCAATTATTAGGGTACGCTGGGAGTCGAAACGGGGACCTGAGTTTACTTGGGAACGTGAAGACTCAATGCGTGAAAAATACCCGCATCTTTTTCCTACTACTTCAACTACTTAAATTTCGGGACGAAATTCCTAAAAGTAGGGGGTACTGTAACATTTGTAAAAATCGGGTTTTCAAAACCCGCTCCGTTTTGTAATCGAATATCAAATTATAAAAGCTACGTTGAATATTTATGATTATTTTGATTTAAAACGTTACATAATTAATAAATAAACTAAACTATAAAAATTATATTTGATAAAAAGTTAAAACAAAATAAATAAAAAAAATTTGTTGCTGCCGGGACTCGAACCCGGGTCAGCCAAGACACTTCAACGACTTAACATACACTCACATCACCACTCCGCCACTTTGTGTTTTCTGCTATCTCTAGGAAACAAAGAGACTTATATACAAACTCGGTTAAACCGTTGCGCTCAACTGAGAAACGGAAATCGGCAAATCAATCGTCAAATCGCTTTTTCACTCGC
Source organism: Scalesia atractyloides (assembly GCA_947069175.1). Lineage (NCBI taxonomy): Eukaryota > Viridiplantae > Streptophyta > Magnoliopsida > Asterales > Asteraceae > Scalesia > Scalesia atractyloides. The sequence continues at coordinate 776,041 of CAMTDV010001633.1, forward strand.
ACATTCAGTTTATAACCGATGTACCGACGATTTTTAATCAAGTCGGAATTGATTGAGCATCAAGTCTCATCATTATCGGTTTTTATAACCGAAAAGTAATCAAGTCCAGATTACTTCAATTCAAGACCACTCTAGCGACTCAGAAATATCATACCAATACTCCATTTCACTTTCGTCACATTTTCAGACCATCAGAACGCTTAAAACAGCTCGCCGGAATTTTCTGCAAAAGTCGCCGGAAAACCGTATTCATCCTCAAACGGTAAATCTTTCAATATTCGTTGTAGTTCAACAATTATTAGACTATTTCTAACCTAAACCTCTCAATTGAAATCGAATTCAGGCGCTGTATTCAACTAATTCCAGTTCGCCGGAACTCCCCTGAAAATTTCTAATTCCGTTTGTGAAACGGTAAGGGTCTTCAAACACATCGTTAACGTTTGTTTATAACTTCAATTCCACATTCGACTAATCAAAATAGTTAATTATCTTGTTCAGTCGAAGAGCATAAAAACAGGAACCGACACATCGCCGGAAATCTGAAATAAACCGTTCATCGGTATGTTCACTTCTAATTACCGTCTCTGCCTTTTCATTTAAGCTTTATTAATGTCTGTAAATCGTAAACACAAGGAACGAGTTAGTAAATCAGTTGACGGTAATTTGAATGAAGAAGACGGAGCTAACTAAGTTATAAGTATAATTAAAACTAGTAAAATGAACGGGTTAGACACACAGTCCAGCGGTGGACTGTGTGCAAAATACAAACGCACGTCCCGAGTTCGATTCCTGTTATACGCACTCCTTGTATAATAAAAGGCCTTTTTGTTTAAACTAAATCGGGATAACCCAGTTAGTTGTTAAGTATAATAAAAACCGAGATAATAACCAGGTTAGACACACAGTCCAGCGGTGGACTGTGTGCAACATAAACCATACGTCGCGCGTTCAAAACCCGTCACTAGCACCGGTCCGATTGAATTAAAATGTTTTTGCAAATAAAGGAAATTCGGTTAAATTGAATAAGTGTATAAATATAATTAAAAACAAGATTATTACGGTTTAGACACGTAGCTCAGTTGGTAGAGCTGCGTGCACGCGTACGGGAGGTCTCGGGTTCGAGCCTCACCCAGCGCAAACCATGTCATTGACCGAACCGGTTAACAAGTCAACAGGTCAACGGTCAACGGTCAACGCAAAATAAACAATTTTTTTATATTTTTATTTATTTAATTTAATTTAAAAATCAATTAAAAATACTTAAAAATAACATTTTTAAAGATAGAAAATAGCCTTAAACTCACAAAAATATATCTAAAAATTTCATTAAAATCCTTAATGAAATCCACTCATTTAATATATTTTTCTGTTATTATTTAGGTTAGTATTCCTCGTTGATCCGCTCATCTAATTCGTGCGCATCTCACCATCTCCAATTCAACGCACCCAATGTGAGTGAATCTTACAAATTCCCCGTTTTAATCACGTTTTGGGGTGATCATGTGTCTTTGTATATATATTATAACTAAACCATTGTGCATACATCATATCATGAACATGTGTATTCAGTTTGTTGCTGTTAAGTAGTTATTATTGGATGCAATTTATTATTCAGTACATGCAATTTCATAGGCCGCCGCTCCCCATTACATTATGAGCGTTGAGCATGTTCCCCATTTCATTATGAGGTTTAACCTGGCGTGCCCACATACGATCGGCTCCGTTTGATTGAGCCTTGATCGCACAGACATTTCCATTTTCAGTACATGCAATACGATCGGCTCCGTTTGATTGAGCCTTGATCGCACAGTTTCATTTATGTTAATTACAGTATGATGTTGGTATGTTCATGTATGCTGTCATGTGCTATTGTATGTTATAGTTGTGACTGCTATTTGCCATTGCTTGATTATTTACATTTGCTCATTTATGATTATGCACAATTTTTCATTGATAAACTAACAATTAGTTCATTAATAAATGTTTATCTAATAAGGTTCACTCGCCAACTTATGTTGACCCAAAAACCCCCATTTTACACATGATACAGGTGAACCAGCAGCAGCTAGGAACACATAGGGCTTGGACTAGAAGAATAAAACGATTTAGAGTTGGGATTGTTATGCTTGGTTTATTTTCTTTGTATTGAATGAACATGTTTGGATTTTTGGAAATGTAACTTTGACTTTATTAAATATGAAACATATTAGTAAATGTCATGAGCTTTGGTGATAACCCAATTATGCCCCGACTCTTATTCCGCTGCGGGTCGAGGTGTGACACTTAGCTGGTTCAAGAGAACATTCTGTATTCCGATTTGTTAAACATATTCTCGGAGGGCTGCCTTGATGTCACAATATTACATTGGTTTGCCATGTAAGTTGATATTATTGTTATTATATTGTACCATATCTTTTTTAGATAGAATTGAATTTACTTAGTAACATAACTTTATATTAGGCATTTCTTTTGAGTCGCCCAATTCCGGGTGTGCTTATCTCAACCCACAACTAATCAATGGATCACGGTGTAAGACACATCTTGAAGGCGTTAAAAAATGTAAAAGAAATACATGAGCTTCATTCTAAAAAAAAGTTTTATTTTGCACCTACTTAGCCAGGTAATACAAACTTCCCACTATACATACACATACGCATACAAATACATACTTAATGTGCTCTATATTTTTATTTTTGTGGTAAACATTAGTCTCTTATAATTCTTTGTCCGGAATTCAAATTCGGTTGTATTGTTGGTTCTATCATGGAAGGTAAGACTCACGAAAATTCGTCCCTATCATTGAACAAGTTTTTGAGATTAATATTAAGTGGCTCTGTCGAGCATAAATCCCAGCACCAAAAAACTGCTTTTGTACTAGTGCGCTAAGTGTTTGTCAAAAGAAAGAATTTTGAACTATGCATTATCCCACAAACTTCCAACAACTACGTTTTACTTTCTTGCGTGAAGAACTTCTAGTAACATTTCATAGTTGAAACAGGAGTCGCCAGATTAGGTGAAATGAAGAAAATACCAACATATGAAAGCACATTGAGACACTTAGTTTCTGGTGCCTGTCTTCTCTTCTAGTTTGCCTCATAGCGGAACAATCCAACACATGGATTCGGTTGTCGCTACGGCTAAGTGGATACGATCGTGACTATGGTTTGTTATTTGGAATCGAATAAAAATATGAAATCAATTTGGAAATAGATTATTGAGTAGCATAAACAATGTGTATTCTTCTTCCCTTAAAACATATTACCAAAATTCCATGTGCCTCCATTATATAGAGTTTGCAATCCAAAAAACAGTAATTTATGATCTTATTATTATTATTATTACAATCTATCGTTGCACATTATTATTTTAATTCTTAGTTTATTTATTAATAGCTTTCCCAAATTTGAAATAGATTATTCAGTAGCATGAAACTTATGGTATGAGCATAGTCTTCATCCCTTAAGCAAATTACTAATTTCAATGTGTGATCCGTTATATTAGCGCGATTGCAATCCATAAACACAGTAAATTATCATGTTATTTATTATTATCTGTTTCTTATAACGCACACTACCTACTACGAGTAAATTAATTAATATCGGATCTTGATTCATACCTCTTCAAAATATTATACGACTTAAAACTCATGTTGAAATAGTTAGATTATATAATACCTTTTAGAGTTAAATGTCATTTTAGTGGTTTGAGTCATTTAGCCAGTTTAGTCTAAAGTTTAAAACATTGTCATTTTAGTTCAAATAGTTTTAAATGTTGCTATTTTAGTCTTCTGGATTAATTCTATCCATGTTTTATGTTAGCTAGAAGGACATTTCGGTCATTTTATATATAATTATGTTAACAATAAGGGTAATTCAACCGTATTAAATGACCAAATTGTCCTTCTAGCTAATAGAAAAAATGGAGTGAGTTAACCCAATGGATTTAAATAGCAACGTTTGAAACAATTTGGACTAAAATGAAAACGTTTCAAACATTTAGACTAAACTGACAAAATGGCCAAACCATAAGGACTAAAATCGCATTTAACTCTAATTTTTATATTCATTTTGAAGTTGATAAGAGTGTCTTTTGTTGCCTATATATACATCTCTAATTCTATTCCAGTCCTCACAACACAACTTAATTAACATGGCATCCTCCCAATTGTCTCTCTTCCTTGTCGCCCTACTCGCACTCACCGCTTCAACCTCTGCAAGTGTACATGATATCTTCAAACAATATGGATTTCCGGCCGATTCCATCCATTCATTTCTTACTACACATTCCCATTAGGCAACGATGGTCTTAGATTCATTATCAACCTTAACGAACCATGCAGAGTCAACTACGGTTACTACACCATTCAGGTCATCGGAAATATCACCTATGGTCGGATGACCGAGTTGCAATACATGGGGATAACAGCGGGTGGTTCGAGTGTGGCATATATTAACCAAATAATAGTGGATGGCAGTACCTCCTGTATGATGCTGGAATTACCAATGTAAAGTTTGATAGTTCACTGTTTGAGTCCATTCCCACTTGCTATGCTGGCAATGGATTAAAAAAACTTATTTCTCAGGTACTTACTTAAAGTTCAACACTACTCTAGATGATCATTGATCAATTGTTTCAGTTACGTTCTTTTAATTTACTATCGATTTCAAATCTTCGTCAAATTCTGATCCGATTTGTCATTTTGTTATTCTACAGCTTCCGGTGACTGCAGAATAAGCTAGCTTGGTGTTGGTGATAATGAAGTAGAGGTTGTGCATGTTGTATGAATAAATTCATCTTATGACCCTGTTCCTTCTAATTAGAAGTGTTGCTTTTTTATAAATAATGAATGAATATTAAGTGACTTTTTATGGATCATTGATCAACTTTATATATAATATAGTACTATAAGGACAATCAATATCTATATTTATATTTTATTTAATAAATAAAGATCTTTTAATATTGCTATGTAGGATACAAGACGGAAGAATTTGAGAATTCGAGATTTTTAGAATAAATAAAATATACTAAATATCCTAAATAAAATAAAATAAAATTTGACTGGTCAAAATTTGTTTGTTCCCGATCTGATAACCTGCTCGATCAAATGACCTCTTGGCCTAATGGTCAAGGAGGAGGTCGGAAACTTTGCTTCTTTTGGAGGTCTGAGTTCAAATCCAAGCAAGTGAAAATTTTAATACTAACTTGGTGATACTAACTACTAACCCGGTTAGCGACATCCTAATTATACGCTCTTAAAAAAAAGATAATCTGCTCGATCATCGCAAGATTTTGTGATTTGGTAAAAAGTGATTTGTTCCCATTATCTTCTGAAACCTGCAGCCTCAATGTTATTGGTTTATTACTTAAAAGTATTTATTTAAAGGTAATTTCAATTTTGTTATGATATAATTTTTAACTAACATAATATCTTAGCTATAAACTATAATACAAAGTATATAATACTTATTTACTGGAGTTTAAGTAAGGTTGTTAACTTCTAAGTCAAAACTAGAATTTTGCCGCCAACAAGACAAAGCGTCTGGTTGTCCTCCACGCGTTGCAGCGGGAGACCCATTATGTCACACACATGTTGGGATTTTAGTAACTATTATACCGGAGGGTATGGGGAGCTATCACTCATCCACCTCAGCAGCTTTTCCCTCGATAGCGTCTCCCACACTATACCATGCTAGCTATTGGGGTGGCGCTATTGATATCCAACCAAAGCAATAGGGAGCTTTTGTGTGTGTGTGAGGCATTAAACAGGGGGGGGGGTATTGTAGAGAACGTGAAAAGGGGGGATCCATCCCTTACCATGCTAGCTATTGATAAAGGGGAATAGTGTTGGTGCATATGTATGTTGTCTACGTCATTATATTAGAACGAGTCTGAATGAACAGAGCTTCTAAAGACTGATCAAGACGAAGACGATATCCAAGGGGGAGTCTGTTAGTACAGTATGTCTATATCTTAGTCTTATATCGAGTCTGTTTAGAATGGGATAGAATCTAGAGGTAGAAAGTTATTTAAAGTTGTATATGCAACAAGTTCGCCCGAACGTGTGCATGGTTGATCAAGTTCGCCCGAACTCGATCATGGTTGATCAAGCTCGCCCGAACTTGATCACACCATGTCACAATTCAGCCAAACTTGTGGGTCTATATATAGATGCCTCTAGAATCTTTCATAAGTAACTTTTGGCAAACTTGAGGCGAAGCTCTGTCGGATCCAGAACTCAAATGTATACGAATATTGATCAATAAACAGACAATTAATGAGTAATTCTTGTTATATGATTAACATTTCACTTAGTTTCCGCCTAAATGGACATTAGATACAAATTCTAGATTCCTGTGCTATAGAGGACGGTCCTATCAAGTGGTATCAGAGCCTGGATACCTAAATTTGGTGAAATCATCACAAGAACTACTATAATTCTACTCCTTTCTACCATTTTTCTTAACTTTTTCACACATTTGAAGAATTCATGGTCAAAAATAGCTAAAAATTGAACATGTCATGTAAAATTCACTATAGATAAACCCCTGAAAGTTTCAAGGCCTAATTCAAACGAATTGATGTTGAAAGGTTAAAAAGTCATGATTTGCAAAACAATGTTGAACGAACTTGACATCAAGTTCGCTCGAACTTGATTGAAAAATTTACAATTTTTCATCAAGTTCGCCCGAACTTGATTGATTTTTCACTAATTTCATTCAAGTCCGCTCGAACTTGCTAAGATTTTCTTCAAATTTAATCAAGTGATCAAAGTTTGCTGAAAACTTCTTACAAGTCTGCCCGAACTTGTTTTTTCTCTTGAAATTCTTACAAGTTCGCTCGAACTTATCTCAGGGTGAAATTTTTCAGAATCAAATCATAAGTTCGCCCGAACTTGACAGCAAGTTCGCCCGAACTTGATTGTTGGTGATAAAATCTGAAGATTTCATACAAGTTCGTCCGAACTTGTTGAAATTGAAATCAAAATCTATTTTTCTCACAAGTTCCACCGAACTTGTCAATTGCTAATCAGTTTTCGAGTGTTTTTGGATCGTGCTTTCAGTTAAGCTTTCAAATTGTCAAAATGGATGATTTCCATAACGCGTTTGCTTCACAAGTGGCTTCTGCATCAAATGCTAATGCTATTGCGGTTAACAAGATGAATCTGGATAACGAGATGGGTACTACTACAAAACCGCTGAAGCTAATGAGTGAACACCTCATGTTTTTACGTCTATTTTTCCGACACGTGTCCCGGAACTCCTTAAAGGCCGAGTGCTAAAACAGGAGGGACCAAAGTCATTGAGTTGCGTTAATTATCCTCGTGACGCTTTGAAAAAAAATAATGAGAGGACTTAAATAAAATTTTGACATTTTTCAAGTTCTGAAGACCCCTTGAGGACCGCAAGGCCCTTGCCATACGGTCCGCAAGGCCAATTGATTATGTGGGCGCCTGAGGTCCTTACAGACCGCAAGGCCAAGCCCATACGGTCCGTAAGGACCTGCCAGCGAACAGAAAGGTGGCAGCAGCCTGTTCTGCCACCTTTGTCGAGTTTTGGCACCATCCTTGCATGCTTGACATGACTTGGGGCACTTGTACTCGTCCCTTAACACCTGGCAACCATCTATGCACACTCCATGATCTTTAAATTGATGAACCCTTGCTGTTTGCAACACACTTTCTTCACAACATTCACTAAGTTCATGCTAGTGGAGTTTCTGGTCACCTCCAAGCTTTCCATTTCGTTCATACCACTCATTTGGACATAATGTAAGTGTTCAAATTCGTATTTAGTGTTTTCTTACAGCTTTTAGCCTAGAACAAAGTCTCGTCGTAATTACGCCTTGACCTTGTTCTAAATCCGCGAATACTCCGTCAATGTGAGTAACGAAAGTTTCTATACGTTCATATTAATGGAGGTGTTAATCCCTCCAAAGGGCATCTCCAGATTTTCACGGATTCATGGCCAATTGACGAGTCAACCGAAAAGTCAAATAAAGTCAAACTATCCAGTTTTTATAAAAATCATAACTAATGATCTAGATGTTATAAAATATGTTTTGATGCACTAACAACCTAAAAATAAGTATTAGAACATATGTTTACGGATTCGGCTCGTCAAGTTTTGTTCTAGGCTCGGTTTGTAGCCAAAAGTCGCAACAGTTGACTTTTGTTGACTTTCGGTACTGGCCCGTTTTGAGCCACCTTTGCTACTGGCTTTTGACCATTTTAATACCATAATTATATTTAGAATGACCATCTAAAGTTTCGTCACTTGATTCCTTAGAAATCTGAGTTTACATACAAGTTCCGCTAAAAATGTATAAACTTTGTAAAAAGGTCTAAAGGGGTATGGTCCCAAAAACCTTGCGCCAATCAAGGAAACCATACCCATTAATAACTTCTAAGAAAACTGTGTGTAGACTTCTTTGCCAAAATAAGATTTATTAGAACTTTGCGCCAAATATCCAAGAGAGGAAAGCGTCATTTAACTACCTTGTGCGAGCTCGCGCAAGGTTCAAAGTTAACCTTTAACACTCTCTTTGGATAAGTGCTTCATTTAACTACCTTGCGCGGGCTCGCGCAAGGTTCAAAGTTAACCTTTAACACTCTCTTTGGATAAATGCTGCATTTAACTACCATGCGCGGGCTCGCGCAAGGTTCAAAGTTAACCTTGAACACTCTCGTTTGATAATGCTTCATTTAACTACCTTGCGCGGGCTCGCGCAAGGTTCAAAGTTAACCTTGAACATTCTCGTTGGATAATGCTTCATGCACAAACCTTGTGCAGATATTTATATCAAAGCAAGCATCCACCAAACGTTGCGCTAAGCAGCAAGGAGAAGAAGGAAGATCAGTTAACTAACTTGCGCTTCTCACGTAAGGAAACAGTAAATCCTGAGAAACTTTCCCTTAGCAAAATCCTTGACTTGGTGCAGAAGCAAAGGGAATCTTTTCTGTTGTAACAGAATATACACGTGGCGAATAATAGATGGGTAACAGCTGTGAAACCTTCTAGAATCCATTAACACCCAATCGTGCAAGCATCTATTCGGTTATAACCAATTGCCACATGGCAGCATCTGGACGGCTGAGGAAGATCACGGTGATGGCATGCTCACATTTATAAGATGTAGTAATCTCATGTTGACACGTGGCACCTCCCTAACCGCTGATGAGCTCACGATCCGTGTGCACTAACGGATTGCCAACAAACCTTAACGGAAGAACAAAAGATTCCGTTAAAGTTAACAATCTCTCTTTTTGGCGCCAAACACCGGCTATAAATAAGTAACTTGGAGTTCAAGGAAAGGTATTCACTCTCAACTACTCGCTCTCTTACAATACTTACTTCCGACTACCTGTACTTATTCTCACGCAGGAGGGTGGTCACGGAGAGAACCCCCTTCTCCCCGTGGCGAGCTAACGGTGTTCTGTTTTGCAGGATCAGCCGGAATATTGTTCTATTCATCATCCATCGTGAAACTAAACGGAGGGTTAACCCTTTTATGCAGAGCCCATTCCATAGATCTACTTAGATTCCAGTCTAGTTGATCTAGGGTTTCTTCATTGGCGCCCATCGATTTCATTTCTTTCTCACCTTTCGTTTCGTTTCACTTAGATCTGCAGCATCATGGCTGACGGATCATCTTTTCAAGGTCCTCGATCAGGGATTCGACGCGTTGTTGTCGGACCTCAGGTCGACAGACAAATAGTTGAGGATTCTTCCGGCGAAGCTAATGCTCAGTATCATCCTAATCATGCGAGTATTCCTGTAACGCCGGCGGCTCCTCAGGTTGATGTTACGTCGATTTTACCACCTGGAGAGACTCCATTATCGTGGTTAATCAAATCTCAAGCGACTCTAAACGCTATGTATGCTCAGTTATGTGCTCAAACCGGAACTCCAGCTTTTCAAGCTCCGGTTAACGCTCCCCAGGTCCGTGCTTCGCTGGCACCCGAGTTTTGAGTTATAATACTCAAAGTCATGCCCGTTCCCCTTCGCACATGCCTGAAGATGGAACAGAAATGTATTCTAAAACCAGGAATGATCCTGTTCATTCTGGTAATAGAAGGCAAGAAGACAACATTCAGCGTCGCGCATCTGTCCACTCTCGTTTGGGCCTGCGGTCTTCGCAGAAACGGGACACCCAACACGATGAGCTCGATAGAACCTATGACGAAAGGGATAGTGCAAGTATTTTCAATCGAATATCTGCAGATCATGCTAGTTACAAGCCAAAAATACGTGCAGTATACAATCCAGAAGCTGAGCATGATTAAAATTTGGTGTATCGCCCAACCGAAGCAGCTAAGCAATCAAAGTTTACCAGAGAGATAGCAATGGCTCCGTTGGAGCGAGCGAAATTACCATCCAACGTTGGAAAATTTAACGGTTTGACCGATCCTGATGATCACATGCCCCTCTTTACCGGTGCAGGGTTACTTGGGTGCTGGACATTGCCAATGTGGTGTCACTTATTTGTCCAAACCCTTACTGGCGCTGCGCGCCTTTGGTTTGATAATTTGCCGGCAGGTAAACTTTCCTCTTGGAATGACTTAAAAGAGAAATTTCTTACACACTTTATTCAGCAACGGCGATACGTGCGTGACTCCTCAGATGTAATGAACATCTGGCGGAGGGACGATGAAAGCCTCGAAGATTTTATAACACGTTACAATAAGAGGTGTTGGAGATTGGAGATGTCTATGAAGACCTTATACGCGCGCAGTTCAAGTATGTGGTAAGGTGCGACGAAATGATTAAAGTGTTGTCCGGTACAACTGGCCTTCCAAAAAACTGGGATAAACTTATGGCAGCAGCCAAAGTCTACGCCCAGACTGAGCGCAACTTAAGTTCTAACAGGCCACCTCTACCTCAGAATCGTCCGCAAGACCTGAGTAGAGGTAGTCGCAAGTATAAGAGAAATTGGAAAGAGTCAAGTCAGAATTCGTATTCTCCTTATTCACCAATTGATGTGCGAGCAACAATCAACAAGAAAACAACTCAAAAAGCGATTAAGCAAGAGAATAGGGAACGTCAATGGACTCCCTTAACGAAATCGCCGGCTGAGGTTCTCGGCACTGAGAATTATCAGTTTAAACAACCGCAACCAATGAAAAACAAAAAAGGGCAAGACCCAAATTTGTTTTGTTACTATCATAGAGACACAGGCCACACAACAGATAACTGCATCAGTCTGCGCACGGAGATTGAAAAAGCATTAAAGAGTGGGAATCTTACACATCTACTCCAGAATGTGCGCAAAGAGATTAAATAGATAACGCGCGAGAACGAAGGGCCTAGCAACAAGAAAATGAAACAGCACGTTTCTATGATTCAAGGTGGATCATCGCGTAAGCGTAGCCTTCAACATTTTCAAAACAACACTTGGCGCGAACAGCAAGTCATTTTTCCTATCGTTCCAGGAGGTCCTCAAGAAGACCGGCCAGTAGTTATCACCGGTATCTTTGGGCACTACCAAACAGACTATATGTTCATAGATCCGGGTAGTTCCATGGATATCATGTATGACCAGTGCTTCAAGCAACTAGATCCTGAGGATAAGGCATGCTTGGAACCAGTTGATTTTCCATTAACTGGGTTCTGCAATGAGGCTGTCTTTCCTCTAGGACAAATCCTTTTTCCTGTTACTTTATCTGATGGGAGGTGTTCTCGAACGAGTAACGTCAACTTTATGGTGATACCGACAAATTCCCGTCACGATGTACTATTGGGACGCCGCGCGCAACATGATTTTAGTATGATTACTTCCGCTCCGCATGCTGCTTGTGGTTTTCCGACAACAGATGGTATAGCTATACCTTACGCACGGAAAGAAATCATGTCAATTGAAGAACCAGTTATGAAGGCTGTCAAGGCATTGCCAAATAACGAACCAGAAAAGTGGGTACTCAACAATAAGTATCCTGAGCAAACAATCTTATTAGGGCATGCAGTCAGTATTGAAATTCGCGCAAAGCTTAAACTACTGTTGTTTCGCAACAAAGACATTTTCGCCAGGACACCTGCCAACATGATCGGTGTCCCGCGCGACGTCGCGGAACTTTGTCTGAATGTGTTCCCATCAGCAGAACCACTTGTGCAGAAAAAGCGCAGCCTCGGGTCAGAAAAGACAGAGGCAATGAACGAGCAAGTTACCGAGTTGTTAAATGCTGGTATTCTGCACGAAGTCAAATACCAGACCTGGGTGGCAAACCAGTCATGGTAAAGAAACATAATGGCGAATGGCGGATGTGCATAGATTTTAAAGATCTAAACAAGGCGTGTCCAAAAGATTGTTATTCTCTTCCTGAGATTGACAAAAAGGTTGACTCATTAGCTTCCTTTCGCTGGAAATGTTTTCTAGATTGTTATAAAGGTTATCATCAAGTCTTGATGAAAAAAGATGACGAAGATAAAACCGCTTTTCGCACGGAGAAAGGCATTTTTTGTTATACCAAGATGCCTTTTGGTCTCCGCAATGCAGGAGCTACTTATCAAAGATTGATGGATACAGTGTTTGGAGATGACATCGGGAAAACTGTGGAAGTCTACATTGATGATTTCGTCATTATGAGTAATTCAGAAGACAATATGCTAGACAACATCCAACGAACTTTTGATTCTCTGCGCGAGGTAAATCTAAAGTTAAATCCCAGTAAATGCTCCTTCGGCATGGAGGAGCGCAAAATTTGGGTTTCATCGTCACCAAAGACGGTTTCAAAGTTAATCCCGAGAAGGTCGAGGCAATACAAAAAATGTGTTCTCCAACTACCATCAAAGAGATGCAACGTTTGGCTGGAAGGTTAGCTGCGCTAAACCGCTTCCTCGCCAATCATGCTGCAAAGTCTTATCCATTTATTCGAACCTTGCGCAACTGTACGAAAAGCAAAGAGTTCACATGGACTCCTGAAGCTGATCAAGCTTTCCGGCAGATGAAAGATTGTTTAGTTCAACTTCCCACAATTACTGCTCCTCATGAAAAAGAACCTATGGTCTTATATCTTGCAGCATCTGAGGTAGCAGTAGGTGTCGTCTTGTTGGTTGAACGCGCGGGGCTCCAGTCTCCAATTTATTATAGCAGCAAGATGTTGAACGATCCAGAGACAAGGTATTCAATCATGGAGAAATTAGTTTTAGCATTGGTCCATGCTTCGCGCAGGCTGCGAAGATACTTCTCAGGACATGTTATTACAGTTTTAACAAATTTTCACATTGGCCAAGTCCTGGCCAAACCAGATGTTTCTGGACGACTTGCGAAGTGAGCAATAGAATTAGGAGGTTATAACATTTGTTATAAACCCAGACCAGCTATCAAAGGCCAAGTTTGGCGGATTTCATCGCTGAGATTCCCGCTGATAAACTTGAAGAATGCCAAGCAATTCAAAACCCAATCCCAGTCATTGACAATAGAGCCTGGACATTGTTTACCGATGGCGCATCAAACAGTGATGGGGCTGGAGCAGGTCTTCGATTAGTGAGTCCAGAGGAGGCAGAATTCACATATGCAATTCGACTGGATTTTAAAAGCACCAACAACGAGGCTGAATATGAAGCTTTCCTAGCAGGCCTGCGCCTCGCTATCAAAATGGGTGCAACAAATTTAGAAGCCCATGTTGATTCATTACTAGTTGCTGAGCAAGTAATTGGAACGTACGATGCAAAGGGAGATATCATGGCTTTATACTTGGCGCAAGCCAAGGCTCTTATAGCATAGTTCCAACAATTTAAAGTCACACACGTCAAGCGAAGCGAAAACAAACATGCTGACGCTTTGAGTAAACTCGCAGCAACTAGTTTCAAGCATTTGGCAAAAGAAGTTCGAATCGAGGTTTTAAGTAATCCATCAGTCCCTCTCAGACAAGTGACAATGGTCGAAGTAGGAGACCCATCATGGATGTCTCCAATAATGATATATTTGTTACATGGTTCTTTACCAGAAGATAAAGCGCAAGCACGTAAGTTACGATGCAAAGCCCTCAATTACGAAATGATTGACAGTTTTCTGTACCGACGCTCTTACATGGGTCCTTCGCTCCGTTGTGTTAACAAACATGATGCACAATACCTGATCAAGGAGGTCCATGAGGGGCTATGTGGTATACATTCTGGGCCGCGCATGGTAGTAGCCAAAGTGAAAAGCGCAGGGTATTATGAATGTACGTTGACGCGGTAGAAATCTTGCGCAAATGCATGTCCTGCCAAAGGCATGCCCCTAAAATGTTGCCCCCAAATAACCCTTTGGTACCCGTCACAATAGCTTGGCCATTTCAACAATGGGCCATTGATTTAGTGGGACCATTTCCGGATGCGCCCGGCGCAGTAAAGTTTATCATTGTTGCAGTCGATTACTTCACCAAATGGGTTGAAGCCAAACCTTTAGCTTCTACTACAGTGATGGTAATTCGCAAATTCATATGGGAATACATTATTTGCCGTTTTGGTCTGCCCATGCGCATTATTACAGACAACGGTCCAAATTTAATGGCTGAAGAATTGCAAACATGGATGACCGAAATGGGAATCCAGCATGTTTTCGCTTCTGTTGCGCACCCACAAGCAAATGGTCAAGTTGAGAGCTTAAACAAATAGTTGGTCGACGGTATCAAGGCCCGCCTTGGCACGGCACGGCGGGGGTGGGTTGACGAATTGCCTAGCATCTTGTGGGCACACCGAACTATGCCCAAGACTAGTACTGACGAAACTCCTTTTAGCCTTGTGTACGGCACGGAAGCTGTGATTCCTGCCGAAATTGGGTTACCATCTCCAAGAATGCTAGCTTTGGAAAAACAAGATAACGAAGAACAAAGGCGCATCGACCAAGACCTATTGGAAGAATGACGAGAAAATGCAGCAATTCGCGAAGCTAAATACAAGTCCCAGCTTGAAAAGTATTACAACAAAAGGGTGCGCATCTGTTCCTTTTTGCCTGGTGACTTTGTTCTTCGCGATAATGAAGCGTCGAATGCCGAAAAACCGGGGAAGTTAGCCACGCGATGGGAAGGTCCATACGTGATAAATGAAGTATTGGGAAAAGGCCCGTACACTCTGAAGCGTATGGACGGATCCAGCGTTCCTCAAACCTGGAACGCCCAACAATTACGCCGATGTTATATGCAATCTCAGTCCTCTAAGCAACTTCTGAGCGTTGCGTAATGAGACTGCTTACTTTATTTTGTTATGTAATCTTAGTGGCAGCCATAGTTTTGCGCTTTATCAGTATGAATAAAATACTCTGCCACTACTTACAGTCTTGAATATGTTCATTTACAAATGCATGCAATTCCTTTGGATAAACAAAAACACAAACTCATGAGCCACAAGCTAACTTAATACTTACGCTCACACATGAGAAAAGAAATTGTTCATTTGTCTATCCTACACAAGTAATTGGTCTCATGCAAACATTGTAAAGCTGAAATATATTATATTCACATCCACAATACTTGCGCAACAGCGCAACGTTACAAGTTATCACAAAGTAAAAAATTACAAATTTCCTATTCTATGGATTTGGTTCCCGCCTGCTTCTCTGTTGAAGAAAAGATCTCTTTTAGTTTATCAACAAAGTCGTCTTGCTGCAGCGCGGCGTCCACAAGGTCCATAATCGGAATTTGCAATTGTTCATATTTTTCTTTAGCGGCAGAGTAAATGGCGGCAGTATTTATCCCATGCATGGCAGCACGGCTTGTATCCCATTCGGTCTTCAGCGCATGTGCCACGTGCAAAGTACACTCCCTATAGCCCTCGGCATGCCCGTCATTGCGCGCCGCCATCACCAACTCTGCCACTCTCTCATCCAACTCCGTAGAGTTAAGGATGGCATTTGTGATATGTATACAAATACAATCAGTATATGTTGCGACAATCAAATCAGACATATATAAAGAAAAGTGAATATTACCTCCACAATCCCGTACTCCCACAACCAGGTAAGCTGGTTCATGAGGGATTCGGTCAAGCTTTCTGCTGTAGCGCGAGCGACCTCCGTGTCCTTAAGTTTTTGTTCGCCTTCAGTTAAACGGTGGATCAACTCGGCTTTCTCTGTTCGGTGAAGGTTGATATCTTTTTTCAAACTATAAACCTCAGCTTGCAGCCGCGCCTGGTCAAGTAGAATAGCAGTTAGATCATCAATTTCTTTATTCTTAAGAAGGAGAGTCATTTTGGTTGATACCTCATCCTGCTCGCTCCTTTCTCAGTGTGAGCGCGCCTCTTCTGCTGCTGTAACAGCATCAGCTTTCTCTTTCTTGAGTTTCTCAATTTCGTTCGCAGAGGAATTTTTTCTTTGTTGTCCCGATCACAAGCCTCCACAAAGCGCTTGCGCTCGTCCGCATATTGCACAGCAGAGGCCTCACACTTGCACTTCCACGACAGCGCAGCCCACTCTTCAGTCTTCTTCTCCTCCTCAAACTGGGCCTTTTCCGCCTCAAAATCAACGAGCATTTTTAACGTCTTTTCTTTCTCAATTTGGCCTTCGCCTTCTCAAGCTCAACCTCATCCCACTCTTCGTTCATGCTGCACCATTCGTGCACGATCCTATTCATTGTGGAAGAGGCAAGGGCAGACTCTTGCAGATATGACTCGTAGGTAGCCTCGTGGTCTTTTTCTTCCTGGCGCTTCACCTCCGCCGGCGGGAAGATGCCCTTATACCACTCCCTACAGGAGTGCCAATAAGTGAAAACATCACCCTACTTAACTTTCCACACGGGCTGATGAATCGTAGAGACCCACCTCTCAGAATAAGAGCGATAATAAAAGTCCCCGGGCGTCTCCTCTGGGCGAATAGGCGACTCCTCCTCCGAATCCTCAACAAACACAAAGCCTTCGCTTTGTGTTGAAGGTCCGGCTCCCTTGGATATCAACTTTGACGGTTCCCCAGCATCTGTAGCCGTATCTTTAACCTGCTCGCCAGCAGGATTCTCAGCATCAAAATTTTTGGGCTCTTCTTCCGGAGCAACTTTCTCAATATTTTCCGGGACGATGGGGTCGGCATCAAGAACAGGAGTTTCTTGCCCCGCATCTCCCTCCTCAACGTTCTCAGGCCTGCGCGGCGATGGTATAGCAGATGAGGTGGTCGGCGCAGCCTTCACCATTTTCTCTGCAAAAGCATATTAACAAATACCAAATATAAGATTCTGCGCAACTTTTATGACAGAAATGCGCAACAAACTAAACGTACCAGGTGAGAATTTCTTTGCAAAGACATCCAGATTGCCCTTCTTGCCAATGCGCGGGCGCGCAACTTTTGTTGGCGCAGGGGTTTTAGTTTCTGCCTCCTTCCTCTTCTTGGAAGTGCGCTTCAACGCCTATTCCGGGCTAGAAGGTACTTCCAAGGGATCATCTGGGTTCGCAGCTGGAAGAGAGGAGGTGTCAATGGGTTCGGGCTTCGGTTTCTTCAAACCTACAGGAGCAAGACCCTCTAGTGAGTCCGACACCACCACATAATTGCACCAAGAGTCAGATACGAGACGTGTACCTTTCTTGCCCTCAGCTTTCACAGCAGCTGATGGCTTGGTTTTTTGCTATGGGTTGGAAGGGGGAGGCGCAGCAGCTGCAGCAGCAGTTGGTTTCTTCTTCTTCTTCGAATCAAGGCCTATGCCCAAGTTTAGCAAATCACCTACATAGTCAATCATATTGAGCAAAGGTTGCGCCATTAGTTATATTGCAATATTACTTAGAAAAAATGTTCAAGAGTAATATTGCAATATCAACTTAGGCTTTGTAAGAACTTATTTACCAGTCTTCGAAGATGGTTGCGCCTCCAGATCCTCCTTCTTGGGCAACTCAAAGTTCCCCAAGATTTGTGAGAACCAAGTTTCCTCACCATCAGCAATAGGCACGACGGCCATTTTTTCTTTCTCTCTCTTGAAAGAGACCAAGTAGAGAGGCATAGCTACATAACAAACATTTTTGCATCAGTACATATCTATTGAAAGATATTTCTAGGAAGTTAAAAGGTTACATACCAGTTCCATCTTCGGTATACACCGGTTTTTCCCGGCGTTCCTTCTTCCAGAAAATACTCATCTCGGCAGCGATGAGGGCCCTCTCCGGCAAAACAATATTGGGCACATCTTTAATATCTTGATACCATACCTCGTTGGCAGGTATGGGAAGGGTATCTAGCTCGATCTCATCACCGGCCCGGAATGTCATCTTCATCGGGATCACCACCGCCTTGATGAAGAAGAACTTCTGCTTCCAGTCGTGGTAGGACTTCGGCGGAACCAAAAGCAATCGTTTGGCTTGCACACGCTGCTGGAACGAATAAAAACCCAACGAGCAGTGCAACTGGTAGAAAACTCTAAACTTCTCGACCGACGGCACGATCTGCATCGACCGGCAAACGAACTCAAAATGCCAGATCCTCACCATTCTCATCGGGCTCAACTGAGAAATGTGATTCTTGTAAAAACCGAGAATTTCCAGCAAGAAATGGGTCACCGGAAGCCGGAAGTTCCCTTCGGCAAATTATCGTAAAATAATATAATGTAGCCGGCCGGCGCATCAGCCGCCGTGGCATTCGCCACCAGAAAAAACGCTTTCCAGGACGGAGCAAAAAGAAAGTTTGTGGCAAGATTATCGAAATCTTTCTTCGACCACTTTAGCGGTGGCAAACTGACGACGACTTCTCAGCAGAACTTGCACCGGTGGCCATAACTCGAACTTTGAAGAAAACATAGAAAACTTTGAAGGTCGCCGGAAGATATGAACACAAATTTCTCTCAAGTCGTAATCTGGTGAGGAAGCAAATGGATCGTTGATCCCTTTATATAGTAATCGCAACTAATGCACGATTTGACTGCAGCGACTTTTGCGACGATCACGTATCACGTATCCCCAAAGTAACCGCAGGGAGAGTGGGGACCAGTAACCGCCCCACGCGCGCGAGTGTCGCCGAAAAAGCATTAAATACGGTAAAGACATGTACTGTTGACAGCATGTCAACAGTACCACCACGTCTCAAGAACGTGCGTCGTCACCAACTACACCATCCAGATAAGTGACACGTGTCTAACTATATTTGAAATTCAAATACTTTTTCAAAATTCACTTACGACACATCACCAAGATACATAAGGCAACAAAAAGCTAGTCCTTACCTAGTGAAGCACATTTATCTTAAGTCCAGTGCTCCACCTACTTTTTATTCTTACATAGGAGCAACACTAGACTGGGGGGACTTGAAGCGGTATGGTACCAAAAACCTTGCGCCAATCAAGGAAACCATACCCATTAATAACTTCTAAGAAAACTGCGCGCAGACTTCTTTGCCAAAATAAGATTTATTGGAACTCTGCGACAAATATCCAAGAGAGGAAAGCGTCATTTAACTACCTTGCGCGGGCTCGCGCAAGGTTCAAAGTTAACCTTGAACACTCTTTTGGATAAATGCTTCATTTAACTACCTTGCGCGGGCTCGCGCAAGGTTCAAAGTTAACCTTGAACACTCTCGGTTGATAATGCTTCATTTAACTACCTTGCGCGGGCTCGCGCAAGGTTCAAAGTTACCTTGAACATTCTCGTTTGATAATGCTTCATTTAACTACCTTGCGCGGCCTCGCGCAAGGTTCAAAGTTAACCTTGAACATTCTCGTTGGATAATGATTCATGCACAAACCTTGTGCAGATATTTATATCAAAGCAAGAATCCACCAAACGTTGCGCTAAGCAGCAAGGAGAAGAAGGAAGATCAGTTAACTAACTTGCGCTTCTCGCGCAAGGAAACAGTAAATCCTGAGAAACTTTCCCTTAGCAAAATCCTTGACTTGGTGCAGAAGGAAAGGGAATCTTTCCTGTTGTAACAGAATGTACACGTGGCGAATAATAGATGGGTAATAGCTGTGAAACCTTCTAGAAGTCATTAACACCCAATCGTGCAAGCATCTTTTCGGTTATAACCAATTGCCACATGGCAGCATCTGGACGGCTGAGGAAGATCATGGTGATGGCATGCTCACATTTATAAGATGTAGTGATCTCATGATGACACGTGGCACCTCCCTAACCGCTGATGAGCTCACGATCCGTGTGCACTAACGGATTGCCAACAAACGTTAACGGAATAACAAAAGATTCCGTTAAAGTTAACAATCTCTCTTTTTAGCGCCAAACACCGGCTATAAATAAGTAACTTGGAGTTCAAGGAAAGGTATTCACTCTCAGCTACTTTCTCTCATACAATACTTACTTCCGACTACCTGTACTTATTCTCACGCCGGAGGGTGGTCACGGAGAGAACCCCCCTTCTCCCCGTGGCGAGCTAACGGTGTACTGTTTTGCAGGATCAGCCGGAATATTGTTCTATTCATCATCCATCATGAAAGCAAACGGAGGGTTAACCCTTTTATGCAGAGCCCATTCCATAGATCTACTTAGATTCCAGTCTAGATGATCTAGGGTTTCTTCAAGGTCCTTTTTGTGCAAATCTTGATTTTAAACACACATGCATGTAAAATTAAGACATAAACGGATTTATAAACATTATTAACTTATGATAGTGTCAAGAATCTGATTGTAATATAAAATTTTCGCAAAGGACGTGTTTATAACATTTAAATGGCCAAAATGCCCTTTTCGGCATTTTTGAAAGAATAAACAAGGTTTAATCATCAAGATGATATATTCACTGATGTAATAGGATAAGTAAAACCAATTGGGATGTTTGTTCAGATTATAACCTGAATGAGGGCTTAAGATTCATTAATTGCCGATAAATGACTAAATTACCTTTTTTCGCGTAACATGACTTTAAACAAACTTTTTATAACCAAATCTTTTACCTACTGATTAAACATGATAAATAACTTATTTTGGTTATACAAAACAGGTCCTAACCTCAGTTTATCTTAAACAATCGAATATAATGGCATTTAGTGACTTTTACGCCTTTCCGGCGCATAGTATGGTTTAAAATCATAACTATGAGCCAATACTTGTTACCTACTGATTTATAAACTAATTTTCAACATCTTAAAAGTAAGTGCAAGTCCCGAACTCAGAATCCCAATTTTGGCTTCAAAGCTATGTGTGAAATTACTAAAATGCCCTTACGGGACATAGATTATTTCAAAATCGTCAAACACACATATATTTGATATCCTACTGTTATAGTGTTACAAAATAAATTTTTTTACAGAATATTAACAACCTTGACATCATATTCATTTAATGACATCTTTTATAAACCTTAAAATGACCAAAATGCCCATGTAAGGCATAATTCGGTTTTAAATATACCCCGGGCCTATCTTTTGCAAAGCTACTGATGTTATAACATATTTTAAACATATATTCATATGGAACTTGTATATGACTCTCTCGGTTACCCGGTTTCGGCTATGTGCGTTCGGTTAAGCTTACGTAGCTACTTTACGTACTTAAACCGAAACGGGTTTAACTTCA
Organism: Scalesia atractyloides; assembly: GCA_947069175.1. Taxonomy (NCBI): domain Eukaryota; kingdom Viridiplantae; phylum Streptophyta; class Magnoliopsida; order Asterales; family Asteraceae; genus Scalesia; species Scalesia atractyloides. The sequence goes on from CAMTDV010001633.1 coordinate 797,451, forward strand.
TCATTTCTCTATCAAATTCTGGAATGTTATTGGTTTAACCATAAAGATAAGTTGATAAACTTGTCGGGTCCAACTAACATCTTATTCCGGTCACCGCTTAATCTAGCGTATCATACTGTATCTTATTTTAGCGTAAGACTAACCGGTCCAAGTCTAGGACTTAATTAAGGACCCGTTAGCATTCTAATATTTGTTATTAATTACCATCACTCCAGACTAAACGCCTTCCGGTAAATTATACCTGTACTTGCTTTGATATGCGGCTGAGTTCTGACTTTCCGAAGACTTAACTTCAGGTAAATACCCTTAACTTATTTTCCCTATACGGGCTTGGGATACGGTAAATTATTACCGCTTGGTCGGGTATGGGATTATGTTTTATTCAGTTATGATAATAAACTAAAATCTTGCATAACCCGGTTTTGAACTGTTTTGTCTGAAACTAAAACATTGGGAGTGGACTTGACCGTGTTCGGGATATCCTTGGCTCACTAAAGTACTAGTGGCCACGACAATATAGCATCGCGTGTAGGCATACACTGGGTTATTGCTATCTGATTTCTATGTGAAAGTTCAGAGTGGTGTGTCAGTCGATCAGGTCTCGGTTTTTTGTACTTGGCTCCATATGTAAAAGCCTGACATGTAAATCTGTATACAAGGTCATTTGTACTATCCCAAGTTATTTATAAAAATGTGCCAACTGCACCTTAAACCATTTTTGAAAGGATTTTCAAAATGAGTCGGTTGAGTGTATTTACCGGTGTAAACTGACGTATTTTCAAAGATTAAAATACAGGTACAAGTATGAAATAGGCCGGAAGCTGCGGGGCGTTGACATTAAGGAGTTGCGACCTTAGAAGTTGAGCCTGTAGAGTCTTTTATCATTTTGTGTATGCTTATTTCCGATCTGCCTGTGGATCTTATTACAAGCCTTGATGTATATTTATGTTTTGAACTTTTGGACACTTTATGGTTTGTAATAGTTTATATTCTACTCCAATCCTTCGTTGTGTTGCTCTTTGTTGTAATTGGTTATGATGATATCAACTATACGTCATGATACTCCCCACCGGGCCCATCGGAATACACGTGGAATTCGGGGTGTGACATGTTGGTATCAAAGCCAACATTTGAGGGAATTCAACACTTGTCTTTAGTGTTTGATCTCAAATGACACAGTAACACATTCCTTAGACTTCCGAGTCTAGGCTATGACCTAGGAATTGTTCATTTCCTTATTTTATTATATTGCCTTGTTTTGTGTTTAACTTATTCTGAAGCAGGAATCATGCTGCCTAAATTTTTGAGAGGAGCAAAAGGAAAAGGACTAATGAGGAAATGGATCCCCAAAGCAAGGGCTTTCCAAAGCACCCGTATACAACCCCTATAAAGATTCGGATGATTCCTCGTCACCATGGGAGCCATACCCGAACTTACCTCATGAATACTCACCACCATCAGACTCCCATCATTCGCAACATTCGCACCATACCCAACAACCCCAACACTCCCATTCATCTCAAGAATACTATTACACCGACATACGCCTTCGTTCCCTTTTGGTAACTCCTCCAGATGATTCTCCGGAACCAATGGAGGAAGATTCTGACCCTGAAATGCCAGCAACAAGATCAATGTGTCACCCCATTGACATATCCAGCGGTTTTATCTCGTACAATGGAACCCATCATCACTACACTGATAGTTTCGAGGAGAGGTGGGGACAATACGTTTTCTACAATACTCCCTCAGTTCATGGTACCCCATCCCACCACAACACACCTTCATACCACACTCCACCACAAGAACCACCAGTGGAGCAGCCACTACCACCTCCACCTCCAAGAAGACGTGGAACGCGCATGTCAGTGCGCCTAGGACCGAGAGTAGGGTCACTCTCACCTAACCCTTACCCTATTATTCTTGAGGACCCACAAATGGGTGGGCCCTCTCATACCTCACCGTTTGTGGAACAGTTTCCACAACCAACTGTTGAGCCTGAGCCTCAACCACAAATTCCTATAAGTGAGCCACCACCACTGCCACCATTAGGTTTTGATAACCCTATTCCTTCTTATTCAAACTGCCTGGATATAACCCATTCGAACCCTCTACTTGGCCAGAGCATAGCCACAGTCATAATATACCTCTTAATGACCCATATCTAGAAATGGCCATGAATGCTCACTATCCTAACCCCTATCCCTATCAACCAGGTGGATATCCTTATTATAATTATCAACATCCGGTTGCACCATCTCAACCCCAATCTTAAGCGCAACCGCAGCAACCACCACCAATAATGGAAGTTCGTGCTGAAGCAATAGAAAAGGTCAAGGAACTTCAGGAACAAAAAGCTAAAGACAACAAGAAAAATAACAAGTTGTTGAAAAGGCTAGTAAAGAAGCTAAGAGGGAAAAAGGATTAAATTCATAACTATCTTTGTATTTGTTACTTTAAATTAAGTCCCTGCGTGGACAAGTCTTATTTAGTCCCTGCATGGACATTTTAATTATTTCAAATATAGTCCCTGCAAGGACAATTTTCCCTTATTTAAGTCCTATTCAAGGACTCTATTGTATCGCATTATTATTAATGGAATTTTGGAAATTTTAATTATGTATGCCTCTCATCAAGTTGTTCAAGCGATCGTCTTGATTTTATTTCAAAATTTATGATCTGCGAGATATTTCCAAAAGATCCTCTTGATGATTTACACCTGCCAAGTGATTAGGTCACACAAATTGGCAAAATGATAGTTATATGGTTTTCTACCATGATAGTTAAGGTTGAAATTTACCTTCTATATAGGGGTGGTGAACTACGTTCTAAACCTCTCTAGTCTACCTGATCTGGACTAGTTATTTAAATCATTTTAAGAGCTTATTTTAAAAAAGTTAATATATTCAAAATATTAACCTCCTGGTAAGTGTGACTTGAGGAATCATACGAACCATCTAAGTAAAGGACTACGTCAAAACCTATATGATCTATTTTGATCATGATCGATCATCAGTGTGATGATTATTTTATTTAACACCCATTAGTGGTATGATGCTTCCAAGCTATATTTATGTCCATTAGTGACGACTGACAGTTGTAGTCTACGACTCCCTGTCTCGAGGTAGTAAAACTACGTTCGAACCTTGAAACTTCTCGATCCTTTAGTGATTCTAGCATTTTGTAATTTAAGTCTTTTCGACTAAGCCTTTGGTGCTATTCTTTATGTCCTTGGTGACAGGCTTTCATGTCACCCCTAATCACCCCCATAAAAATTGACAAGTTTGTATGGCTTATTATGCTATACCATACGTTGCGAGTCATCAGGAATGAATGACTAATTTAAAATTATAATATTAATATTATAGTTTCAAGCAAGATGGCGGACTCTAACGAAGTAAACAGTCAGAAAAAGAATGATAGCGCAAATATAGTTATGAATGAAGATGACTTCCAGGCTCGCATAGACGCGGCTGTAGGGAAGGCAATGGAGAAAGCAATTGAGAAATTTAAAGTATCGAGCTCTACACGCTCTCAACCGGTAGAGGGGAGTGAACAAGTTGGGAACCATTTGATGTAACTCGAGGAATCTTTTGTTGTACGTGGTGTGGTCGCCTTCCTTTTGCTTCAACAAATAGAACTCATCTTCTAATTTCTTGATTTCGCTCCTTGGGCAAAATCGTCTGGTCATGATTTCCTTTAATTCATTCCAAGTTAAAGTCATAGCATCTTCAACACCTCGTTTGGCCTTCTCTGTATTCCACCAAGTAAGTGCTATTCCATATAAACGACCGGTAGCATATCGCACTTTGCGATCATCGGGGCAATCGCAATTTAGAAAAGTGTTCTCCATTTCTTCAAACCAATGGAGGAGAGCAGTGACACCTTCAGTCCCTTTGTATTTTGGAGGGTCGCATGATTTGAAATGCTTGTAGGTGCATTTAGTGGTATTTGGGGGAGGGTTGATAACGTTTTGATTTTCTTGGTTGACAGGATTAGCGGTAAGTGCTTGTTGGACTTGGATTACAATGTTGGGTATTACGGCAGCCATTTGTTGAGCGATTAGGGCAGCCATGCGCTCGCGAGATTTTCCTGCTCTCATCTTCCTACGGGCGAGGCTAGAAGACATCTACAAGGAATACATGTCAAGAGTATGAGTTGGATACTTTTGGGTTCATGGGTCGCATTCAGGAATGAACATTCATAAAATAATTATAGAAAAATAAATCTACTACATCCATAGGATGTCTTGGGCTTTGCTCGTCATTAGGCCCTACATGCCGCCATACTTCACCTTCGTAATCATGTGGGCCCCCATGAATACCGGGTTTTTCATATGGTTCGCATGTGTTAGCCTGGTTACGTACACTAAAACCCGGAGAAAATCGAGAAATATGTATATAACGTGTGATATTCGGAATGTGTCCAGGTGTAGACACGGTGACACCTCAAAGTGGGGTTAGTTCGAACGACGTTTGGTGTGGCATGCTTTGGCCTAATAGGTCCTTCGTACTCTCATCGTTAGTCCCCAGGTAGGGAAACTGGTCCTTTATATTGGATTTATACGAATGCCAACCTAGATAGGACGTTCCGACTACCGGTACTTGTACCCTTCCAGTTACTACATGCCCGTCGTAGAACTTACTTTGATGAGATTTGAAAATTGCAACAAAATCTTTGAATAACAAAAGTATGAAGATGAATTGAATATATGAAGATTGATATATGTACGATAAATGTGTATATAAGTATGTATGTTTGACTGTAAGTATAAACAGATATGAAACAAATAAATATCATAAGTTTGTATGTAACCACCTAAACAATTAAAATTTAGGCAAACTATAGTATAGGCTCTAAGGGTCTAATAACCTATCCTATATCCCTATAGTCATGGCTCTGATACCAATCTGTCACACCCCGACCCGCAGCGGAAAAGGTGATCGGGGCATGATTGGGTTATCATCAAAGCTCATGACATTTATTTTAACGTTTCATATTCATTAATACAATTTAATGGAAATTTACAAACATAATTACATCATGACCTAAACATCAATCTAAGCTTCTTTGTTTTCTTCTAAGGCATTTCCTATGTTTTCCTTGCTTCATCCTGTTCACCTGTATCATGTGTAAAAAGGGTTTTTGGATCAACAAAAAGTTGGCGAGTGAGTCCTATGGAAAACATTTGAACAAGTTTATTTAATTGATTATAAAATAAAGTGCACAACCACACATGAGTAAAAATAGATGTAAACTCATTCACCAATCAATTTAATATTAAACATTACACACATGAACAATAATGGATCATTTAGAGGCACGCGTTGCTCAACTCGTCTCTCACGAGGAACTGATGGGCCTAATGAATAAATTGCATAAACTTGACAATATGAAATACATAACTACAAACAATAAAAACTCAATAATACACACACGAACAATAATGGATTTGTTTTAAGGCACGTGTTGCTCAACTCATCTCACACGAGGAACTGATGGGCCTAATGAATAAATTTCATATAAAATAGACAAAATGAAATACATAACTACAAGCAATGTATACAATCTAAGTTTAGATCACAATATGGAATGGCACAAGTTTAAATAAACGAGTTAATTTTATGACACATGACACACCCCAAAACGTGTAATTAAAAAGGGGGGTTGTAAGATTCACTCACAGTGGGTGTGCGTTCGGTTGATGATGTTGAATGCACGCGAAGTGGTTTTAACCACGAGTGAAATTAACCTAGATAATGGCATAATGTTTCGGTAAGTAAACGGATTTTATTAATCCATTTTAGTAGGATTGTTGGGTGTATTTTTGTGAGTTTAAGGCTATTTTCTAACCTTAAAAATGTTATTTTTAAGTATTTTTAATTGATTTTTAAATAAAATAAATAAATTAAAAAATAAAAAAAGTTGACTTTTTTGACCGTTGACCATTGACCTTGACTGTTTGACCGGTTCGTATGCGTGTAAGTGTGCGCTGGGTGAGGCTCGAACCCGAGACCTCCCGTACGCGTGCACGCAGCTCTACCAACTGAGCTACGTGTCTAACCCGAAATATTTCTGTTTTTAATTATATTTATATATTAATTAGATTAATCCGAAAATCAACTTATTTCTAAAAAGATTTTAATCAGTGACTCGGTGCGCTCCACAGGTCTCGAACCCGGGACCTGTGGTTTAGGTTAACACACAGTCCACCGCTGGACTGTGTGTTTAACTTGTTATATAACCTGATTTTTATTATACTTATATACAATTAAATAATTTCAGTTCTGCCTTATTCAAAAAGGTTGGATAATTGTCCAGACCGGTGCGGTAGTCCGGATTCGAACTCGTGACGTGTGATTAAACATTCACACAGTCCACCACTGGACTGTGTGTCTAACTTGGTTATTATTCCGGTTATTATTAAACTTAACATGTAACAGCGGTGACTCTGGTTCGGTTAAAAAAAAAGACATTTTTATTAAGGCAAGCATGCGTAGGACAAGATTCGAACTCAAGACGTTTACGTGTTTAATGTGCACACAGTCCACCACTGGACTGTGTGTCTAACCCGAGTTATTTCTTGTTTTAAATTAAACTTATATGTTACCGAAACTTCGTCTTCTTCGTCAGTCTTAACCAGAAACGATGACTAACTGGTTCGAAGTTTTAATCATGTTCGTTAGTGTCTGGTGGTTAATTACATGTGAGATTAAATAAAAAGAATGAAGGATTTAAGTGTAAGGTATACCGACTGGACTCCTCTGTTTCTCCGGCGAAACTCCGGTGACAGCAGAAACTTCCGGCGACGTGTGTCCTGCGGCAGAGAGACTTCAGCAAGCTTGAAATGGATGTGGGTGACTTCGGTATAAGTTCTGGAGGTTCAGTAAGGCTCAGAAGTGAAGGGCTCGGTTTTCCGACGAGGTACAGAAGTTTTCCGGCGAATGGTTTTACGTCGGGTAAAGGTGGGGTTTTGAGCGAAAAAGCTAGCAGAGGTTCGATGAGGTATTTATAAGGCAGGTTATCGATGAATTTGGTCCAATTTCCGACTTGATTCGTCGGTTAGAAATTCTCCGGCGGTTATAACTTGTGTCGCGGACTCAGGCGTCGGTTATAACCGATGATGAGTTTAAAGTTTACGTTAAGAATAAAAGAAACCGTCCAATCTCGCGAGATCGCCGGGATTTCCGACGACTGCAATTGGGCGCGTCGTATTTGAATTTGGGATTTATTTTATGTATTAATTGTTTCCAATATTTAACAAGAATCATTAGTGGCGCAGTGGTTGAACGGCTGAGTGTTAAGTCTGAAGTTGCTGGCTGACTGACCCGGGTTCGAAACCCGGCAGTGCCATTTTATTTTTAATTCATTATTTTTAACAATTTTTCAAAAACAAATTATATATTCCAATATAATAATTAATTATGTATCGTTTAAAATTAATTTGGGCATTAAATACGCCACGAAATTTTAAACTGATTGTTCGGTTAATAAACGAAACGGGTTTGGTAAAATCCGTTTTTTGACGGATGTTACATTACGGACCGTAAGGCTAAGCCCATACGGTCTGTAAGGACCTGCCAGCGAACAAAAAGGTGGCAGCAGCCTGTTCAGCCACCTTTGTCGAGTTTTGGCACCATCCTTGCATGCTTGACACGACTTGGGGCACTTGTACTCGTCCGATAACACCTGGAAACCATCTATGCACACTCCATGATCATTAAATTGATGAACCCTTGGTGTTTGCAACACACTTTCTTCACAACATTCACCAAGTTCATGCTAGTGAAGTTTCTGGTCAACTCCAAGCTTTCCATTTCGTTCATACCACTCATTTGGACATAATGTAAGTGTTCAAATTCGTATTAGTGTTTTCTTATAGCTTTTAGCCTAGAACAAAGTCTCGTCGTAATTACGCCTTGACCTTGTTCTAAATCCGTGAATACTCCATCATTGTGAGTAACGAAAGTTCCTATACATTCATATTAATGGAGGTGTTAATCCCTCCAAAGGGCATCTCCAGATTTTCACGGATTCATGGCCAATTGACGAGTCAACCGAAAAGTCAAATAAAGTCAAACTATCCCGTTTTTATATAAAATCATAACTAATGTTCTAGATGTTATAAAATATGTTTTGATGCACTAACAACCGAAAAATAAGTATTATAACATATGTCTACGGATTCGGCTCGTCAAGTTTTGGTCTAGGCTCGGTTTGTAGCCAAAAGTCGCAACAGTTGACTTTTGTTGACTTTCGGTTCTGACCCGTTTCGAGCCACCTTTGCTACTGACTTTTGACCATTTTAAGACCATAATTATATTTAGAATGACCATCTAAAGTTTCGTCACTCGATTCCTTAGAAATTTGAGTTTACATACAAGTTCCGCTAAAAGTGTATAAACTTTGCAAAAAGGTCATTTTTGTGCAAATCTTGATTTTAAACACATATGCATGTAAAATTAAGACATAAACTGATTTATAAACATTATTAACTTATGATAGTGTCAAGAATCTGATTGTAATATAAAAGTTTCGCAAATGACGTGTTTATAACATTTAAATGGCCAAAATGCCCCTTTTCGGCATTTTTGAAAGAATAAACAAGGTTTAATCATCAAGATGATATATTCACTGATGTAATAGGATAAGTAAAACCAATTGGGATGTTCGTTCAGATTATAACCTGAATGAGGGCTTAAGATTCGTTAATTGCCGATAAATGACTAAATTACCTTTTTTCGCGTAACATGACTTTAACCAAACTTTTTATAACCAAATCTTTTACCTACTGATTAAACATGATAAATAACTTATTTTGGTTATACAAAACAGGTCCTAACCTCAGTTTATCTTAAACAATCTAATATAATGGCATTTAGCGACTTTTACGCCTTTCCGGCGCGTAGTATGGTTTAAAATCATAACTATGAGCCAATACTTGTTACCTACTGATTTATAAACTAATTTTCAACATCTTAAAAGTAAGTACAAGTCCCGAACTCAGAATCCCAATTTTGGCTTCAAAGCTATGTGTGAAATTACTAAAATGCCCTTACGGGACATAGATTATTTCAAAATCGTCAAACACACATATATTTGATATCCTACTGTTATAGTGTTATAAAATAAATATTTTTACAGAATATTAACAACCTTGACATCATATTCATTTAATGACATCTTTTATAAACCTTAAAATGACCAAAATGCCCATGTAAGTCATAATTCGTTTTAAATATACCTCGGGCCTATCTTTTGCAAAGCTACTGATCTTATAACATATTTTAAACATATATTCATATGGAACTTGTATATGACTCTCTCGGTTACCCGGTTTCGCCTATGTGCGTTCGGTTAAGCTTACGTAGCTAATTTACGTACTTAAACCGAAACGGGTTTAACTTCGTCATTTCTCTATCGAATTCTGGAATGTCATTGGTTTACCCATAATAGACAAGTTGATAAACTTGTCGGTTCCAACTAACATCTTATTCCGGTCACCGCTTAATCTAGCGTATCATACCATATCTTATTTTAGCGTAAGACTAACCGGTCCTAGTCTAGGACTTAATTAAGGACCCGTTAGCATTCTAATATTTGTTATTAATTACCATCACTCCAGACTAAACGCCTTCCGGTAAATTGTACCTGTACTTGCTTTGATCTGCGGCTGAGTTTGACTTTCCGAAGACTTAACTTCAGGTAAATACCCTTAACTTATTCCCTATACGGGCTTGGGATACGGTAAATTATTACCGCTTGGTCGGGTATGGGATATGTTTTATTCAGTTGTGATAATTAACTAAAATCTTGCATAACCCGGTTTTGATCTATTTTGTCTGAAACTAAAACATCGGGTGTTGATCATGTCCGGGATATCCTTGGCTCACGAAAGTACTAGTGGCCATGACAATATAGCATGGCGTGTAGGCATACACTGGGTAATTGCTATTTGCTTTCTATGTGAAAGTTCATAGTGGTGTGTCAGTCTGTAACATCCGTAAAAAACGGATTTACCAAACCCGCTCCGTTTATTAACCGAACAATCAGTTAAAAATTTTGTTGCAAATTAAATGCCCAAAATAATTTTAAACGATACATAATCAATTATTATATTGGAATATATAAGTTGTTTTTGAAAAACTGTTGAAAATCGCAAAATAAAAATAAAATGTCCCTGCCGGGTTTCGAACCCGGGTCAGTCGCCGAGTCAGTACCGTTCAGCAACTTAACACTCAACACACAAACCACTGCGCCACTTGTATTATCAGTTAACTATTAAGATCATTTAGTTCATAAAGTGTCTTTCCGAATTCAAAACCGGCGCCCAAAAGTTCAGTCGTCGGAAATCCCGGTAATCTCGCGAAACTTAACGTTTCTTTCAGTTATAACGTAAAACATAAACGCTACATCGGTTATAACCGACGTCTGAGTCCGCGACCAAAGTTATAACCGCCGGAGAATTCAAACCAACGAATCAAGTCGGAAATCGGACCAAATACATCGACGACTTGCCCTATAAATACCCCCTCGAACCTCTGCAAACCTTTTCGCTCAAAACCGCACCTTTTCTCGGCGAAAACTCACTTGCCAGAATTATTCTGTTCGTCGCCGGAAAACCGGTTTCCTCATTTCTGAGCCTTACTAAACCCTTTGAACTTATACCGAAGTCACCCACATATTTTGTAAGCTTTCTGGAGACTCGCTGCTGCAAGACACTCGTCGCCGGAAGGGATTGCTGTCGCCGGAGTTCTACCGGAAAACAGGGGAAGCTAGTCGGTATACCTCACGCTTAATTTCCTTTCTTTATACTTATATCTCATCTGTAATTAACCTAAAAGCGCTAAGGAAACCTGATTAAAACTTCGAAACCAGTCAGTCATCATTCTGGTTATAACTCAACGAAGAAGACGATGTTCGGTAGTGTTTAAGTTTAATTAAAAGCAAGATATTACTCGGGTTAGACACACAGTCTAGCGGTGGACTGTGTGCACATTAAACACACAAAGGTCTCGAGTTCGAATCTTGTTCCACACACGCCGCCTTAATAAAAAACGCCTTTTTTGTTAACCGAACCGGAAGTCACACTGTTATATGTTAAGTATATTAATAACCGGAATAATAACCAAGTTAGACACACAGTCCAGTGGTGGACTGTGTGTATGTTTAATTAAAGCACACGAGTTCGAGTCCGGTCTTCTGCATCGACCCGGACAATTAATTTACCTTTTTAAATAAGTCAGAAATGAAAACAAATAGTTTGTATTTAAGTATAATAAAAATTGGATTATATAACATGTTAAACACACAGTCCAGCGGTGGACTGTGTGTTACGCAACCCACAGGTCCCGGGTTCGAGTCCTGTGGAGCGCACCGGTCCGATTCAAATTAAATCGTTTTTAAATAAAAGGATTTTCTGTTTAAATTAATTAATATATAAATATAATTAAAAACAGATATATGACGGGTTAGACACGTAGCTCAGTTGGTAGAGCTGCGTGCACGCGTACGGGAGGTCTCGGGTTCGAGCCTCACCCAGCACACTTATATTCGCATTCGAACCGGTCAACGGTCAAGTCAACGGTCAAAGTCAAAGTCAACTGTAGCAAAAAAATCAAATTTTTTTATTATTTTTATTTATTTATTTTAATTAAAAATCAATTAAAAATAACATTTTTAAGGTTAGAAAATAGCATTAAACTCACAAAAATACACCCAACAATTTTATTAAAATGGATTAATAAAATCCGTTTACTTACCAAACCATAATGCGATTTATCTAGGTTAATCTCACTCGTGGTTAAAACCACTTCGCGTGCATTCAACATCATCAACCGAACGCACCCACTGTGAGTGAATCTTACAACTCCCCCTTTTAATTACACGTTTTGGGGTGTGTCATGTGTCACAAAATAATTAACTCGTTTATTTAAACTTGTGCCATACCATGTCATGATCTAAACATAGATTGTTTATATTGTTGTGATTACTTATTTCATTTTGTCAAATTATATGAAACTCATTCATTAAGCCCATCAGTTCCTCGTGGGAGACGAGTTGAACAACGCGTGCCTCAAATCAAATTCATTATTGTTCATGTGTGTATCATTGAGTTTATATTGTTTGTAGTTGTGTCATTCATATTATCATGTTTATGCAATTCATTCATTAGGCCCCTCAGTTCCTCGTGAGAGACGAGTTGAGCAACGCGTGCCTCTAAATGTTCCATTATTGTTCATGTGTGCTTTATTTAATATCTTATGATTGTTGAATAAGTTTATATCTATTTTTACTCATGTTTGGTTGTGCACTTATTTCATAATCAATCAAATAAACTTGTTCAAATGTTTTCCATAGGATTCACTCGCCAACTTTATGTTGATCCAAAAACCCTTTTACACATGATACAGGTGAACAGCTTGAAGCAAGGAAAACATAGGATATGCCTTAGAAGAGAACAAAGAAGCTTAGATTGATAGTTAGAACATGTTGTAATATTTATTGTAAATTTCCATTAAAATGTATTTAATAAATATGAAACGCATAATAAATGTCATGAGCTTTGATGATAACCCAATCATGCCCCGATCACCTTTTTCGCTGCTGGTCGGGGTGTGACAGATTGGTATCAGAGCCATGACTATAGGGATATAGGATAGGTTATTAGACTCTTAGAGCCTATACTATAGTCTGCCTAAATTTTAATTGATTAGGTGGTTACATACAAACTTGTGATATTTATTTGTTTCATATTTGTTTACATTTACAGTCAAACATACATGCTTATATACATATTCATTATACATATATCGATGTTCATGTATTCAGTTTATTTTCATACTCTCATTATCCAAAGATTTTGTTGCAATTTTCAAATCTCATCAAAGTAAGTTCTGCGACGGGCATGTAGTAACTGGAAGGGTACAAGTACCGGTAGTCGGAACGTCCTGTCTAGGTTGGCATTCGTATAAATCCAATATAACGGACCAGTTTGCCTACCTGGGGACCAACGATGAGAGTACGAAGGACCTATTAGGCCAAAGCATGCCACACCAAACGTCGTTCGAACTAACCTACTTTGAGGTGTCACCGTGTCTACACCTGGACACATTCCGAATATCACACGTTGTATACATATTTCTCGATTTTCTCCGGGTTTTTGTGTACTCAACCTGGCAAACCCGTGCGAACCATATGAAAAACCGGTATTCATGGGGGCCCACATGATTACACAGGTAAAGTATGGCGGCATGTAGGGCCTAATGGCGAGCAAAACCCAAGACATCCTATGGATGTAGTAGATTTACTTTCTATAATTATTTTATGAATGTTCATTCCTAATGCGACCCATGAACCCAAAAACATCCAACTCATACTCTTGTCATGTATTCCTTGTAGATGTCTTCTAACCTCGCCCGTAGGAAGACGAGAGCAAGAAAAGCCCGCGAACGCATGGTTGCCTTAATCGCTCAACAAATGGCTGCCGTAATACCCAACATTGTAATCCAAGTACAACAAGCACTCACCGATAATCCTGTCAATCAAGCAAACCAAAACGTTATCAACTTTTCCCCAAATACCACTAAATGCACCTACAAGCATTTCAAATCATGCGACCCTCCAAAATACAAAGGGACTGAAGGCGTCACCGCTCTCCTCCATTGGTTTGAAGAAATGGAGAACACCTTTCTAAATTGCGATTGTCCCGATGATCGCAAAGTGCGTTATGCTACCGGTCGATTATATGGGATAGCACTCACTTGGTGGAATACAGAGAAGGCCAAACGAGGTGTGGAAGATGCTATGACCTTAACTTGGAACGAATTGAAGGAAATCATGACCAGACGATTTTGCCCAAGGAGTGAAATCAAGAAATTAGAAGATGAATTTTATTCGTTGAAGCAAAAGGAAGGAGACCACACCACCTACAACAAAAGATTCCTCGAGTCACATCAAATGGTTCCCAACATGTTCACTCCCTCTACCGTTTGATCGAGCATTACATTCGTGGTCTTCCGTCAAAGATTCAAGACCCTGTAATAAGTACCTCGCCTGCAACCTTGGAAGCAGCAATGGAGCTAGCAACAGAGCTCACCGAGAACCGAATCCGAAACAAAGACTTCAAGGAGGAGAAGAAGAAGGATAAAGAACCGACTGAAACCTCCGACTCCACCCAAACCGAATCCCCTTCTCAACCCAATTCTAAGAGAAAAAGAGACGGGCAACTTTTCGCTGCTATCCAATGAAATCAACCAATTTCACACGCCATACCCATCCAAGCTATCCCAATCACCCAAGTGGCACCCAACTCAACTTACCCAAATAAGAAACCATATCTTGGACCTCACCCTCGATGCAACAACTGTTTTTATCACCATCCCCATACCTTACCTTGTCGTCTATGTGCAACTTGTGGACGCTATGGTCATTTGAGCAAGGTTTGCCGCACCTTTCAAAACCAAACCTCTTCCCCTACTCAAACCATAAACCAAACCTATCAACAACCCCAATACCCCATGTTCCCATATGTTCGAGCTTGTTTCAATTGTGGCGACCCTACCCACTTTAGAAACACATGCCCTCAATTGGTTAACGTCATCAACACTCAAGCCCAATCAAACCCAGTTAACCAAGTAAACCAAGGAAACTCAACAGCTAGGCCACCAGCAAGAGGAAGAGTCTTCAATATCAACGCCAATCCTGTCGAAGATAATGACGGCCCAAACGAAGATGCCCAACTAGTCCTCTTCGCCGAAGATCTAGATTCAACTCCTATCGTTTAGTTTTATGTTTTTCTTTATCACATCAAACAATCATAACTTAAGGATAAAGCCAATGAAACTTTGACAAGAATACGGTGGATACGCCGCTGGTACTTCCTATATATAAGTATTCTTGTCAAAGGATCAGAAGCATTATCTGGCGGTTATGAGAGGTTCCATGTGTAGACTATTAGAGTAATTATTGTTTATTATTTTCAGTATATGCAATTGCCGAGGCCGCCTGCTCCCCATTCGTGAGGTTTGAGCCTGTTCCCCATTTTATTATGCGGTTGAACCTGGCGTGCCCGCAACGATCGGCTCCGTTTGATTGAGCCTTGATCGATCAGTTCATTTTACATTTTCATTACATGCAATACGCTCGGCTCCGTTTGATTGAGCCTTGAGCGCACAGACAATTTCATTTTCAGTACATGCAATACGTTCGGCTCCGTTTGATTGAGCCTTGAGCGCACAGACATTTTCATTATCAGTATCTTGTGGTTGTGGTGTTTGTAGTAGAGTCGCATAGAACTAACCATAACTTGCGGATAAAGTCAATGAAAATTTGACAAGAATATGGTGGATACGCCGCTGGTACTTCCTATATATAAGTATTCTTGTCAAATGATCGGAGGCATTATCAGGCGGTTATGAGAGGTTCCATGCATAGGCTGTTTGTGTGATTGTTGTTTAGATTAAGTTGTTCATTTTCAGTACATGCAATATGTTCGGCTCCGTTTGATTGAGCCTTGAGCGCACAGACAATTTCATTTTCAGAACATGCAATACGTTCGGCTCCGTTTGATTGAGCCTTGAGCGCACAGACAATTTCATTATCAGTATCTTATGGTTGTTGTGTTTGTTGTAGAGTCGCATAGAACTAATCATAACTTGCGGATAAAGTCAATGAGAATTTGACAAGAATATGGTGGATACGCCGCTGGTACTTCCTATATATAAGTATTCTTGTCAAATGATCGGAGGCATTATCAGGCGGTTATGAGAGGTTCCATGCATAGGCTGTTTGTGTGAGTGATGTTTAGATTAAGTTATTCATTTTCAGTAAATGCAATACGCTCGGCTCCGTTTGATTGAGCCTTGAGCGCACAGACAATTTCATTTTCAGTACATGCAATACGATCGGCTCAGTTTGATTGAGCCTTGATCGCACAGATATTTTTCATTTCAGTATTTTATGTTTGTTGTATTGGTTGTAGAGTTATATAGGACAAATCATAATTCACTGATAAAACCAATGAAAATTTGACAAGAATATGGTGGATACGCCGCTGGTACTTCCTATATATAAGTATTCTTTCAAAGGATCAGAGGCATTGTCGAGAGGTTATGAGAAGTTCTATGTAGGATTTACTAGTTTCTTGGTAACTAATCATACTTGTGGATAAAACCAATGAAAATTTGGCAAGAATATGGTGGATACGCCGCAGGTACTTCCTATATATAAGTATTTTGCCAAAGGATCAGAGGCATTATCAGGCGGTTATGAGAAGTTCCATGTAGGATTTAGTATTGCCTTGGTTGAAATTGTGTTACATTTATATCATCTTGCTATTTAAAGAGATTGGATTGTGTTCCATTTCTACATAAACTAACCTCTCCATCATAACAAACGAGAGAGCAACTTCCACCATTCAAACATATATGCTATCAGAATGTGGATTCAAATATTAGCTGTTGTGTTTATTCATGTTCAAATATTAGCTGTTGTGTTTATTTATGTTCAAATATTAGCTGTTGTTTTTATGTTCCATGTAGGTTGTAGTATTGGAAGTTTTGCCTTAGGATATAACCATACCCTTCCAAACATATCCAAACTTTTATGCATGATATCATGGTTAGCGAATAAATTCTGTTTATCAATACTTTTACAGTAGGCAACAAAAAGCGATTCCTGTAATAGGGTACTTAACCCTTACAAGGAACGTTACCGCCTCAAACAAAAACTTAAACCCTTACTTTTTCTAGGTATGTAACTGTCAAAACTAAACACCATCATCCTTTTAGTCAAATATATCACAATTTAAATTTCGGGACGAAATTTCTAAAAAGCAGGGGATACTGTAACATCCGTCAAAAACGGATTTACCAAACCCGCTCCGTTTATTAACCGAACAATCAGTTAAAATTTTGTTGCAAATTAAATGCCCAAAATAATTTTAAACGATACATAATCAATTATTAAAATTGGAATATATAAGTTGTTTTTGAAAAACTGTTGAAAATCGCAAAATAAAAATAAAATGTCCCTGCCGGGTTTCGAACCCGGGTCAGTCGCCGAGTCAGTACCGTTCAGCAACTTAACACTCAACACACAAACCACTGCGCCACTTGTATTATCTGTTAACTATTAAGATCATTTAATTCATAAAGTGTCTTTCCGAATTCAAAACCGGCGCCCAAAAGTTCAGTCGTCGGAAATCCCGGTAATCTCGCGAAACTTAACGTTTCTTTCAGTTATAACGTAAAACATAAACGCTACATCGGTTATAACCGACGTCTGAGTCCGCGACCAAAGTTATAACCGCCGGAGAAATTCAAACCAACGAATCAAGTCGGAAATCGGACCAAATACATCGACGACTTGCCCTATAAATACCCCCTCGAACCTCTGCAAACATTTTCGCTCAAAACCGCACCTTTTCTCGGCGAAAACTCACTTGCCGGAATTTAATTCTGTTCGATCGCCGGAAAACCGGTTTCCTCATTTCTGAGCCTTACTAAACCCTTTGAACTTATACCGAAGTCACCCACATATTTTGTAAGCTTTCTGGAGACTCGCTGCTGTAAGACACTCGTCGCCGGAAGGATTGTTGTCGCCGGAGTTCTGCCGGAAAACAGGGGAAGCTAGTCGGTATACCTCAAACTTAATTTCCTTTCTTTTTACTTATATCTCATCTGTAATTAACCTAAAAACGCTAAGGAAACCTGATTAAAACTTCGAAACCAGTCAGTCATCATTCTGGTTATAACTCAACGAAGAAGACGATGTTCGGTAGTGTTTAAGTTTAATTAAAAGCAAGATATTACTCGGGTTAGACACACAGTCAGCGGTGGACTGTGTGCACATTAAACACACAAAGGTCTCGAGTTCGAATCTTGTTCCACACACGCCGCCTTAATAAAAAACGCCTTTTTTTTGTTAACCGAACCGGAAGTCACACTGTTATATGTTAAGTATATTAATAACCGGAATAATAACCAAGTTAGACACACAGTCCAGTGGTGGACTGTGTGTATGTTTAATTAAAGCACACGAGTTCGAGTCCGGTCTTCTGCATCGACCCGGACAATTATTTTACCTTTTTAAATAAGTCAGAAATGAAAACAAATAGTTTGTATTTAAGTATAATAAAAATTGGATTATATAACATGTTAAACACACAGTCCAGCGGTGGACTGTGTGTTACGCAACCCACAGGTCCCGGGTTCGAGACCTGTGGAGCGCACCGGTCCGATTCAATTAAATCGTTTTTAAATAAAAGGATTTTCTGTTTAAATTAATTAATATATAAATATAATTAAAAACAGATATATGACGGGTTAGACACGTAGCTCAGTTGGTAGAGCTGCGTGCACGCGTACGGGAGGTCTCGGGTTCGAGCCTCACCCAGCACACTTATATTCGCATTCGAACCGATCAACGGTCAGTCAACGGTCAAAGTCAAAGTCAACTGTAGCAAAAAAATCAAATTTTTTTATTATTTTTATTTATTTATTTTAATTAAAAATCAAATTAAAAATACTTAAAAATAACATTTTTAAGGTTAGAAAATAGCCTTAAACTCACAAAAATACACCCAACAATTTTACTAAAATGGATTAATAAAATCCGTTTACTTACCAAACCATAATGCGATTTATCTAGGTTAATCTCACTCGTGGTTAAAACCACTTCGCGTGCATTCAACATCATCAACCGAACGCACCCACTGTGAGTGAATCTTACAACTCCCCCTTTTAATTACACGTTTTGGGGTGTGTCATGTGTCACAAAATAATTAACTCGTTTATTTAAACTTGTGCCATACCATGTCATGATCTAAACATAGATTGTTTATATTGTTGTGATTACTTATTTCATTTTGTCAAATTATATGAAACTCATTCATTAAGCCCATCAGTTCCTCGTGGGAGACGAGTTGAACAACGCGTGCCTCAAATCAAATTCATTATTGTTCATGTGTGTATCATTGAGTTTATATTGTTTGTAGTTGTGTCATTCATATTATCATGTTTATGCAATTCATTCATTAGGCCCCTCAGTTCCTCGTGAGAGACGAGTTGAGCAACGCGTGCCTCTAAATGTTCCATTATTGTTCATGTGTGCTTTATTTAATATCTTATGATTGTTGAATAAGTTTATATCTATTTTTACTCATGTTTGGTTGTGCACTTATTTCATAATCAATCAAATAAACTTGTTCAAATGTTTTCCATAGGATTCACTCGCCAACTTTATGTTGATCCAAAAACCCTTTTACACATGATACAGGTGAACAGCTTGAAGCAAGGAAAACATAGGATATGCCTTAGAAGAGAACA
This sequence comes from Scalesia atractyloides, assembly GCA_947069175.1. Classification (NCBI taxonomy): domain Eukaryota; kingdom Viridiplantae; phylum Streptophyta; class Magnoliopsida; order Asterales; family Asteraceae; genus Scalesia; species Scalesia atractyloides. The sequence continues at coordinate 816,779 of CAMTDV010001633.1, forward strand.
AAGAAGCTTAGATTGATAGTTAGAACATGTTGTAATATTTATTGTAAATTTCCATTAAAATGTATTTAATAAATATGAAACGCATAATAAATGTCATGAGCTTTGATGATAACCCAATCATGCCCCGATCACCTTTTTCGCTGCTGGTCGGGGTGTGACAGATTGGTATCAGAGCCATGACTATAGGGATATAGGATAGGTTATTAGACTCTTAGAGCCTATACTATAGTCTGCCTAAATTTTAATTGATTAGGTGGTTACATACAAACTTGTGATATTTATTTGTTTCATATTTGTTTACATTTACAGTCAAACATACATGCTTATATACATATTCATTATACATATATCGATGTTCATGTATTCAGTTTATTTTCATACTCTCATTATCCAAAGATTTTGTTGCAATTTTCAAATCTCATCAAAGTAAGTTCTGCGACGGGCATGTAGTAACTGGAAGGGTACAAGTACCGGTAGTCGGAACGTCCTGTCTAGGTTGGCATTCGTATAAATCCAATATAACGGACCAGTTTGCCTACCTGGGGACCAACGATGAGAGTACGAAGGACCTATTAGGCCAAAGCATGCCACACCAAACGTCGTTCGAACTAACCTACTTTGAGGTGTCACCGTGTCTACACCTGGACACATTCCGAATATCACACGTTGTATACATATTTCTCGATTTTCTCCGGGTTTTTGTGTACTCAACCTGGCAAACCCGTGCGAACCATATGAAAAAACCGGTATTCATGGGGGCCCACATGATTACACAGGTAAAGTATGGCGGCATGTAGGGCCTAATGGCGAGCAAAACCCAAGACATCCTATGGATGTAGTAGATTTACTTTCTATAATTATTTTATGAATGTTCATTCCTAATGCGACCCATGAACCCAAAAACATCCAACTCATACTCTTGTCATGTATTCCTTGTAGATGTCTTCTAACCTCGCCCGTAGGAAGACGAGAGCAAGAAAAGCCCGCGAACGCATGGTTGCCTTAATCGCTCAACAAATGGCTGCCGTAATACCCAACATTGTAATCCAAGTACAACAAGCACTCACCGATAATCCTGTCAATCAAGCAAACCAAAACGTTATCAACTTTTCCCCAAATACCACTAAATGCACCTACAAGCATTTCAAATCATGCGACCCTCCAAAATACAAAGGGACTGAAGGCGTCACCGCTCTCCTCCATTGGTTTGAAGAAATGGAGAACACCTTTCTAAATTGCGATTGTCCCGATGATCGCAAAGTGCGTTATGCTACCGGTCGATTATATGGGATAGCACTCACTTGGTGGAATACAGAGAAGGCCAAACGAGGTGTGGAAGATGCTATGACCTTAACTTGGAACGAATTGAAGGTTAGAAAATAGCATTAAACTCACAAAAATACACCCAACAATTTTATTAAAATGGATTAATAAAATCCGTTTACTTACCAAACCATAATGCGATTTATCTAGGTTAATCTCACTCGTGGTTAAAACCACTTCGCGTGCATTCAACATCATCAACCGAACGCACCCACTGTGAGTGAATCTTACAACTCCCCCTTTTAATTACACGTTTTGGGGTGTGTCATGTGTCACAAAATAATTAACTCGTTTATTTAAACTTGTGCCATACCATGTCATGATCTAAACATAGATTGTTTATATTGTTGTGATTACTTATTTCATTTTGTCAAATTATATGAAACTCATTCATTAAGCCCATCAGTTCCTCGTGGGAGACGAGTTGAACAACGCGTGCCTCAAATCAAATTCATTATTGTTCATGTGTGTATCATTGAGTTTATATTGTTTGTAGTTGTGTCATTCATATTATCATGTTTATGCAATTCATTCATTAGGCCCCTCAGTTCCTCGTGAGAGACGAGTTGAGCAACGCGTGCCTCTAAATGTTCCATTATTGTTCATGTGTGCTTTATTTAATATCTTATGATTGTTGAATAAGTTTATATCTATTTTTACTCATGTTTGGTTGTGCACTTATTTCATAATCAATCAAATAAACTTGTTCAAATGTTTTCCATAGGATTCACTCGCCAACTTTATGTTGATCCAAAAACCCTTTTACACATGATACAGGTGAACAGGTTGAAGCAAGGAAAACATAGGATATGGTAGAAGAGAACAAAGAAGCTTAGATTGATAGTTAGAACATGTTGTAATATTTATTGTAAATTTCCATTAAAATGTATTTAATAAATATGAAACGCATAATAAATGTCATGAGCTTTGATGATAACCCAATCATGCCCCGATCACCTTTTCCGCTGCGGGTCGGGGTGTGACACAGTCGATCAGGTCTCGTTTCTGTACTGGGCTACATATGTAAAAGTCTGACATGTAAATTTGTATACAAGGTCATTTGTACTATCCCAAGTTATTTATAAAAATGTGCCAAGAGCACCATAAACCATTTTTGAAAGGATTTTCAAAATGAGTCGGTTGAGTATATTTACCAATGTAAACTGACGTATTTTCAAAGATTAAAATACAGGTACAAGTACGAAATAGGCCGGAAGCTGCGGGGCGTTGACATTAAGGAGTTGCGACCTTAGAAGTTGAGCATGTAGAGTCTGTTATCATTTTATGTATGTTTATTTCCGATCCGCCTGTGGATCTTATTACAAGCCTTGATGTATATTTATGTTTCGAACTTTTGGAGACTTTATGGTTTGTAATAGTTTATATTTTACTCCAAGCCTTCCGCTGTGTTGCTCTGTGTTGTAATTGGTTATGTGATATCAACTATACGTCACGATACTCCCCACCGGACCCACCGGAATACACGTGGAATTCGGGGTGTGACAATGAGTATGGACGGATTTGAAGGGTGGAAGGAAAAGTTTGTAAACTGGGTACAAGCCAATCAGTTCCACAGCTGTGTTGCGGTAGAAAATGGATACAAGTGGCTAAAAGATGAACGCGATCAAGATCTCTCCTTGATTAAGTTTACACCTGCTAATAAAGAGGCGTACGTGGCTGAAAAGAAAATGATTAGTCTGATACAACAATCTGTGAAGGAAGATATCTTGATACTACTACCAGAATGTGAAACTTCACAAGATTTATGGCATGCTCTTTGTGATAAATTTAAGGGAAGCGATGAGATGATAAAGAGCAAAAAGGCCTTAATCAAGAAAGAATTCGAGATCTTCACAATGATCAAAGGTGAGACCATGAAGCAAATGATTGACAGATATTGTCATCTAATGGTCCAGATGCGAAGGCATGATATTAAGAGAACTACCGAAGAGCAGATAGAAAAGTTGGCTGATGCACTTCCTGAGGGAGAGTGGTCAACTTACCTCATGATTTTAAAGAACAATCCGGCTTGGAGACATTTAAAGTTGTCATCTTTCATCGATAAATTAGAAAGTCATGAAATTGAGTTGTTAAAGATTGCAAAATCAAAGAATGCAAACGTTGTTCAAGATATTGGTGTGTATTACAAATGAGGCGTTCAAGATACTCAGATTCAGAGTCTGAAAATTCAAACAGCATTAATGTAAATATGAATTCCACGAATTATTCGTCACGAAATCAGAGTTCTCCGAACACAGGATATTCAAGTACTAGTTCAAATTCTTCGTTTCAAAATCAGAACAATCAGTCGCATCAGACAAATCAATCCAGTTCTGATCCGAATGTTTTTCAGTGCAACATTGCAGTTAATCTGAAGAATGCCTTTCCTGAAAAAGTGGCTAAACAGCACATAGCACTTCTTGCTACTGTTCTAGAATCTTACGTAAGTTTAGTTGCTGGGAAGATCGAGAATCCTGAAATGACAGCTGAGGATTACGATCAGGTGGATGAAGAAGAGTTGGAACTGATGGATATCAAGTGGAGTCTGGCATCAATCATCAGAAGAGTTACCAAGTTTGTAGCACTCACCGGAAGAGACAATGGTAATTCAAGCAAAAAGCTTGGATTTGACAAGCAAAAGTCACATGCTTCAAATGCCGACAAAATGGGCCTTTTAAACGCGAATGCACGAACCAAGAAGCAAGCAGCAACCAAAGTCCTTTCGGCAACAATAATGATTATTACAAGAAAGCGCTACAATACAAGCTGTACCCGAAAAGAACACAAGTTGAAGTTCAAGATAACTCTTCAAGGCCAACCGAACAAGCTCTAGTCTTGTCTCACGAAGATGAAGGGTTTGACTGGAACAAATACATTGGAAAGAAGACTGGTGTTGTTATGATGGCAGAGTTAGTGGATGAATCGGAATCAACATTTGATGACACCGTTCTAGAAAATGCATTTCTAGAAGAATATCTACAGAGAACCGAGGAAGAGGAGATGGTTTATCTTGAAACTCAAAAGAAGAATGCTATGTCTTCTAATTCTAATCCTAATTTTGCAGGTTGTTTCGAGAATACATCGCAAGAGCAAGTGACTGAAGATAAGAAATCAGAGGTTGAGAAGGTAGGATCTGAGGTAAAAGTGATTGAAAGGAAATTGTGAAAGTTGTGGAGGTTGAAAAAACTTGCACAAAGTGCACAAATCCTTATAAGCAATGTGCTGAGAAAACTAAAATCATAAGCGAAATGACTGTGCATAACGAAAATTTTCGTTATGATTACAGAACAATGAAAGAAGCTTATGACAAAATGAAAGGCACATATTGCAATGTTGAAAAAGCTAATCATGAACTAAGTGCTAATATAACAATGTTAAATGCCACAGTAATTAAAAACAAAAAGCAATTAACATGTATATTAACACTATTGCCGAAACAAGACAAGAGCTTCAAGACATGAAAATTGAAACTGAGAGAGTGAGGCAATTGTTGAAAAGCTATACCACAAACGCTTATGTCATTGATCACATTCTTCCTGCGATCAAGTTGGAGGAAAATGTTGAAAAACCGAAAGGAACAAAGCGTAAAGAGTATGGAAACGTTCCACCTCCACTACTTGCAAGTTACTGCCGCAAGAAAGAGGATGGTATTGGAAAGGCAACAAACATAACACTTTTATCATAAACGAAAGATAAGTTGCCTGAGAACATTGACCTAGTTTTTATGAAGTCAAATGATGACAGTGAAGCGGTTGTGAAAAATGTGGTAGAAAATGTTTTGAGAAATGATTCTGACGACAGAAGCTTTGAAAGCGCCAACTCAAGTTTGAACAGTTCGGAATCACAATCTGAAAATGACAATACATCATCGAAAAATTATCTAAGTGATGATCCTAACGTTGTGATGTACAAAGTTAAGGAATCTGATAGATTTTATTTTGATGATAGCTTTCCAATTCGAAACGTGAAAGAAGATCAAATCGATAAATTGTTCAAACTTGTGGAAGTCTCGTCAGATGATCTTGAGATAAATGAAAAGAAGTTTTATTCAAAACCCAAGAAACATTATAACAACTACCGAAAGAATGGTGGTGACTTTCTTGAAAACATGAGAGCGGGTTTGGGTTTGGAGGTAAATGAAGAGGAACCGGAAAAGAACCAGAAGTCACCATTTCACGAGTACAAAGGTAAAAATATGAAGTTTGTGTATGGGACGAACACGGTTCAAGAAGAGAATTTGATCGGTAAACAATCAAATGATGAGTTCAAGAAGGAAAAGGAACCTCGGGATAAGGCTAAATCCGCAAGTGGAGTAAACCCACAAGTGGACACTCACATGATACTCGGACTTGCTTCAAATGCAGTGAAGTTGGTCACATTGCTCGCAAGTGTCCGAAATCAAAGCCTGTGTATCACCGAAGAAAAACATCTTCAGATGTTGAGAAATTTAAGCAACCAGAGATTGTGAAACCAATCACAATGTTAAAAAGAAACAAAGAATATGAAATCGAAGTGAAACCTAAAACTGAACCAAAGTTTGAAAATTCAATTTTTGAGAAAGGTGAAACTTCAAAATCGAACGAAAACAAGGATTCTAGATTCTACATTAAAAAGCAAGAAGTAAGTCACAATCTTGGGTTGCAAAGAAGAAAACAACATCATCTGAAAATGGAAAGTCTGTTTCGAGAAAAAAGCTGATAATGTCAAATTAAATGAGTCAGTAATCAAAAATTATCTTTCAAAGTTGAAAAATGATTTTTAAAAACAAACACAGAAAGATAAAGTCGAACAGTTTTCAAAATTGGCATTGGACGAAATGTTTGATGACAGTTTTGATTACGACGACAAGTTTGAAAGTGATTACGAAGATCTTTACATGTTTCAGCCCAAGACCAAAAAGGCTTGGGTTTCCCTATTCAAGTAATTACTTTTCATGTGCAGGGGCTCTAAAGATCCACATTGTTGAAGTAGTATCTGGATAGCGGAGCTTCATGTTACTTAACTTATTTCAAAAATGTCATAATCTTTGTCATTTTGAGGGGGTAGAAGTTGAGAAGAAAATTTGTGAAGAACAAATTGTGAAAAACCACACCGTTGAACAAAACATGATTTTTATATCAAACCATTTATTCTTTCACGTTAACGAGATTAATGGTTTATTTGTTGAACAGGTGCAGATGCAGATGTTGAAAAAGGGATCGGACGACGAGTTCTCGTGATCCTCATTGGTTTGTTATCTTTTAGATTAAAATTTCTTAAAACTAAAATCCAAAAATATATTTTGATTTTTGGAGGAAAAGTGAAAGCAGAAAAATCAAAAACATATGAAAAAGTTGAAAATTCAAAAACATTTGAAAAATTCAAAAAGTACAAAAACATGAAAAAGACAAAAAGAATCTTGGGTCAAAAAGAAAATAATAGTAAATCAGTGGACTATCACAGTATGCTAAAGAATTGTAAAGTTTAAAAAGTAATAAACATGTCTTACTGTGGATGTGTCGATAGCCTTTACACGTTCAGTAAATTGTTTCCGGGATATAAACTAAATTTTACATTTGCTTAAACTTGTTGATTAACATCTCTCGGATATATGGACTTAGTACTCCGAAATTTCGTTTGAGAGATTTCCTGATTCTGAGATACGAGGTCTTTATAGATGATTGATATCTGGGGTATTATACAAGTTCTTCTGATTTTGCGGAAGCAATAGCCTAGAACTTCTATAATGCTTTTGCTAAAAAAACCCCAAAACTACATGCAAACTTGAAAGAATCGAAAGATCTAATCAGTTGCAGTGCTTTAAATGATTCCTTAATTGGAACACACCTTAAAGTCGAGCTTTCATCTCTTTGTCTGTACGGTAGTACTAACCTGAGCTCTCAAGACCTCGCAAAACCCATATACAAATATCAGTTAACGCTATATTCACCTGTAAGATGAAATCTAGGGAATCTTGATACGGGAGTATATTCTGAGATGGGAACCATAGTGAAGACAAGCTTCTTAATTCTACATAACATATCTTAGAACAATTGAGAAATGTGTCGAAGTTTAAGTGGACAAACATATCGACAATCTAGGTAAACGAGTTTAAACACTTAAAGTCATCAAAAGGTCAACGGTACTGGTGATATTCTCAATCAACTGATATGATCCTTAGACACAATTCACAAAAATATATGTTTGTACATAGTTTACTTGCTTTTCAGATTAAAACCAAAAAGATTTTCAGTGTGTTTTAGCATAAACTTTCAAAAATACAAAAAGATTTTGTTTCTTCATTAGTTTCTACAAGCCAATGTTGGAGAACGGATCTTCGAAGTCTGGTAAAGTGTTAAAATAGGAAAATCTTGATGACATTGTTAAAAATCAAAATGATCAAAAATGATGAAAAGTTCATTAAATTGAATCTTTAAAATTGAAGAAAACATCGGTTTGTTCATAACGGGTAGAACCGAGGCCATTAACTTGGACTCGGTAGACAAAATGGTTAACCAAGGTCATTAACTTGGACTTGGTCAACTAAGTGGATTTTCATAATTGATAAACAAATGAAAGTTGAAGGTCTTAAATGTAAAAAGTATTCAAGGTCATTGATTTGAACTTGAATAACTAAAGGTTTAAAAAGGTTAAAGTGGAGATTAAAATTTGAAATGTTGATGTTATAAAATTCAAAGATTGAATCTGAAATGTTTATTTGAATGTCTGAGAACTTTGAAACATGAAGTAAAGTTTTAGGGGGAGCTGGATAAAATGTGATTGAAGATACCAGAAAGCTCAAAGTAAGGGGGAGCATAGCTCACAGCAAGGGGGAGCATGGGTGATTAAAGGTTTATCAAGACAAGCTCAAGAAATAGAGAAGAATTGAAGATAAAGACGTTAAAGTTATTCAAGACTAAAGATCAAGAAAATTAAAGCCTCGGGAGCTTAATTGAAGTCAATGACTACGACAACATCTAAGGGGGAGTCTGTTGGTGTATATGTCTGTTGCCTACGTCATTATATTAGAACGAGTCTGAATGAACAGAGCTTCTGAAGACTGATCAAGACGAAGACGATATCCAATGGGGAGTCTGTTAGTACAGTATGTCTATGTCTTAATCTTGTATCGAGTCTGTTTAGAATGGATAGAATCTAGAGGTAGAAAGTATTTAAAGTTGTATATGCAACAACTTCGCCCGAACTTGTGCATGGTTGATCAAGTTCGCCCTGAACTTGATCATGGTTGATCAAGCTCGCCCGAACTTGATCACACCATATCACAGTTCAGCCGAACTTGTGGGTCTATATATAGATGCCTCTAGGATCTTTCATAAGTAACTTTTGGCAAACTTGAGGCGAAGCTCTGTCGGAATCGGAACTCAAATGTATACGAATATTGATCAATAAACAGACAATTAATGAGTAATTCTTGTTATATGATTAACATGTCACTTAGTTTCCGCCTAATTGGACATTAGATACAAATTCTAGGTTCCTGTGCTATAGAGGACGGTCCTATCAAATAGAACCTCTTTGTTGACTATGCAGCCTCACGTACCATCATGTCTGGAATTTGGTAACTACCAAACCAAGACAAAAAGACCTTCAAGCTTGTGATAAACAATAATAACATTGAATAGCACTATTTAAACTAAGCAAATCCTTACCATACTAGACTCAAATAACCTAACTTGGAAAAGTGTTTAACCTACTATACATTCATACTAATTTGAACTTATGAACAATAATACATCGTGTTTAGCATAAATCTTAATAAGTCTAATTATGATCCAATTTGTTGTTCGGTCAGCTTGAGATCGAGATGTTATGTGAGTGATGGTTCGGTTGAACGTGTTGTATGAATAAATCAAATTCAGGCTGGTTAAGTTGTTCGGTCAGCATGAGATCGAGATGTTGGTTCCGTTGAATGTGGTGTGTAAATAAATCAAATTCAAAGGCTGGTTATGTACTTGTTCGTCATAAAAAAAATATATATGTAGTTTGGTGAGTTGTAACTAGTAAGTTTGATCATGCATCAATAATAATATTTTCCAGAAACATCTGGTTCATGTGGTTTCTTTTTAGATGATATTATTATCGAACAAATATCCAAACATATCTCTCACCACTAATTATACCACTATCGAATTACCATGCTTTTGAATGTTTTTCCTTTTTTTCAAAACTTATGAATATCTTTTTAGATAATACATTATAAAATAATTATAAACGATCAGCTAATGTCGGGTTCTTGAGGGGGGGAACAGATTTGAAGCTGCAATACATCAAGTAGAAGCATCAAAAAGCTGTGAATGAAGTTCTTGTGGATAAACTATAAGCAAAGGAAAATGAATCATGAAAAGGAGCAAGAATTTGGTTTTAAGTTGGGTGTTTTTTGTTGTTGTTTGTGACCTGGCTATTTTAAATTCCGTTCGTACCACATGTTTAAATGAATAAAATCTTATTGGATTATTTGTGGTGTAATGTCCTTTGAAGTTCTAGGAGGTCTAAATTTAATACATGGTTATGTTTGTTAATAGACTAAATTAATAAATCAACCTTTATGTTATACCTACGCTACTTCATACCTTTCACTATAAAATCTGTAAAAACCAACATGTATGTTCATTTTTCATACAGGGTACAACCTTTACCACTAACCTCGTTATTTTCTTGATTAACTACCCTCACATCATGTAGGGTATCATTGTCATTTCCACATTGTCTTCCCTTATTGATGTTCTCAAACTAGAAAAACCCATGTCTTCTTCAAAAATGAAACCCCTGTTCTTCAAATATCTCTTTTCAACCAAACATAAAGGAAACAAAAAAATAGTTGAAACAAAGGAACAAAAAAAGGACGGCCATAAGCCATGAAGAGTTCTTTATTATAAACTTTATAAACGGAACAATTTTAATCCCCCTATCGCAAACCTAAACGATGAGTCCCCATATTCCCGTCGCAGCCACCGCACACCCTGGTTCAGATTCCGTAACAATTGTATCCCCTGCAGCCACAAAAAAATAAATAAATAAAAAATAACCCTCTTTTTGAGGCTAGGCAGGTTAAAGAAGGAGGGAGATCAACAGTTTTGATTTTTTCATTTAATGAAAAGTGGGCGAGAACTCTTTTTCAGGATATACTTTTCTTTAAACTTTTAACCAATATAAAGAGAATAGCTAATATTTAGGTTTATATGATATTTAAACAAATGATAATTTAACCAATAAAATAAAATAGCTTATATTTAGGTTTACATTATATTTAAACAAATAATAATTTAACCAATAAAATAAAATAGCTAATATTTAGGTTTATATGATATTTAAACAAATAATAATTTAACCAATAAACATTATATGATATTTAAACAAATAATAAAAATATAATAAGGCTTACGGTGTGGTCATGACACTCAAGACTAGGGGTGAGCAGAAAACCAAAAGAACCAAACCGTAACCGAAGAAACCGAACCGAAACAAAAACCGAAATAACAAAATACAATATAAAAATTAAATGGTATTCAAATTATTATAAATAATGTCTTAATCAAAACTTTGGAGAAACATAAAAACAAATTAGAATGTTAGGAATATATAAAAAATATTAATTAAAGAGGTTAACTATAATAACTTAAATCTAAATATAAAAGAAATATTCTTATATTTTTAGAGATAATTATTGTTTTCGTCCCTGTAGTTTGTCAAAAGTCACTATTTCAGTCCATTAGTTTAAAAATTATGATTTCAGTCCCTGTGGTTTCACTTTCGTAACCATTTCAGTCCACCTCGCAACCATTTCAATCCCTGTACTTACAGAATAAAGGAATTGAATTGGTTAGGAAAGTGAAACCACAGGGACTGAAATGGTTACGAAAGTGAAACCACAGGGACTGAAATCACAATTTTTAAACTAATGGACTGAAGTAGTGATTTTTGACAAACCACAGGGGCGAAAACAGTAATTAATTCTATATTTTAAATTATATTGTTTTATTCTTACATAATTTTCTTACATAATTATGTTTAACGTATAACACACAGTAGCCACAGCCTCCCCCCAAAACTGAACAGGAAGTTGCGATTCTACCAACATTTTTCTTGAAGTTTCAATAAGCGTTCGATTCTTCCACGCAGCAACACCAATTTGTTGTGGAGTATAACAAGAACTGGGCCACGAAGAATAATTAGGCCCCGCGAAGAATGTGTTCTTCGTGGCCTATCCTACAAACAACCAAGGGATCACGAAGAATGGTTCTTCGTGACCCTTTATATCATGTTATATGGATTCTTCGTGTATGGTGTACTCCCACGAAGAAGTTAGTTCTTCGTGGGAAGGCTGCACATAGACATAAACTTGCAGCAACAGCATAACAACAAGACCAGGTACTAAAACAGTAACAGTATGCACACATGCAACTATTTTACAACACGAACAAAGTAAACGTCGCACCAAGTTAAGATAGGAGGATATCTTGACTTGGTCGACTCGTCAAAACTCTACAGACGCGTAAACAATGACCGTACAATTGCAGATGCAACTAAGAACAAGCGACAGACACAAAAGTGCACCAACATGGGGGATGAAACTTATAAGGTGGTTCCCCATCATAGGAAGGCGGTTTCGCGTTACCAGCAGAGACCCCTTCATACCGGTTCGGTTGCCGGAACACTTCGAACCGGTCTATCCGCCAGCCCTACCCGAGGGCGTGCTGGAACATCCGCCCATTATAGACTTTCCAGCGCTACCACAGCCACGACCACCGCCCGAGCCGCCCCAGTTTCCACATCACGTTGTTCCAGGTCCAGGTCCTGGCCGGGGAGCAACATTCTATCAGCAGTTACGGGTCGATGTCGACACGATGTCTTATACACTACGGTGGTTGGTTGAGGAGGCGCAGGAGCGCAGACAGCGTGAGGGATTACTACCCCGGACGTACCATCCGCTCCAGGACAATATCAGCAGCAGCAAGACCCGCAGCCATAGACGAGCCTGTGTTCTTGTTTTTGCATTTAGTATTGGGGTATATTTTATCTTTTGTTATGTGTGTACAAACTTATGCTATTAATATCATATTCAGTCGTATTTATGTTGTTGGTTTAATTACGTGATGTTTGTTTGCATTATATAATATCTCATAATGTTCGAACTAGACCAAACAAATTAACGGTGTAATATTTTAAACGATATAATACTGAAACAGCATTATGTTTGAACCGTACCAAACAAATTAACGATGTAGTATCTTAAACAATATAATATTGAAACGGTATAATATTCGAACCATTCTGAACAAATTAACAGTGTAATATTTTAAACAATATAATATTGAAACGGCATAATGTTCGAAACGGACAGAACAAATTAACAACGTAATATTTTTAACGATATAATATTGAAACGACATAATGTTCGAACCGGATGGGAGTTACGATAAAATTTGACACGGTATAATATTCGAACTGTACCGAACATTTGTACATGTGTAATATTTTAAACGATATGATATTAAAACGACATAATGTTAGAACCAGACGGGAGTTTATAATACTAAAACCCAAAATTTACCAATCTAAAACACTAAGACCCCAAAACTCAACCATATTAATTCACTTAAGTTATATACGCTACATACAGCCTTATATGTGGCGTACATAAGGTAACAAATCATGTTCTCCGGTATCATTAATCACTAATTTCAAGGTAACCCTATCTGCCGCATATAGACCTGTATACGCATACATAAACCTAAAGTGTGTAGATAGTTGACTTGGGTGTGCAAATAGTTTCACCGTTTTGTAATTGTGCTAGTGTCTTACTAGCTTGGAGTTTTTAAAATAAAATTTCGTTGGTCGTTAAAAAAACGTTATGAATTATATATAAATCATGATAGCAACACCAAAATAAAGTAATGGTTTACTAAGATAGTTACACATCTCGGTCAAAAACCAAGAGGAGTTACTCTAGAGAAATTAGGTTGAGTTTTATATTATTAGATATAATAGTTATCAGGATAGATAAGATATTACAATAGAATTGAATATTATCATAATGAATTTAGACATATATCCAAAATGAACTGATCACAATTAATAATGGGTAAAAAGTTACAAATTTAAGTTAGTCTTAGGACCAATCAACTACTAAACAATAGACATGTTCGATCATATTGTCACGTTAATTGAAGTGACAATATTACTTACAAAATATTGTATTGAAGTGAAATTTTCAAGCTTTTAATTATTCAAAACCTGAACTAAGTTATATCAATTACGTAAAAATAGATTACTAATAGTAATAAAATACTGTAATCTTATAATTATTCTCAAATAAGAATAATCTATACTTAAATTTTAGATAATTAAAATAAACTGATTACATTTTCTTTTATAATATTAACTTATGAAAAAAATGTAAATCGTTTAAATAAAAAAATTGTGAGAAAAATAGTATAAAGGAAAGTAACATGTGAGTGTTCCTTTTCCTCTTTCATTCATTTAGCAACTTAATTCGAAGATCTAGACAACTATTCAATCATTGAAGGTGTCAATGCTTTAATTTCTTACTCTTCGTACACAACTTTTCCTTTCTATATGCTCCTCGTAGCAAGAGACATCTGTCCAATGATACCCAACTAGGATACAAGCTCTTTGTTTTAAATCCTAGCCTTTAGTTTTAAAGTGAAACGAGTTTCAAAGACCCGTGCGTTGTGGCAGGACCATCAACAAAACATAAACCGAAAAACGTTGAACCACGGACCCACATTGCGAGGTGTTAGCTGATCACCAGCTCTAGACCAAATTCTACAACATTATCGTACAAAAGAATAAATAAGTTGAAACAATTACAAAACCCATGTAAAAAAAATTGACGACGAAGTGACATTACGATAGGCCAATTTTTAACACACCCATATAAGCAATATAAGCAAGCTTCACACTTAAGTAAACTCTCATTTAAATGTAAAAGTTAGATTTAATTTTAATGGGTAGCAAATAAATCATAACAAGAATTTCCCAATGTATATATACAAAAGGTAAAAGAAAAACATAAGAAAAAAATTGATTAGAGCACAGGGGTGTAAGTATCCTTACTAAAGATCATGGGTTATAATGTAAATTAGTAAAGAAAATTAAGTAATTAGTAAAGTGTAATTTGTGTCTATGTGTTATGGTGGTGAGATCAACTTGTATCTCTCATTTGAAAATCTTGATACCGAAGTCCTGTGGTTTGCATTTCGCTACACTATAAGTCCACCCAGTCCCACCCATTTACTAACGTCACTTTTTTTTCTTTTTTGGTAGAATTGTGTTGAAAAGATCATAATACTATTTTATTTGAATCCCTCTGCTATATCTTTATTGCAATACACGTTCTTTTGCTTTCTATTTTTTTCTTCCCATTGATTTTGTCATTCCCTTCAAAATCAACTAACTACACTTACTAATTTGAAACTTGCATTGCAAATATACTAACTAACCACACTACTAATCTAAACTTGCATTACAAAAATACTAACTACACTTACTAATTTGAAACTTGCATTGCAAACGAATGCATAGTAAACATAATGCATTGCAAATATACTAACTACTTAACCTAGAAACATTAAAAGTAATGCAACATAATGCAAAAATGGCATACACATTATATATACTGGATTGATCAACCAAATGAATGATCGACTAAAATATTTAGTGTTAACAACTATAATCTAGGTCATCATAAAAAAGTATGATCTACAAAAGACCTAGATCATCAAAACAACCTATGACCTAGGTCTACAAGAGACCTAGATCATCAAAACAAATATATACCTAGTCTTCGCATATGATCATACGAAATATGAACTCCTACTCGCTCATGTTTCACTCCTATTTGCCCGACCATGTTTAAACCAGACTTCCTGGTTCAAGTTGTTCAAGAACTTCAGAACCACATCCAAGCGCACCACGAAGTGGGTTAGGGTACCGTTAACCATAATTCCAGTTACAAAATGTTCAATTTCAACAAGTATCATGTTCAGGTATGGTAATTATCAAGTAAACTACACTAATCACGAACGGATTATTACCTCTTACTACTTCTATGTCCATGCACGCCTCCACAGAAAACGAATTAGGCATGTCGAATGTCCGAGGTGGTGGTCGGACGACAGATCGTTTAGAGAAACGATGGGTTGGCTGATCGGAGGTAGGTGGTCCTGTGGATGGTCAGAGGTGGTGGAAAATGATGAGGTCAGGCAATCGGAGGTGGGTGGTCGCGTGGATGAACGGAGGTGGTGGTTGAACAGCAGAAGGTTTGGGGGAAAACGTGGGTGGGCGATCGGAGGTGGGTGGTCACCTCGATGGTCAAAGAGACTCGGTCGGAGGAGGTGCCGGTCATTTGGGAAAAGATGGAGATGCAAATCGTGATTTTATGCAAAAAGTGGGGTTCAATTTATGGTTAGGGTTAATTTTTGTCACACCCCGACCCGCAGCGGAATAAGAGTCGGGGCATAATTGGGTTATCACCAAAGCTCATGATGTTTACTAATATGTTTCATATTTATTAAATCCAAATTACATTTCAATATTCCAAGTCAAATTCATACAATACAAGGAAAGGAAAAATTAACTAAAACAAATCCATAATCTAAACTGGTTTATTCTTCTAAGCCGCCCTATATGTTTCTTGCTTCAACTTGATCACCTGTATCATGTGTAAAAATGGGAAATTTTGGGTCAACAAAAGTTGGCGAGTGAACCTTGTTAAAAACATTTGTTATTGATTTATTATTGATATTTAATTTAGGAAAATTGTGCAATAATCATATATGAGCAAATGTATGTAGACATAACAATCACAAACCACCTTGCTTAAGCATGAAATAAGAATGACAATATATAGGTTGGCAACGTCCCGTTCACGCTCATAGGTAATGGGGAACGGACGGCCTATGCAAATGTATGTGAGATCAAGGCTCAATCAAACGGAGCCGATCTTATGTTGGCAACGCCTGGTTCATGCTCATAGGTAATGGGGAACAGCTCACGCTCATAGGTAATGGGGAGCGGCGGCCTATGAAATGTATGTACTGAAATGATAAAATTAATCTAAACTTCAACCACACAAACAATGGATACACATTGAATACACATTTGATCATGAACATGATGGATGCACAAATGTTTAATTATAATAAATAAATAACGACACATGATACACCCCAAAATGTGATTAAAACGGGGAACTGGTAGAGATTCACTCACATTGGGTGCGTTTGTTTGAAGGTGTTGAATGCGCACGAGTTTAGGGGATTGATCGACGAGAGGTAACTAACCAAATAAATAACGAAAAGGTACGGTAAGTATGTGGATTTTATTAACTATTTTAATAAGATTTTTGGGTATAATTTTGTGAGTTTAAGGCTACTTTCTAACTTTGAAAACGTTATTTTTAAGTACTTTTAATTGATTTTTAAATTAAATAAATAAATAAAAATAAATAAAAAAATGTTGACTTTGACCGTTGACCGTTGATCGGTTCGGTCGGTTATATTGTTGCACTGAGCGAGGTTCGAACCGGTGACCTCCCGTACGCGTGCACGCAGCTCTACCAACTGAGCTACGTGTCTAACCCGAAATAATTCTGTTTTTAATTATACTTATATACTATTTAGTTTAATCCGAAAATTATTTATTTTTAAAAAGATTTTAAACGTATCGGACCGGTGCTGACCACAGGTCTCGAACCCGGGACCTGTGGGTTAGCGTGCACACAGTCCACCGCTGGACTGTGTGTCTAACTTGGTTAATAACTCGGTTTTTATTATACTTAACATGTTGTTGGTAGTTAACCCGGTTCAGTTAAAAAGGCATTTGTTTATAACAATAGAGTAAACCTGGGACAGGATTCGAACTCGTGTCGCAGGTGTTATGTGTGCACACAGTCCACCGCTGGATTGTGTGTCTAACCCGTTTATAAAACTGATTTTAATTAATCTTATGATACAACCTGACTTCGTCTTCTTCGTTAGATTTTACCCAGAAAATAAGGTCCGACTGTTTGGTCTGGTTTATGCCTTATCTGGTTTTTAAACTTTATAAGTAACTTAAAGGTAACGAATGGAGAGGGTTTGGGGGAAAAAGATATACCGATCAGTGTTGTTCACAGAATTCCGGCAGAGTCCGTCGGTTCTGAAAGTGAACTCCGGCTGTCGACATCAATTAACAATTCTGTTCGATTATTACGAAGTTGAGATACTTAATCAAAGTTTAATAGGAGTTGGAAAGATCATACCAGCTCTCAGTGTGATTTCGGAAGCTTCAAAATTTTTCGGCGAAGGTGGGATTTTCGACGAACGTTGACTGGGATTGCTTCTGATGGTGGAGTTTTGTTAGTGACAGATTATTCGGATGATTGAAACAGAAAGAGTCGAAAGAATTACCGTGTGGATGTGAGTCTCGGTTTTCCGGCGACTTACAGATGTTTTCCGGCGATTGAATTTTCGTCGAGAAGAGGTGCGATTTGTGAGCGAAAAGGTTTCCGGTGGATTGTGGGTGAATTTATAGGGAAGTATCGAGATGTATGGGGTCTGAATTCGGTCTCAATTCAAGGTCAGCCGTTCTCCGGCGGTTATGACTGATATCGCGGGTTCAGACGTCGGTTATAACCGTCGTTAGAGTTAATTCTTCGGTTATCTTGGACGAAAACGTAAATTATCGGCGAAGTCGTCGGGATTTCCGACGACTGCTATTTGGGCGCGATTTTGACTGAATTTGACTTCCGTGCTTTATTATTTGAATTAATTGATTCAATATGATATCAGAAAATCAAAGTGGCGGAGTGGTTGATTGTGTGAACGTTAGGTCTTTGGGGATTTCCGGCTGACCCGGGTTCGACTCCCGGCAGCCGGTTTTCCTTTTTAATTAATTTATTTTTATATTTTTACAATTATAATTTATATCTTCTAATTGTTGGTTAATTATGAATCGTTTAAAATTAAAATAAGCCATAAATGAACAACAAAAATTTAAAACTGATTGTTCGGTTATTAAACGAAGCGGGTTTCGAAAACCCGTTTTTCGACAAATGTTACAGTATCCCCTACTTTTAGAAATTTCGTCCCAAAATTTAAGTAGTGGTAGTTACAGGAAAAAGGTGTGGGTATTTCTCGCGCATTGAGTCTTCACGTTCCCAAGTAAACTCAGGTCCTCGTTTCGACTCCCAGCGTACCCTGACAATTGGGATGCGGCTTCTTCTTAAACGTTTTTCCCCGAAGTCCATAATTTCTACTGGTCTTTCAATAAAATGCATAGATTCATCGACTTGAATGTCTTCTAGAGGAATATGGAGATTTTCATCGGCGAGGCACTTCTTCAAGTTCGATACGTGGAATGTGGGATGAATTCTGTTGAGTTCCTCCGGTAGGTCAAGCTTGTAGGCTACAGGTCCTACCCTTTCGAGTATCTTGAAAGGACCTACGTAACGTGGTGCTAGCTTGCCTTTTTGGCCAAAACGAACTACTCTCTTCCACGGAGATACTTTTAAAAGTACTTGATCGCCAACGTTAAACTCCAAGGGCTTTCGTCGCTTGTCAGCATTGCTCTTTTGACGACTTTGTGCCGCTAAAAGGTTGTTTCGGATTTGATGAATCTTGTCAGTTGTTTCTTGTATTAATTCTGGACCGGTGATTTGAGCTTCTCCAATTTCGTGCCAACATATTGGTGATCGGCACTTACGACCATATAATGCTTCAAAAGGTGCCATGCCGATACTTGAATGAAAGCTGTTGTTGTACGAAAATTCAACTAATGGTCGGTGAGCGTCCCAATTCCCTTTGAAGTATATGACACATGCCCGAAGCATGTCTTCAAGAGTTTGAATGGTGCGTTCAGATTGACCATCAGTTTGGGGATGATAAACGGTGCTGAGATCTAATCGTGTACCCAAAGCGGCTTGTACAGCTTGCCATGTTCGTGAAGTGAAACGACCATCACGATCTGATATAATGCTTAACGGTACACCATGACGGCTTACGATTTCACTGATGTAGATGCGAGCTAGTTTCTCATTTTTGAAGTCTTCGCGAATCGGAATGAAGTGAGCTGATTTTGTAAGACGATCAATGATTACCCATATTGTGTCGTACCCATCAGGAGTGCGAGGTAACCCGGTAATGAAGTCCATGGTTATATTTTCCCACTTCCATACGGGTATTTCAGGTTGGACCAGAAGTCCTGAGGGTCTTTGGTGTTCAGCTTTCACTTTTGAACAGGTAAGGCACTTGGAAACAAAAACAGCAATATCCTTCTTCATGCCAGGCCACCAGTAGGTGTATCGAAGGTCCTGATACATCTTGTCGGCTCCTGGGTGTACGGAGTATCGTGTCTTGTGAGCCTCTTTCATAAGAGTATCGCGAAGGTTGTTGTGATCAGGAATCCATATGCGATCTAGATAATACAGAATGCCGTCAGATTTTGTTTCGAGTTTAAGTTCTGCTCCACAAGATAACTCATTGCGTATGTCGTATTCTGTTATGGAAACATGTTGAGCTTCTCGGATTTGGTCTTTGATGTTGGTCATGATTTGCGAACATAGAAGGCGAATGGAGTTCGCATAACCCTTTCGACTGAGTGCATCGGCCACCACATTTGCTTTGCCAGGATGATACCGAATTTCACAGTCGTAGTCATTAATAAGTTCGACCCATCTTCGTTGCCTCATATTCAACTCCTTTTGGTTAAAGATATGTTGGAGGCTCTTGTGGTCAGTGTAAATCTCACAGTTGGTACCATAGAGGTAATGTCTCCATATCTTAAGAGCGAACACAACGGCTCCAAGTTCTAGGTCGTGAGTAGTGTAGTTCTTCTCATGAGTTTTGAGCTGCCTAGAAGCATAGGCTATCACTTTTCCCCTTTGCATTAAAACACAGCCTAATCCCTGTCCTGATGCGTCGCAATACGCTACAAAGTCATCGCAACCTTCGGGGAGTGTGAGGATAGGAGCGTCACAAAGCTTTTGCTTAAGGGTTTGGAAGGCTTCTTCTTGTTTAGGTCCCCATGCGAAGGGTTTTCCTTTATGTGTCAAAGCCGTGAGTGGTACAGCGATACGAGAGAAATTTGATATGAAACGACGATAGTAACCAGCCAAACCAAGGAAAGATCGTACTTCGGTTGGGGTACGTGGCGCTTGCCATTCTTGTACTGCTTTGATCTTTGCGGGGTCGACATGAATTCCCTTGTCATTGACGACATGACCAAGGAATTGTACTTCTTTTAACCAAAATTCGCATTTGGAGAATTTAGCGTAAAGCTTTTCGGTCTTCAAGAGTGTGAGGATGAGTCGAAGGTGTCGTTCATGATCAGTCTTAGACTTTGAGTAAATGAGAATATCGTCGATGAAGACTATAACAAAGCGATCAAGATAGGGTTTGCAAACTCTGTTCATTAAGTCCATGAAGACGGCTGGAGCGTTGGTTAGACCAAATGGCATAACCATGAATTCATAGTGACCATATCGAGTTCGGAAGGCGGTCTTTGGGACGTCTTCTTCATGTACTCTGAGTTGGTGATAGCCGGAACGAAGGTCGATCTTTGAAAAACAAGTGGCACCCTGGAGTTGGTCTAGAAGATCATCGATGCGAGGTAAAGGATAGCGATTTTTTACCGTTAATTTGTTGAGTTCCCTGTAATCGATACACATGCGAAAGGTCCCATCTTTCTTCTTTACAAACAGAACAGGTGCACCCCAAGGCGATGAGCTAGGACGTATGAATCCCTTGTCGGTCAGTTCTTGCAATTGACTGGCCAGCTCTTGCATCTCGGATGGGGCTAACCTATAAGGAGATTTCGCGACGGGTGTAGCGCCAGGTATAAGGTCGATGCGGAATTCGACTTCTCTCTTGGGAGGAAGTCCGGCGATGTCGTCGGGAAAAACTTGCGGAAATTCTTTCACTACAGGTTTATCTTCGAGTTTCTTCTCTTTGTCTCCCTTCTTGACAACGTGGGTTAGAAATGCTACATAATTCTTGCGGAGATATTTTCGGGCTTGAAGACAGGACATCAGCTTGAGTCCTTTCGAAGGGGTTTCTCCAAAGATTCGTAGAGTTTGACCGTCTGCAATAAGAATGCGAATGAACTTCTCACGGCATACTACTTCAGCCTGATGTTGGCTGAGCCAGTCCATGCCGATTATAATGTCAAAACTTCCCAACTTCATAGGAATGAGGTCAACAGGAAAATCGTGATCGTTTAGAGTAAAGGTGCAGTTTCGGATAATGGAGTTTAATGAGACCGGTTTTCCGTCAGCAACTTCTACCATTATGGATTCCATAAGTTTGTCACGAGTTCGATTGAGGATAGGTTCAAATTCTAAGGACATAAAACTCTTATCCGCGCAGTATCAAATAATACGGATGCATAACTACCATTGACGAGAAACGTACCGTTAACCACGTTGTTGTCGGCCCTAGCTTGGTTGGCGTTGATGTTAAATGCTCTTCCTCTAGCAGGTGGAGGAGCTTGGTTAGCTTGGTTCACCGGATTCGCTTGAGCTTGAGCATGTATGATGTTCACCAAGCGTGGACACGTGTTTCTAAAGTGGTTGGGTCTCCACAATTGTAGCAAGCCCGCATGGGTTGCATCATGGGGTAGTTGGGTTGATAGTAGGTTTGGGTTGTATGTTGTGTAGGTGGTGGTAGTAGGGGTTGTTGGGTTTAACCCATTATTTGATGGTGGGTTTGAGTTGCGGGTTGGTTGCGGTTCATTCGTTGCAGTGAGCGGCAGGCTTGGATGGTGTGACCTGCACGGCCACAGCCGGTGCAATATTGACAGGGGTATTCGGGGGAGTGATGGTATTGACAACGGGTGCACTTTGGGTAAGGGCCAGAGTATTGCCTTTTGTATGGTGCGGGTGAAGGAGTAACTTGTGTGATGGGTGCAGCAGGGATAGGGAAATTTGTTTGAGTGACGGCAAAATTTCTGGTATTTCGCTTCCTCTTGTTTGTAAATTTTGAGGATGAGGTGGGGTGGTTGGAAGTTTGGCCCTCAACGGGGGCTTTCTTTTTCTCCTCTTTGAACTTACCGTTTCTGATGCGGTTCTCGGTAAGTTCGGTGGCTAATTCCATGGCGGCTTCGAGGGTTGCAGGCGAAGTGCTGAGGACTGAGTCTTGAATCTTCGAGAGAAGGCCTCGAATATAGTGTTCCACCAAACGGTACACGGGGTGTGAACAAGTTAGGAACCATCTGGTTCAGCTCAAGAAATCTTTTGTTGTAGGAAGTGTGATCCCCTTCCTTTTGCTTCAGCGAGTGGAATTCGTCTTCCAACTTCTTGAGTTCGCTTCTTGGGCAGAAGCGTTTTGTCATCATTTCCCTTAACTCTTCCCAGGTTAAGGCCATAGCGTCTTCAACTCCTCTTTTACCCTTCTCGGTGTTCCACCAGGTCAAGGCTACCCCAAATAATCTCCCGGTTTCGTAACGTACCTTGCAATCCTCGGGACAATCGCAATTTAGGAAAGTGTTTTCCATTTCCTCAAACCAGTGGAGGAGAGCGGTGACACCTTCGGTCCCTTCGAACTTTGGGGGATCGCAAGACTTGAAGTGCTTGTAGGAGCACTTCTTGGAGGAAGGGTTGTCGATGTTTTGATCCTCTTGATTTGGTGGGTTGACAGGATTTGCAGTGAGAGCTTGTTGGACTTGAATTACAATATCAGGAAGTACTGCGGCCATTTGTTTTGCAATTTGAGTGGCCAAGCGTTCG
Source organism: Scalesia atractyloides (assembly GCA_947069175.1). Taxonomy (NCBI): domain Eukaryota; kingdom Viridiplantae; phylum Streptophyta; class Magnoliopsida; order Asterales; family Asteraceae; genus Scalesia; species Scalesia atractyloides. The sequence goes on from CAMTDV010001633.1 coordinate 839,826, forward strand.
TTTGACCTTCCTGACTTTCGTCCTCCATGTAGCTGCCTACCCGACATCTACATGAATATACATAGGAAGATGGTGAGTTTATGGAGTGTTTAGGGGTCATGTGTCTAAAAAAAATGAAATTAACATAAATATCAATAATGCAACTACATCTATAGGATGTCTTGGGTCATGTTAGCCTCAAATGTCCCCCATACCTTCACCTGTATAGTCATGTGGGCCCCATGACTATTAGCTTGGTAGGATTCACATTAGTATTGGCGATTTAACACTCGCATGACCCGAATGAAAACCACAAAATATGTTTACAAGATGTATGGTCGGAATGTGTCCAGGTGTAGACACAATGACAACTCAAAGTGGGGTTAGCTCACACGACGTTTGGTATAGCATGCTTTGGCCTAATAGGTACTTCGTACTCTCATCGTTAGTCCCAGGTAGGCAAACTGGTCCTTTATTTTGGATTTATACGAATGCCAAGCCTAGACAGGACGTTCCGACTACCGGTACTTGTACCCTTCCAGTTACTACATGCCCGTCATGAGAACTCACTTTGATGAGATTTGAAAATACAAAAATCATTGTAAAGCAATCATGAAAATGATGTGGTGTGTGCTTTCATGGATATGATATCTTATAAGAATATGGTTCATGATAAGCATTATATGATAATATATACTTATTAACATGCTTGCATAACATTGAATGTAACAATAAACATAAAGTATATAAGCATCATGAATTTTGCATGTAACACACAAAAATTTAAAATTTCTAAGCAACTATAGTATAGGCTCTAAGGGTCTAATAACCTATCCTATATCCCTATAGTCATGGCTCTGATACCAATCTGTCACACCCCGACCCGCAGCGGAATAAGAGTCGGGGCATAATTGGGTTATCATCAAAGCTCATGATGTTTACTAATATGTTTCATATTTATTAAATCCAAATTACATTTCAATATTCCAAGTCAAATTCATACAATACAAGGAAAGGAAAAATTAACTAAAACAAATCCATAATCTAAACTGGTTTATTCTTCTAAGCCGCCCTATATGTTTCTTGCTTCAACTTGATCACCCGTATCATGTGTAAAAATGGGAAATTTTGGGTCAACAAAAGTTGGCGAGTGAACCTTGTTAAAAACATTTGTTATTGATTTATTATTGATATTTAATTTAGGAAAATTGTGCAATAATCATATATGAGCAAATGTATGTAGACATAACAATCACAAACCACCTTGCTTAAGCATGAAATAAGAATGACAATATATAGGTTGGCAACGTCCCGTTCACGCTCATAGGTAATGGGGAACGGACGGCCTATGCAAATGTATGTGAGATCAAGGCTCAATCAAACGGAGCCGATCTTATGTTGGCAACGCCTGGTTCACGCTCATAGGTAATGGGGAACAGCTCACGCTCATAGGTAATGGGGAGCGGCGGCCTATGAAATGCATGTACTGAAATGATAAAATTAATCTAAACTTCAACCACACAAACAATGGATACACATTGAATACACATTTGATCATGAACATGATGGATGCACAAATGTTTAATTATAATAAATAAATAACGACACATGATACACCCCAAAATGTGATTAAAACGGGGAACTGTTAGAGATTCACTCACATTGGGTGCGTATGTTTGAAGGTGTTGAATGCGCACGAGTTTAGGGGATTGATCGACGAGAGGTAACTAACCAAATAAATAACGAAAAGGTAAGGTAAGTATGTGGATTTTATTAACTATTTTAATAAGATTTTTGGGTATAATTTTGTGAGTTTAAGGCTACTTTCTAACTTTGAAAACGTTATTTTTAAGTATTTTTAATTGATTTTTAAATTAAATAAATAAATAAAAATAAAAAAAAAATGTTGACTTTGACCGTTGACCGTTGACCGGTTCGGTCGGTTATATTGTTGCAACTAAGAACAAGCGACAGACACAAAAGTGCACCAACAATGGGGGATGAAACTTATAAGGTAGTTCCCCATCATAGGAAGGCGGTTTCACGTTGCCAGCAAAGACCCCTTCATACCGGTTCCGTTGCCGGAACACTTCGAAGCGGTCTATCCGCCAGCCCTACCCGAGGGCGTGCTGGAACATCCGCCCATTATAGACTTTCCAGCGCTACCACAGCCGCGACCACCGCCCGAGCCGCCACAGTTTCCACATCACGTTGTTCCAGGTCCAGGTCCAGGTCCTGGCCGGGGAGCAGCATTCTATCAGCAGTTACGGGTCGATGTCGACACGATGTCTTATACACTACGGTGGTTGGTTGAGGAGGCGCAGTAGCGCAGACAGCGTGAGGGGTTACTACCCCGGACGTACCACCCGTTCCAGGACAATATCAGCAGCAGCAAGACCCGCAGCCATAGACGAGCCTGTGTTCTTGTTTTTGCATTTAGTATTGTGGTTATATTTATCTTTTGTTATGTATGTACAAACTTATGCTATTAATATCATATTCAGTCGTATTTATGTTGTTGGTTTAATTACGTGATGTTTGTTTGCATTATATAATATCTCATAATGTTCGAACTAGACCAAACAAATTAACGGTGTGATATTTTAAACGATATAATACTGAAACAGCATTATGTTTGAACCGTACCAAACAAATTAACGATGTAGTATCTTAAACAATATAATATTGAAACGGTATAATATTCGAACCATTCTGAACAAATTAACAGTGTAATATTTTAAACAATATAATATTGAAACGGCATAATGTTCGAAACGGACAGAACAAATTAACAACGTAATATTTTTAACGATATAATATTGAAACGACATAATGTTCGAACCGGATGGGAGTTACGATAAAATTTGACACGGTATAATATTCGAACTGTACCGAACATTTGTACATGTGTAATATTTTAAACGATATAATATTAAAACGACATAATGTTAGAACCAGACGGGAGTTTATAATACTAAAACCCAAATTTACCAATCTAAAACACTAAGACCCCAAACTCAACCATATTAATTCACTTAGGTTATATACGCTGCATACAGCCTTATATGTGGCGTACATAAGGTAACAAATCATGTTCTCCGGTATCATTAATCACTAATTTCGAGGTAACCCTATCTGCCGCATACAGACCTGTATACGACATACATAAACCTAAAGTGTGTAGATAGTTGACTTGGGTGTGCCAATAGTTTCACCGTTTTGTAATTGTGCTAGTGTCTTACTAGCTTGGTGTTTTTAAAGTAAAATTTCGTTGGTCGTTAAAAAAACGTTATGAATTATATATAAATCATGATAGCAACACCAAAATAAAGTAATGGTTTACTAAGATAGTTACACATCTCGGTCAAAAACCAAGAAGGAGTTACTCTAGAGAAATTAGGTTGAGTTTTATTATGATAAATTGTTATCAGGATAGAATAGACTACTCAATAGAGAATTATCATAATCGAAATTTAAGACATATTTATCCAAAATGCAACGTGGATCCCACAATTTAATATATGGCCGTAAAAAGTTACCAATTTAAGTTACGTCTTAGGACCAATCCAACTACTCAAACAAAGACATGTTCGACCCTCCATATTTGTCACGTTAATTGAAGTGGACATATATTACTTTACAACAATATTGTATTTGAAGTGAAATTTTAAGGCTCTATTTAATTATTCTCAAAACCTGAACTCAAGTGTATTGGTTGTAATTACGTAAAAGGTATAGAATTACTAATAGGTAATACAAAATCACGTAATCTTATAATTATTCTCAAAATAAGGAATAATACTATACTTAAATTTTAAGATAATAAAATACTGGTTACTTTGTTTTTTATTAATATTAACTTATGAAAAAATGTATGAACGTTAAAAAATTGTGAGAAATTGGTGTAAAAGATAACAATGGTGAGTGTTCCTTTTCCCTCTTTCATTCATTATTATGCTACTTAATTCGAAGATCTTAGACACACTTATCTCAATCATTGAAGGTGTCAATGCTTTAAATTTCTTACTCTTCGTACACAACTTTTCCTTTCTATATGCTCCTCGTAGCAAGAGACATATGTCCAATGATACCCAACTAGGATACAAGCTCTTTGGTTTTAAATCCTAGCCTTTAGTTTTAAAGTGGAAACGAGTTTCAAAGACCCGTGCGTTGTGGCAGGACCATCAACAAAACATAAACCGAAAAACGTTGAACCACGGACCCACATTGCGAGGTGTTAGCTGATCACCAGCTCTAGACCAAATTCTACAACATTATCGTACAAAAGAATAAATAAGTTGAAACAATTACAAAACCCATGTAAAAAAAATTGACGACGAAGTGACATTACGATAGGCCAATTTTTAACACACCCATATAAGCAATATAAGCAAGCTTCACACTTAAGTAAACTCTCATTTAAATGTAAAAGTTAGATTTAATTTTAATGGGTAGCAAATAAATCATAACAAGAATCCAATGTATATATACAAAAGGTAAAAGAAAAACATAAGAAAAAAATTGATTAGAGCACAGGGGTGTAAGTATCCTTACTAAAGATCATGGGTTATAATGTAAATTAGTAAAGAAAATTAAGTAATTAGTAAAGTGTAATTTGTGTCTATGTGTTATGGTGGTGAGATCAACTTGTATCTCTCATTTGAAAATCTTGATACCGAAGTCCTGTGGTTTGCATTTCGCTACACTATAAGTCCTACCCAGTCCCACCCATTTACTAACGTCACTTTTTTTTCTTTTTTGGTAGAATTGTGTTGAAAAGATCATAATACTATTTTATTTGAATCCCTCTGCTATATCTTTATTGCAATACACGTTCTTTTGCTTTCTATTTTTTTCTTCCCATTGATTTTGTCATTCCCTTCAAAATCAACTAACTACACTTACTAATTTGAAACTTGCATTGCAAATATACTAACTAACCACACTAACTAATCTAAACTTGCATTACAAAAATACTAACTACACTTACTAATTTGAAACTTGCATTGCAAACGAATGCATAGTAAACATAATGCATTGCAAATATACTAACTACTTAACCTAGAAACATTAAAAGTAATGCAACATAATGCAAAAATGGCATACACATTATATATACTAGATTGATCAACCAAATGAATGATCGACTAAAATATTTAGTGTTAACAACTATAATCTAGGTCATCATAAAAAAGTATGATCTACAAAAGACCTAGATCATCAAAACAACCTATGACCTAGGTCTACAAGAGACCTAGATCATCAAAACAAATATATACCTAGTCTTCGCATATGATCATACGAAATATGAACTCCTACTCGCTCATGTTTCACTCCTATTTGCCCGACCATGTTTCTAACCAGACTTCCTGGTTCAAGTTGTTCAAGAACTTCAGAACCACATCCAAGCGCACCACGAAGTGGGTTAGGGTACCGTTAACCATAATTCCAGTTACAAAATGTTCAATTTCAACAAGTATCATGTTCAGGTATGGTAATTATCAAGTAAACTACACTAATCACGAACGGATTATTACCTCTTACTACTTCTATGTCCATGCACGCCTCCACAGAAAACGAATTAGGCATGTCGAATGTCCGAGGTGGTGGTCGGACGACAGATCGTTTAGAGAAACGATGGGTTGGCTGATCGGAGGTAGGTGGTCCTGTGGATGGTCAGAGGTGGTGGAAAATGATGAGGTCAGGCAATCGGAGGTGGGTGGTCGCGTGGATGAACGGAGGTGGTGGTTGAACAGCAGACGGTTTGGGGGAAAACGTGGGTGGGCGATCGGAGGTGGGTGGTCACCTCGATGGTCAAAGAGACTCGGTCGGAGGAGGTGCCGGTCATTTGGGAAAAGATGGAGATGCAAATTGTGATTTTATGCAAAAAGTGGGGTTCAATTTATGGTTAGGGTTAATTTTTGTCACACCCCGACCCGCAGCGGAATAAGAGTCGGGGCATAATTGGGTTATCACCAAAGCTCATGATGTTTACTAATATGTTTCATATTTATTAAATCCAAATTACATTTCAATATTCCAAGTCAAATTCATACAATACAAGGAAAGGAAAAATTAATTAAAACAAATCCATAATCTAAACTGGTTTATTCTTCTAAGCCGCCCTATATGTTTCTTGCTTCAACTTGATCACCTGTATCATGTGTAAAAATGGGAAATTTTGGGTCAACAAAAGTTGGCGAGTGAACCTTGTTAAAAACATTTGTTATTGATTTATTATTGATATTTAATTTAGGAAAATTGTGCAATAATCATATATGAGCAAATGTATGTAGACATAACAATCACAAACCACCTTGCTTAAGCATGAAATAAGAATGACAATATATAGGTTGGCAACGTCCCGTTCACGCTCATAGGTAATGGGGAACGGACGGCCTATGCAAATGTATGTGAGATCAAGGCTCAATCAAACGGAGCCGATCTTATGTTGGCAACGCCTGGTTCATGCTCATAGGTAATGGGGAACAGCTCACGCTCATAGGTAATGGGGAGCGGCGGCCTATGAAATGTATGTACTGAAATGGTAAAATTAATCTAAACTTCAACCACACAAACAATGGATACACATTGAATACACATTTGATCATGAACATGATGGATGCACAAATGTTTAATTATAATAAATAAATAACGACACATGATACACCCCAAAATGTGATTAAAACGGGGAACTGGTAGAGATTCACTCACATTGGGTGCGTTTGTTTGAAGGTGTTGAATGCGCACGAGTTTAGGGGATTGATCAACGAGAGGTAACTAACCAAATAAATAACGAAAAGGTACGGTAAGTATGTGGATTTTATTAACTATTTTAATAAGATTTTTGGGTATAATTTTGTGAGTTTAAGGCTACTTTCTAACTTTGAAAACGTTATTTTTAAGTACTTTTAATTGATTTTTAAATTAAATAAATAAATAAAAATAAATAAAAAAATGTTGACTTTGACCGTTGACCGTTGATCGGTTCGGTCGGTTATATTGTTGCACTGAGCGAGGTTCGAACCGGTGACCTCCCGTACGCGTGCACACAGCTCTACCAACTGAGCTACGTGTCTAACCCGAAATAATTCTGTTTTTAATTATACTTATATACTATTTAGTTTAATCCGAAAATTATTTATTTTTAAAAAGATTTTAAACGTATCGGACCGGTGCTGACCACAGGTCTCGAACCCGGGACCTGTGGGTTAGCGTGCACACAGTCCACCGCTGGACTGTGTGTCTAACTTGGTTAATAACTCGGTTTTTATTATACTTAACATGTTGTTGGTAGTTAACCCGGTTCAGTTAAAAAGGCATTTGTTTATAACAATAGAGTAAACCTGGGACAGGATTCGAACTCGTGTCGCAGGTGTTATGTGTGCACACAGTCCACCGCTGGATTGTGTGTCTAACCCGTTTATAAAACTGATTTTAATTAATCTTATGATACAACCTGACTTCGTCTTCTTCGTTAGATTTTACCCAGAAAATAAGGTCCGACTGTTTGGTCTGGTTTATGCCTTATCTGGTTTTTAAACTTTATAAGTAACTTAAAGGTAACGAATGGAGAGGGTTTGGGGGAAAAAGATATACCGATCAGTGTTGTTCACAGAATTCCGGCAGAGTCCGTCGGTTCTGAAAGTGAACTCCGGCTGTCGACATCAATTAACAATTCTGTTCGATTATTACGAAGTTGAGATACTTAATCAAAGTTTAATAGGAGTTGGAAAGATCATACCAGCTCTCAGTGTGATTTCGGAAGCTTCAAAATTTTTCGGCGAAGGTGGGATTTTCGACGAACGTTGACTGGGATTGCTTCTGATGGTGGAGTTTTGTTAGTGACAGATTATTCGGATGATTGAAACAGAAAGAGTCGAAAGAATTACCGTGTGGATGTGAGTCTCGGTTTTCCGGCGATTGATTTTCGTCGTCGAGAAGAGGTGCGATTTGTGAGCGAAAAGGTTTCCGGTGGATTGTGGGTGAATTTATAGGGAAGTATCGAGATGTATGGGGTCTGAATTCGGTCTCAATTCAAGGTCAGCCGTTCTCCGGCGGTTATGACTGATATCGCGGGTTCAGACGTCGGTTATAACCGTCGTTAGAGTTAATTCTTCGGTTATCTTGGACGAAAACGTAAATTATCGGCGAAGTCGTCGGGATTTCCGACGACTGCTATTTGGGCGCGATTTTGACTGAATTTGACTTCCGTGCTTTATTATTTGAATTAATTGATTCAATATGATATCAGAAAATCAAAGTGGCGGAGTGGTTGATTGTGTGAACGTTAGGTCTTTGGGGATTTCCGGCTGACCCGGGTTCGACTCCCGGAGCCGGTTTTCCTTTTTAATTAATTTATTTTTATATTTTTACAATTATAATTTATATCTTCTAATTGTTGGTTAATTATGAATCGTTTAAAATTAAAATAAGCCATAAATGAACAACAAAAATTTAAAACTGATTGTTCGGTTATTAAACGAAGCGGGTTTCGAAAACCCGTTTTTCGACAAATGTTACAGTATCCCCTACTTTTAGAAATTTCGTCCCGAAATTTAAGTAGTGGTAGTTACAGGAAAAAGGTGTGGGTATTTCTCGCGCATTGAGTCTTCACGTTCCCAAGTAAACTCAGGTCCTCGTTTCGACTCCCAGCGTACCCTGACAATTGGGATGCGGCTTCTTCTTAAACGTTTTTCCCCGAAGTCCATAATTTCTACTGGTCTTTCAATAAAATGCATAGATTCATCGACTTGAATGTCTTCTAGAGGAATATGGAGATTTTCATCGGCGAGGCACTTCTTCAAGTTCGATACGTGGAATGTGGGATGAATTCTGTTGAGTTCCTCCGGTAGGTCAAGCTTGTAGGCCATAGGTCCTACCCTTTCGAGTATCTTGAAAGGACCTACGTAACGTGGTGCTAGCTTGCCTTTTTGGCCAAAACGAACTACTCTCTTCCACGGAGATACTTTTAAAAGTACTTGATCGCCAACGTTAAACTCCAAGGGCTTTCGTCGCTTGTCAGCATTGCTCTTTTGACGACTTTGTGCCGCTAAAAGGTTGTTTCGGATTTGATGAATCTTGTCAGTTGTTTCTTGTATTAATTCTGGACCGGTGATTTGAGCTTCTCCAATTTCGTGCCAACATATTGGTGATCGGCACTTACGACCATATAATGCTTCAAAAGGTGCCATGCCGATACTTGAATGAAAGCTGTTGTTGTACGAAAATTCAACTAATGGTCGGTGAGCGTCCCAATTCCCTTTGAAGTATATGACACATGCCCGAAGCATGTCTTCAAGAGTTTGAATGGTGCGTTCAGATTGACCATCAGTTTGGGGATGATAAACGGTGCTGAGATCTAATCGTGTACCCAAAGCGGCTTGTACAGCTTGCCATGTTCGTGAAGTGAAACGACCATCACGATCTGATATAATGCTTAACGGTACACCATGACGGCTTACGATTTCACTGATGTAGATGCGAGCTAGTTTCTCATTTTTGAAGTCTTCGCGAATCGGAATGAAGTGAGCTGATTTTGTAAGACGATCAATGATTACCCATATTGTGTCGTACCCATCAGGAGTGCGAGGTAACCCGGTAATGAAGTCCATGGTTATATTTTCCCACTTCCATACGGGTATTTCAGGTTGGACCAGAAGTCCTGAGGGTCTTTGGTGTTCAGCTTTCACTTTTGAACAGGTAAGGCACTTGGAAACAAAAACAGCAATATCCTTCTTCATGCCAGGCCACCAGTAGGTGTATCGAAGGTCCTGATACATCTTGTCGGCTCCTGGGTGTACGGAGTATCGTGTCTTGTGAGCCTCTTTCATAAGAGTATCGCGAAGGTTGTTGTGATCAGGAATCCATATGCGATCTAGATAATACAGAATGCCGTCAGATTTTGTTTCGAGTTTAAGTTCTGCTCCACAAGATAACTCATTGCGTATGTCGTATTCTGTTATGGAAACATGTTGAGCTTCTCGGATTTGGTCTTTGATGTTGGTCATGATTTGCGAACATAGAAGGCGAATGGAGTTCGCATAACCCTTTCGACTGAGTGCATCGGCCACCACATTTGCTTTGCCAGGATGATACCGAATTTCACAGTCGTAGTCATTAATAAGTTCGACCCATCTTCGTTGCCTCATATTCAACTCCTTTTGGTTAAAGATATGTTGGAGGCTCTTGTGGTCAGTGTAAATCTCACAGTTGGTACCATAGAGGTAATGTCTCCATATCTTAAGAGCGAACACAACGGCTCCAAGTTCTAGGTCGTGAGTAGTGTAGTTCTTCTCATGAGTTTTGAGCTGCCTAGAAGCATAGGCTATCACTTTTCCCCTTTGCATTAAAACACAGCCTAATCCCTGTCCTGATGCGTCGCAATACGCTACAAAGTCATCGCAACCTTCGGGGAGTGTGAGGATAGGAGCGTCACAAAGCTTTTGCTTAAGGGTTTGGAAGGCTTCTTCTTGTTTAGGTCCCCATGCGAAGGGTTTTCCTTTATGTGTCAAAGCCGTGAGTGGTACAGCGATACGAGAGAAATTTGATATGAAACGACGATAGTAACCAGCCAAACCAAGGAAAGATCGTACTTCGGTTGGGGTACGTGGCGCTTGCCATTCTTGTACTGCTTTGATCTTTGCGGGGTCGACATGAATTCCCTTGTCATTGACGACATGACCAAGGAATTGTACTTCTTTTAACCAAAATTCGCATTTGGAGAATTTAGCGTAAAGCTTTTCGGTCTTCAAGAGTGTGAGGATGAGTCGAAGGTGTCGTTCATGATCAGTCTTAGACTTTGAGTAAATGAGAATATCGTCGATGAAGACTATAACAAAGCGATCAAGATAGGGTTTGCAAACTCTGTTCATTAAGTCCATGAAGACGGCTGGAGCGTTGGTTAGACCAAATGGCATAACCATGAATTCATAGTGACCATATCGAGTTCGGAAGGCGGTCTTTGGGACGTCTTCTTCATGTACTCTGAGTTGGTGATAGCCGGAACGAAGGTCGATCTTTGAAAAACAAGTGGCACCCTGGAGTTGGTCTAGAAGATCATCGATGCGAGGTAAAGGATAGCGATTTTTTACCGTTAATTTGTTGAGTTCCCTGTAATCGATACACATGCGAAAGGTCCCATCTTTCTTCTTTACAAACAGAACAGGTGCACCCCAAGGCGATGAGCTAGGACGTATGAATCCCTTGTCGGTCAGTTCTTGCAATTGACTGGCCAGCTCTTGCATCTCGGATGGGGCTAACCTATAAGGAGATTTCGCGACGGGTGTAGCGCCAGGTATAAGGTCGATGCGGAATTCGACTTCTCTCTTGGGAGGAAGTCCGGCGATGTCGTCGGGAAAAACTTGCGGAAATTCTTTCACTACAGGTTTATCTTCGAGTTTCTTCTCTTTGTCTCCCTTCTTGACAACGTGGGTTAGAAATGCTACATAATTCTTGCGGAGATATTTTCGGGCTTGAAGACAGGACATCAGCTTGAGTCCTTTCGAAGGGGTTTCTCCAAAGATTCGTAGAGTTTGACCGTCTGCAATAAGAATGCGAATGAACTTCTCACGGCATACTACTTCAGCCTGATGTTGGCTGAGCCAGTCCATGCCGATTATAATGTCAAAACTTCCCAACTTCATAGGAATGAGGTCAACAGGAAAATCGTGATCGTTTAGAGTAAAGGTGCAGTTTCGGATAATGGAGTTTAATGAGACCGGTTTTCCGTCAGCAACTTCTACCATTATGGATTCCATAAGTTTGTCACGAGTTCGATTGAGGATAGGTTCAAATTCTAAGGACATAAAACTCTTATCCGCGACAGTATCAAATAATACGGATGCATAACTACCATTGACGAGAAACGTACCGTTAACCACGTTGTTGTCGGCCCTAGCTTGGTTGGCGTTGATGTTAAATGCTCTTCCTCTAGCAGGTGGAGGAGCTTGGTTAGCTTGGTTCACCGGATTCGCTTGAGCTTGAGCATGTATGATGTTCACCAAGCGTGGACACGTGTTTCTAAAGTGGTTGGGTCTCCACAATTGTAGCAAGCCCGCATGGGTTGCATCATGGGGTAGTTGGGTTGATAGTAGGTTTGGGTTGTATGTTGTGTAGGTGGTGGTAGTAGGGGTTGTTGGGTTTAACCCATTATTTGATGGTGGGTTTGAGTTGCGGGTTGGTTGCGGTTCATTCGTTGCAGTGAGCGGCAGGCTTGGATGGTGTGACCTGCACGGCCACAGCCGGTGCAATATTGACAGGGGTATTCGGGGGAGTGATGGTATTGACAACGGGTGCACTTTGGGTAAGGGCCAGAGTATTGCCTTTTGTATGGTGCGGGTGAAGGAGTAACTTGTGTGATGGGTGCAGCAGGGATAGGGAAATTTGTTTGAGTGACGGCAAAATTTCTGGTATTTCGCTTCCTCTTGTTTGTAAATTTTGAGGATGAGGTGGGGTGGTTGGAAGTTTGGCCCTCAACGGGGGCTTTCTTTTTCTCCTCTTTGAACTTACCGTTTCTGATGCGGTTCTCGGTAAGTTCGGTGGCTAATTCCATGGCGGCTTCGAGGGTTGCAGGCGAAGTGCTGAGGACTGAGTCTTGAATCTTCGAGAGAAGGCCTCGAATATAGTGTTCCACCAAACGGTACACGGGGGTGAACAAGTTAGGAACCATCTGGTTCAGCTCAAGAAATCTTTTGTTGTAGGAAGTGTGATCCCCTTCCTTTTGCTTCAGCGAGTGGAATTCGTCTTCCAACTTCTTGAGTTCGCTTCTTGGGCAGAAGCGTTTTGTCATCATTTCCCTTAACTCTTCCCAGGTTAAGGCCATAGCGTCTTCAACTCCTCTTTTACCCTTCTCGGTGTTCCACCAGGTCAAGGCTACCCCAAATAATCTCCCGGTTTCGTAACGTACCTTGCAATCCTCGGGACAATCGCAATTTAGGAAAGTGTTTTCCATTTCCTCAAACCAGTGGAGGAGAGCGGTGACACCTTCGGTCCCTTCGAACTTTGGGGGATCGCAAGACTTGAAGTGCTTGTAGGAGCACTTCTTGGAGGAAGGGTTGTCGATGTTTTGATCCTCTTGATTTGGTGGGTTGACAGGATTTGCAGTGAGAGCTTGTTGGACTTGAATTACAATATCAGGAAGTACTGCGGCCATTTGTTTTGCAATTTGAGTGGCCAAGCGTTCGTTTGACCTTCCTGACTTTCGTCCTCCATGTAGCTGCCTACCCGACATCTACATGAATATACATAGGAAGATGGTGAGTTTATGGAGTGTTTAGGGGTCATGTGTCTAAAAAAATGAAATTAACATAAATATCAATAATGCAACTACATCTATAGGATGTCTTGGGTCATGTTAGCCTCAAATGTCCCCCATACCTTCACCTGTATAGTCATGTGGGCCCCCATGACTATTAGCTTGGTAGGATTCACATTAGTATTGGCGATTTAACACTCGCATGACCCGAATGAAAACCACAAAATATGTTTACAAGATGTATGGTCGGAATGTGTCCAGGTGTAGACACAATGACAACTCAAAGTGGGGTTAGCTCACACGACGTTTGGTATAGCATGCTTTGGCCTAATAGGTACTTCGTACTCTCATCGTTAGTCCCCAGGTAGGCAAACTGGTCCTTTATTTTGGATTTATACGAATGCCAAGCCTAGACAGGACGTTCCGACTACCGGTACTTGTACCCTTCCAGTTACTACATGCCCGTCATGAGAACTCACTTTGATGAGATTTGAAAATACAAAAATCATTGTAAAGCAATCATGAAAATGATGTGGTGTGTGCTTTCATGGATATGATATCTTATAAGAATATGGTTCATGATAAGCATTATATGATAATATATACTTATTAACATGCTTGCATAACATTGAATGTAACAATAAACATAAAGTATATAAGCATCATGAATTTTGCATGTAACACACAAAAATTTAAAATTTCTAAGCAACTATAGTATAGGCTCTAAGGGTCTAATAACCTATCCTATATCCCTATAGTCATGGCTCTGATACCAATCTGTCACACCCCGACCCGCAGCGGAATAAGAGTCGGGGCATAATTGGGTTATCATCAAAGCTCATGATGTTTACTAATATGTTTCATATTTATTAAATCCAAATTACATTTCAATATTCCAAGTCAAATTCATACAATACAAGGAAAGGAAAAATTAACTAAAACAAATCCATAATCTAAACTGGTTTATTCTTCTAAGCCGCCCTATATGTTTCTTGCTTCAACTTGATCACCCGTATCATGTGTAAAAATGGGAAATTTTGGGTCAACAAAAGTTGGCGAGTGAACCTTGTTAAAAACATTTGTTATTGATTTATTATTTGATATTTAATTTAGGAAAATTGTGCAATAATCATATATGAGCAAATGTATGTAGACATAACAATCACAAACCACCTTGCTTAAGCATGAAATAAGAATGACAATATATAGGTTGGCAACGTCCCGTTCACGCTCATAGGTAATGGGGAACGGACGGCCTATGCAAATGTATGTGAGATCAAGGCTCAATCAAACGGAGCCGATCTTATGTTGGCAACGCCTGGTTCACGCTCATAGGTAATGGGGAACAGCTCACGCTCATAGGTAATGGGGAGCGGCGGCCTATGAAATGCATGTACTGAAATGATAAAATTAATCTAAACTTCAACCACACAAACAATGGATACACATTGAATACACATTTGATCATGAACATGATGGATGCACAAATGTTTAATTATAATAAATAAATAACGACACATGATACACCCCAAAATGTGATTAAAACGGGGAACTGTTAGAGATTCACTCACATTGGGTGCGTATGTTTGAAGGTGTTGAATGCGCACGAGTTTAGGGGATTGATCGACGAGAGGTAACTAACCAAATAAATAACGAAAAGGTAAGGTAAGTATGTGGATTTTATTAACTATTTTAATAAGATTTTTGGGTATAATTTTGTGAGTTTAAGGCTACTTTCTAACTTTGAAAACGTTATTTTTAAGTATTTTTAATTGATTTTTAAATTAAATAAATAAATAAAAATAAAAAAAAAATGTTGACTTTGACCGTTGACCGTTGACCGGTTCGGTCGGTTATATTGTTGCAACTAAGAACAAGCGACAGACACAAAAGTGCACCAACAATGGGGGATGAAACTTATAAGGTAGTTCCCCATCATAGGAAGGCGGTTTCACGTTGCCAGCAAAGACCCCTTCATACCGGTTCCGTTGCCGGAACACTTCGAAGCGGTCTATCCGCCAGCCCTACCCGAGGGCGTGCTGGAACATCCGCCCATTATAGACTTTCCAGCGCTACCACAGCCGCGACCACCGCCCGAGCCGCCACAGTTTCCACATCACGTTGTTCCAGGTCCAGGTCCAGGTCCTGGCCGGGGAGCAGCATTCTATCAGCAGTTACGGGTCGATGTCGACACGATGTCTTATACACTACGGTGGTTGGTTGAGGAGGCGCAGTAGCGCAGACAGCGTGAGGGGTTACTACCCCGGACGTACCACCCGTTCCAGGACAATATCAGCAGCAGCAAGACCCGCAGCCATAGACGAGCCTGTGTTCTTGTTTTTGCATTTAGTATTGTGGTATATTTATCTTTTGTTATGTATGTACAAACTTATGCTATTAATATCATATTCAGTCGTATTTATGTTGTTGGTTTAATTACGTGATGTTTGTTTGCATTATATAATATCTCATAATGTTCGAACTAGACCAAACAAATTAACGGTGTGATATTTTAAACGATATAATACTGAAACAGCATTATGTTTGAACCGTACCAAACAAATTAACGATGTAGTATCTTAAACAATATAATATTGAAACGGTATAATATTCGAACCATTCTGAACAAATTAACAGTGTAATATTTTAAACAATATAATATTGAAACGGCATAATGTTCGAAACGGACAGAACAAATTAACAACGTAATATTTTTAACGATATAATATTGAAACGACATAATGTTCGAACCGGATGGGAGTTACGATAAAATTTGACACGGTATAATATTCGAACTGTACCGAACATTTGTACATGTGTAATATTTTAAACGATATAATATTAAAACGACATAATGTTAGAACCAGACGGGAGTTTATAATACTAAAACCCAAATTTACCAATCTAAAACACTAAGACCCCAAACTCAACCATATTAATTCACTTAGGTTATATACGCTGCATACAGCCTTATATGTGGCGTACATAAGGTAACAAATCATGTTCTCCGGTATCATTAATCACTAATTTCGAGGTAACCCTATCTGCCGCATACAGACCTGTATACGACATACATAAACCTAAAGTGTGTAGATAGTTGACTTGGGTGTGCCAATAGTTTCACCGTTTTGTAATTGTGCTAGTGTCTTACTAGCTTGGTGTTTTTAAAGTAAAATTTCGTTGGTCGTTAAAAAAACGTTATGAATTATATATAAATCATGATAGCAACACCAAAATAAAGTAATGGTTTACTAAGATAGTTACACATCTCGGTCAAAAACCAAGAAGGAGTTACTCTAGAGAAATTAGGTTGAGTTTTATTATGATAAATTGTTATCAGGATAGAATAGACTACTCAATAGAGAATTATCATAATCGAAATTTAAGACATATTTATCCAAAATGCAACGTGGATCCCACAATTTAATATATGGCCGTAAAAAGTTACCAATTTAAGTTACGTCTTAGGACCAATCCAACTACTCAAACAAAGACATGTTCGACCCTCCATATTTGTCACGTTAATTGAAGTGGACATATATTACTTTACAACAATATTGTATTTGAAGTGAAATTTTAAGGCTCTATTTAATTATTCTCAAAACCTGAACTCAAGTGTATTGGTTGTAATTACGTAAAAGGTATAGAATTACTAATAGGTAATACAAAATCACGTAATCTTATAATTATTCTCAAAATAAGGAATAATACTATACTTAAATTTTAAGATAATAAAATACTGGTTACTTTGTTTTTTATTAATATTAACTTATGAAAAAATGTATGAACGTTAAAAAATTGTGAGAAATTGGTGTAAAAGATAACAATGGTGAGTGTTCCTTTTCCCTCTTTCATTCATTATTATGCTACTTAATTCGAAGATCTTAGACACACTTATCTCAATCATTGAAGGTGTCAATGCTTTAAATTTCTTACTCTTCGTACACAACTTTTCCTTTCTATATGCTCCTCGTAGCAAGAGACATATGTCCAATGATACCCAACTAGGATACAAGCTCTTTGGTTTTAAATCCTAGCCTTTAGTTTTAAAGTGGAAACGAGTTTCAAAGACCCGTGCGTTGTGGCAGGACCATCAACAAAACATAAACCGAAAAACGTTGAACCACGGACCCACATTGCGAGGTGTTAGCTGATCACCAGCTCTAGACCAAATTCTACAACATTATCGTACAAAAGAATAAATAAGTTGAAACAATTACAAAACCCATGTAAAAAAAATTGACGACGAAGTGACATTACGATAGGCCAATTTTTAACACACCCATATAAGCAATATAAGCAAGCTTCACACTTAAGTAAACTCTCATTTAAATGTAAAAGTTAGATTTAATTTTAATGGGTAGCAAATAAATCATAACAAGAATCCAATGTATATATACAAAAGGTAAAAGAAAAACATAAGAAAAAAATTGATTAGAGCACAGGGGTGTAAGTATCCTTACTAAAGATCATGGGTTATAATGTAAATTAGTAAAGAAAATTAAGTAATTAGTAAAGTGTAATTTGTGTCTATGTGTTATGGTGGTGAGATCAACTTGTATCTCTCATTTGAAAATCTTGATACCGAAGTCCTGTGGTTTGCATTTCGCTACACTATAAGTCCTACCCAGTCCCACCCATTTACTAACGTCACTTTTTTTTCTTTTTTGGTAGAATTGTGTTGAAAAGATCATAATACTATTTTATTTGAATCCCTCTGCTATATCTTTATTGCAATACACGTTCTTTTGCTTTCTATTTTTTTCTTCCCATTGATTTTGTCATTCCCTTCAAAATCAACTAACTACACTTACTAATTTGAAACTTGCATTGCAAATATACTAACTAACCACACTAACTAATCTAAACTTGCATTACAAAAATACTAACTACACTTACTAATTTGAAACTTGCATTGCAAACGAATGCATAGTAAACATAATGCATTGCAAATATACTAACTACTTAACCTAGAAACATTAAAAGTAATGCAACATAATGCAAAAATGGCATACACATTATATATACTAGATTGATCAACCAAATGAATGATCGACTAAAATATTTAGTGTTAACAACTATAATCTAGGTCATCATAAAAAAGTATGATCTACAAAAGACCTAGATCATCAAAACAACCTATGACCTAGGTCTACAAGAGACCTAGATCATCAAAACAAATATATACCTAGTCTTCGCATATGATCATACGAAATATGAACTCCTACTCGCTCATGTTTCACTCCTATTTGCCCGACCATGTTTCTAACCAGACTTCCTGGTTCAAGTTGTTCAAGAACTTCAGAACCACATCCAAGCGCACCACGAAGTGGGTTAGGGTACCGTTAACCATAATTCCAGTTACAAAATGTTCAATTTCAACAAGTATCATGTTCAGGTATGGTAATTATCAAGTAAACTACACTAATCACGAACGGATTATTACCTCTTACTACTTCTATGTCCATGCACGCCTCCACAGAAAACGAATTAGGCATGTCGAATGTCCGAGGTGGTGGTCGGACGACAGATCGTTTAGAGAAACGATGGGTTGGCTGATCGGAGGTAGGTGGTCCTGTGGATGGTCAGAGGTGGTGGAAAATGATGAGGTCAGGCAATCGGAGGTGGGTGGTCGCGTGGATGAACGGAGGTGGTGGTTGAACAGCAGACGGTTTGGGGGAAAACGTGGGTGGGCGATCGGAGGTGGGTGGTCACCTCGATGGTCAAAGAGACTCGGTCGGAGGAGGTGCCGGTCATTTGGGAAAAGATGGAGATGCAAATTGTGATTTTATGCAAAAAGTGGGGTTCAATTTATGGTTAGGGTTAATTTTTGTCACACCCGACCCGCAGCGGAATAAGAGTCGGGGCATAATTGGGTTATCACCAAAGCTCATGATGTTTACTAATATGTTTCATATTTATTAAATCCAAATTACATTTCAATATTCCAAGTCAAATTCATACAATACAAGGAAAGGAAAAATTAATTAAAACAAATCCATAATCTAAACTGGTTTATTCTTCTAAGCCGCCCTATATGTTTCTTGCTTCAACTTGATCACCTGTATCATGTGTAAAAATGGGAAATTTTGGGTCAACAAAAGTTGGCGAGTGAACCTTGTTAAAAACATTTGTTATTGATTTATTATTGATATTTAATTTAGGAAAATTGTGCAATAATCATATATGAGCAAATGTATGTAGACATAACAATCACAAACCACCTTGCTTAAGCATGAAATAAGAATGACAATATATAGGTTGGCAACGTCCCGTTCACGCTCATAGGTAATGGGGAACGGACGGCCTATGCAAATGTATGTGAGATCAAGGCTCAATCAAACGGAGCCGATCTTATGTTGGCAACGCCTGGTTCATGCTCATAGGTAATGGGGAACAGCTCACGCTCATAGGTAATGGGGAGCGGCGGCCTATGAAATGTATGTACTGAAATGGTAAAATTAATCTAAACTTCAACCACACAAACAATGGATACACATTGAATACACATTTGATCATGAACATGATGGATGCACAAATGTTTAATTATAATAAATAAATAACGACACATGATACACCCCAAAATGTGATTAAAACGGGGAACTGGTAGAGATTCACTCACATTGGGTGCGTTTGTTTGAAGGTGTTGAATGCGCACGAGTTTAGGGGATTGATCAACGAGAGGTAACTAACCAAATAAATAACGAAAAGGTACGGTAAGTATGTGGATTTTATTAACTATTTTAATAAGATTTTTGGGTATAATTTTGTGAGTTTAAGGCTACTTTCTAACTTTGAAAACGTTATTTTTAAGTACTTTTAATTGATTTTTAAATTAAATAAATAAATAAAAATAAATAAAAAAATGTTGACTTTGACCGTTGACCGTTGATCGGTTCGGTCGGTTATATTGTTGCACTGAGCGAGGTTCGAACCGGTGACCTCCCGTACGCGTGCACACAGCTCTACCAACTGAGCTACGTGTCTAACCCGAAATAATTCTGTTTTTAATTATACTTATATACTATTTAGTTTAATCCGAAAATTATTTATTTTTAAAAAGATTTTAAACGTATCGGACCGGTGCTGACCACAGGTCTCGAACCCGGGACCTGTGGGTTAGCGTGCACACAGTCCACCGCTGGACTGTGTGTCTAACTTGGTTAATAACTCGGTTTTTATTATACTTAACATGTTGTTGGTAGTTAACCCGGTTCAGTTAAAAAGGCATTTGTTTATAACAATAGAGTAAACCTGGGACAGGATTCGAACTCGTGTCGCAGGTGTTATGTGTGCACACAGTCCACCGCTGGATTGTGTGTCTAACCCGTTTATAAAACTGATTTTAATTAATCTTATGATACAACCTGACTTCGTCTTCTTCGTTAGATTTTACCCAGAAAATAAGGTCCGACTGTTTGGTCTGGTTTATGCCTTATCTGGTTTTTAAACTTTATAAGTAACTTAAAGGTAACGAATGGAGAGGGTTTGGGGGAAAAAGATATACCGATCAGTGTTGTTCACAGAATTCCGGCAGAGTCCGTCGGTTCTGAAAGTGAACTCCGGCTGTCGACATCAATTAACAATTCTGTTCGATTATTACGAAGTTGAGATACTTAATCAAAGTTTAATAGGAGTTGGAAAGATCATACCAGCTCTCAGTGTGATTTCGGAAGCTTCAAAATTTTTCGGCGAAGGTGGGATTTTCGACGAACGTTGACTGGGATTGCTTCTGATGGTGGAGTTTTGTTAGTGACAGATTATTCGGATGATTGAAACAGAAAGAGTCGAAAGAATTACCGTGTGGATGTGAGTCTCGGTTTTCCGGCGATTGAATTTTCGTCGAGAAGAGGTGCGATTTGTGAGCGAAAAGGTTTCCGGTGGATTGTGGGTGAATTTATAGGGAAGTATCGAGATGTATGGGGTCTGAATTCGGTCTCAATTCAAGGTCAGCCGTTCTCCGGCGGTTATGACTGATATCGCGGGTTCAGACGTCGGTTATAACCGTCGTTAGAGTTAATTCTTCGGTTATCTTGGACGAAAACGTAAATTATCGGCGAAGTCGTCGGATTTCCGACGACTGCTATTTGGGCGCGATTTTGACTGAATTTGACTTCCGTGCTTTATTATTTGAATTAATTGATTCAATATGATATCAGAAAATCAAAGTGGCGGAGTGGTTGATTGTGTGAACGTTAGGTCTTTGGGGATTTCCGGCTGACCCGGGTTCGACTCCCGGTAGCCGGTTTTCCTTTTTAATTAATTTATTTTTATATTTTTACAATTATAATTTATATCTTCTAATTGTTGGTTAATTATGAATCGTTTAAAATTAAAATAAGCCATAAATGAACAACAAAAATTTAAAACTGATTGTTCGGTTATTAAACGAAGCGGGTTTCGAAAACCCGTTTTTCGACAAATGTTACAGTATCCCCTACTTTTAGAAATTTCGTCCCGAAATTTAAGTAGTGGTAGTTACAGGAAAAAGGTGTGGGTATTTCTCGCGCATTGAGTCTTCACGTTCCCAAGTAAACTCAGGTCCTCGTTTCGACTCCCAGCGTACCCTGACAATTGGGATGCGGCTTCTTCTTAAACGTTTTTCCCCGAAGTCCATAATTTCTACTGGTCTTTCAATAAAATGCATAGATTCATCGACTTGAATGTCTTCTAGAGGAATATGGAGATTTTCATCGGCGAGGCACTTCTTCAAGTTCGATACGTGGAATGTGGGATGAATTCTGTTGAGTTCCTCCGGTAGGTCAAGCTTGTAGGCCATAGGTCCTACCCTTTCGAGTATCTTGAAAGGACCTACGTAACGTGGTGCTAGCTTGCCTTTTTGGCCAAAACGAACTACTCTCTTCCACGGAGATACTTTTAAAAGTACTTGATCGCCAACGTTAAACTCCAAGGGCTTTCGTCGCTTGTCAGCATTGCTCTTTTGACGACTTTGTGCCGCTAAAAGGTTGTTTCGGATTTGATGAATCTTGTCAGTTGTTTCTTGTATTAATTCTGGACCGGTGATTTGAGCTTCTCCAATTTCGTGCCAACATATTGGTGATCGGCACTTACGACCATATAATGCTTCAAAAGGTGCCATGCCGATACTTGAATGAAAGCTGTTGTTGTACGAAAATTCAACTAATGGTCGGTGAGCGTCCCAATTCCCTTTGAAGTATATGACACATGCCCGAAGCATGTCTTCAAGAGTTTGAATGGTGCGTTCAGATTGACCATCAGTTTGGGGATGATAAGCGGTGCTGAGATCTAATCGTGTACCCAAAGCGGCTTGTACAGCTTGCCATGTTCGTGAAGTGAAACGACCATCACGATCTGATATAATGCTTAACGGTACACCATGACGGCTTACGATTTCACTGATGTAGATGCGAGCTAGTTTCTCATTTTTGAAGTCTTCGCGAATCGGAATGAAGTGAGCTGATTTTGTAAGACGATCAATGATTACCCATATTGTGTCGTACCCACCAGGAGTGCGAGGTAACCCGGTAATGAAGTCCATGGTTATATTTTCCCACTTCCATACGGGTATTTCAGGTTGGACCAGAAGTCCTGAGGGTCTTTGGTGTTCAGCTTTCACTTTTGAACAGGTAAGGCACTTGGAAACAAAAACAGCAATATCCTTCTTCATGCCAGGCCACCAGTAGGTGTATCGAAGGTCCTGATACATCTTGTCGGCTCCTGGGTGTACGGAGTATCGTGTCTTGTGAGCCTCTTTCATAAGAGTATCGCGAAGGTTGTTGTGATCAGGAATCCATATGCGATCTAGATAATACAGAATGCCGTCAGATTTTGTTTCGAGTTTAAGTTCTGCTCCACAAGATAACTCATTGCGTATGTCGTATTCTGTTATGGAAACATGTTGAGCTTCTCGGATTTGGTCTTTGATGTTGGTCATGATTTGCGAACATAGAAGGCGAATGGAGTTCGCATAACCCTTTCGACTGAGTGCATCGGCCACCACATTTGCTTTGCCAGGATGATACCGAATTTCACAGTCGTAGTCATTAAGAAGTTCGACCCATCTTCGTTGCCTCATATTCAACTCCTTTTGGTTAAAGATATGTTGGAGGCTCTTGTGGTCAGTGTAAATCTCACAGTTGGTACCATAGAGGTAATGTCTCCATATCTTAAGAGCGAACACAACGGCTCCAAGTTCTAGGTCGTGAGTAGTGTAGTTCTTCTCATGAGTTTTGAGCTGCCTAGAAGCATAGGCTATCACTTTTCCCCTTTGCATTAAAACACAGCCTAATCCCTGTCCTGATGCGTCGCAATACGCTACAAAGTCATCGCAACCTTCGGGGAGTGTGAGGATAGGAGCGTCACAAAGCTTTTGCTTAAGGGTTTGGAAGGCTTCTTCTTGTTTAGGTCCCCATGCGAAGGGTTTTCCTTTATGTGTCAAAGCCGTGAGTGGTACAGCGATACGAGAGAAATTTGATATGAAACGACGATAGTAACCAGCCAAACCAAGGAAAGATCGTACTTCGGTTGGGGTACGTGGCGCTTGCCATTCTTGTACTGCTTTGATCTTTGCGGGGTCGACATGAATTCCCTTGTCATTGACGACATGACCAAGGAATTGTACTTCTTTTAACCAAAATTCGCATTTGGAGAATTTAGCGTAAAGCTTTTCGGTCTTCAAGAGTGTGAGGATGAGTCGAAGGTGTCGTTCATGATCAGTCTTAGACTTTGAGTAAATGAGAATATCGTCGATGAAGACTATAACAAAGCGATCAAGATAGGGTTTGCAAACTCTGTTCATTAAGTCCATGAAGACGGCTGGAGCGTTGGTTAGACCAAATGGCATAACCATGAATTCATAGTGACCATATCGAGTTCGGAAGGCGGTCTTTGGGACGTCTTCTTCATGTACTCTGAGTTGGTGATAGCCGGAACGAAGGTCGATCTTTGAAAACAAGTGGCACCCTGGAGTTGGTCTAGAAGATCATCGATGCGAGGTAAAGGATAGCGATTTTTTACCGTTAATTTGTTGAGTTCCCTGTAATCGATACACATGCGAAAGGTCCCATCTTTCTTCTTTACAAACAGAACAGGTGCACCCCAAGGCGATGAGCTAGGACGTATGAATCCCTTGTCGGTCAGTTCTTGCAATTGACTGGCCAGCTCTTGCATCTCGGATGGGGCTAACCTATAAGGAGATTTCGCGACGGGTGTAGCGCCAGGTATAAGGTCGATGCGGAATTCGACTTCTCTCTTGGGAGGAAGTCCGGCGATGTCGTCGGGAAAAACTTGCGGGAATTCTTTCACTACGGGTTTATCTTCGAGTTTCTTCTCTTTGTCTCCCTTCTTGACAACGTGGGTTAGAAATGCTACATAATTCTTGCGGAGATATTTTCGGGCTTGAAGACAGGACATCAGCTTGAGTCCTTTCGAAGGGGTTTCTCCAAAGATTCGTAGAGTTTGACCGTCTGCAATAAGAATGTGAATGAACTTCTCACGGCATACTACTTCAGCCTGATGTTGGCTGAGCCAGTCCATGCCGATTATAATGTCAAAACTTCCCAACTTCATAGGAATGAGGTCAACAGGAAAATCGTGATCGTTTAGAGTAAAGGTGCAGTTTCGGATAATGGAGTTTAATGAGACCGGTTTTCCGTCAGCAACTTCTACCTTATGGATTCCATAAGTTTGTCACGAGTTCGATTGAGGATAGGTTCAAATTCTAAGGACACAAAACTCTTATCCGCGCCAGTATCAAATAATACGGATGCATAACTACCATTGACGAGAAACGTACCGTTAACCACGTTGTTGTCGGCCCTAGCTTGGTTGGCGTTGATGTTAAATGCTCTTCCTCTAGCAGGTGGAGGAGCTTGGTTAGCTTGGTTCACCGGATTCGCTTGAGCTTGAGCATGTATGATGTTCACCAAGCGTGGACACGTGTTTCTAAAGTGGTTGGGTCTCCACAATTGTAGCAAGCCCGCATGGGTTGCATCATGGGGTAGTTGGGTTGATAGTAGGTTTGGGTTGTATGTTGTGTAGGTGGTGGTAGTAGGGGTTGTTGGGTTTAACCCATTATTTGATGGTGGGTTTGAGTTGCGGTTTGGTTGCGGTTCATTCGTTGCAGTGAGCGGCAGGCTTGGATGGTGTGACCTGCACGGCCACAGCCGGTGCAATATTGACAGGGGTATTCGGGGGAGTGATGGTATTGACAACGGGTGCACTTTGGGTAAGGGCCAGAGTATTGCCTTTTGTATGGTGCGGGTGAAGGAGTAACTTGTGTGATGGGTGCAGCAGGGATAGGGAAATTTGTTTGAGTGACGGCAAAATTTCTGGTATTTCGCTTCCTCTTGTTTGTAAATTTTGAGGATGAGGTGGGGTGGTTGGAAGTTTGGCCCTCAACGGGGGCTTTCTTTTTCTCCTCTTTGAACTTACCGTTTCTGATGCGGTTCTCGGTAAGTTCGGTGGCTAATTCCATGGCGGCTTCGAGGGTTGCAGGCGAAGTGCTGAGGACTGAGTCTTGAATCTTCGAGGAAGGCCTCGAATATAGTGTTCCACCAAACGGTACACGGGAGTGAACAAGTTAGGAACCATCTGGTTCAGCTCAAGAAATCTTTTGTTGTAGGAAGTGTGATCCCCTTCCTTTTGCTTCAGCGAGTGGAATTCGTCTTCCAACTTCTTGAGTTCGCTTCTTGGGCAGAAGCGTTTTGTCATCATTTCCCTTAACTCTTCCCAGGTTAAGGCCATAGCGTCTTCAACTCCTCTTTTACCCTTCTCGGTGTTCCACCAGGTCAAGGCTACCCCAAATAATCTCCCGGTTTCGTAACGTACCTTGCAATCCTCGGGACAATCGCAATTTAGGAAAGTGTTTTCCATTTCCTCAAACCAGTGGAGGAGAGCGGTGACACCTTCGGTCCCTTCGAACTTTGGGGGATCGCAAGACTTGAAGTCTTGTAGGAGCACTTCTTGGAGGAAGGGTTGTCGATGTTTTGATCCTCTTGATTTGGTGGGTTGACAGGATTTGCAGTGAGAGCTTGTTGGACTTGAATTACAATATCAGGAAGTACTGCGGCCATTTGTTTTGCAATTTGAGTGGCCAAGCGTTCGTTTGACCTTCCTGACTTTCGTCCTCCATGTAGCTGCCTACCCGACATCTACATGAATATACATAGGAAGATGGTGAGTTTATGGAGTGTTTAGGGGTCATGTGTCTAAAAAAAATGAAATTAACATAAATATCAATAATGCAACTACATCTATAGGATGTCTTGGGTTTGCTCATGTTGGGCCTCAAATGTCCCCCATACCTTCACCTGTATAGTCATGTGGGTCCCCATGACTATTAGCTTGGTAGGATTCACATTAGTATTGGCGATTTAACACTCGCATGACCCGAATGAAAACCACAAAATATGTTTACAAGATGTATGGTCGGAATGTGTCCAGGTGTAGACACAATGACAACTCAAAGTGGGGTTAGCTCACACGACGTTTGGTATAGCATGCTTTGGCCTAATAGGTACTTCGTACTCTCATCGTTAGTCCACAGGTAGGCAAACTGGTCCTTTATTTTGGATTTATACGAATGCCAAGCCTAGACAGGACGTTCCGACTACCGGTACTTGTACCCTTCCAGTTACTACATGCCCGTCATGAGAACTCACTTTGATGAGATTTGAAAATACAAAAATCATTGTAAAGCAATCATGAAAATGATGTGGTGTGTGCTTTTATGGATATGATATGTTATAAGAATATGGTTCATGATAAGCATTATATGATAATATATACTTATTAACAAGCTTGCATAACATTGAATGTAACAATAAACATAAAGTATATAAGCATCATGAATTTTGCATGTAACACACAAAAATTTAAAATTTCTAAGCAACTATAGTATAGGCTCTAAGGGTCTAATAACCTATCCTATATCCCTATAGTCATGGCTCTGATACCAATCTGTCACACCCCGACCCGCAGCGGAATAAGAGTCGGGGCATAATTGGGTTATCAGCAAAGCTCATGATGTTTACTAATATGTTTCATATTTATTAAATCCAAATTACATTTCAATATTCCAAGTCAAATTCATACAATACAAGGAAAGGAAAAATTAACTAAAACAAATCCATAATCTAAACTGGTTTATTCTTCTAAGCCGCCCTATATGTTTCTTGCTTCAACTTGATCACCCGTATCATGTGTAAAAATGGGAAATTTTGGGTCAACAAAAGTTGGCGAGTGAACCTTGTTAAAAACATTTGTTATTGATTTATTATTGATATTTAATTTAGGAAAATTGTGCAATAATCATATATGAGCAAATGTATGTAGACATAACAATCACAAACCACCTTGCTTAAGCATGAAATAAGAATGACAATATATAGGTTGGCAACGTCCCGTTCACGCTCATAGGTAATGGGGAACGGACGGCCTATGCAAATGTATGTGAGATCAAGGCTCAATCAAACGGAGCCGATCTTATGTTGGCAACGCCTGGTTCACGCTCATAGTAATGGGGAACAGCTCACGCTCATAGGTAATGGGGAGCGGCGGCCTATGAAATGTATGTACTGAAATGATAAAATTAATCTAAACTTCAACCACACAAACAATGGATACACATTGAATACACATTTGATCATGAACATGATGGATGCACAAATGTTTAATTATAATAAATAAATAACGACACATGATACACCCCAAAATGTGATTAAAACGGGGAACTGTTAGAGATTCACTCACATTGGGTGCGTTTGTTTGAAGGTGTTGAATGCGCACGAGTTTAGGGGATTGATCGACGAGAGGTAACTAACCAAATAAATAACGAAAAGGTACGGTAAGTATGTGGATTTTATTAACTATTTAATAAGATTTTTGGGTATAATTTTGTGAGTTTAAGGCTACTTTCTAACTTTGAAAACGTTATTTTTAAGTATTTTTAATTGATTTTTAAATTAAATAAATAAATAAAAATAAAAAAAAAATGTTGACTTTGACCGTTGACCGTTGACACCGGTTCGGTCGGTTATATTGTTGCAACTAAGAACAAGCGACAGACACAAAAGTGCACCAACAATGGGGGATGAAACTTATAAGGTAGTTCCCCATCATAGGAAGGCGGTTTCACGTTGCCAGCAAAGACCCCTTCATACCGGTTCCGTTGCCGGAACACTTCGAAGCGGTCTATCCGCCAGCCCTACCCGAGGGCGTGCTGGAACATCCGCCCATTATAGACTTTCCAGCGCTACCACAGCCGCTACCACCGCCCGAGCCGCCCAGTTTCCACATCACGTTGTTCCAGGTCCAGGTCCAGGTCCAGGTCCAGGTCCAGGTCAGGTCCGGGGGGAGCAGCATTCTATCAGCAGTTACGGGTCGATGTCGACACGATGTCTTATACACTACGGTGGTTGGTTGAGGAGGCGCAGGAGCGCAGACAGCGTGAGGGGTTACTATCCCGGACGTACCACCGCTCCAGGACAATATCAGCAGCAGCAAGACCCGCAGCCATAGACGAGCCTGTGTTCTTGTTTTTGCATTTAGTATTGGGTTATATTTATCTTTTGTTATGTATGTACAAACTTATGCTATTAATATCATATTCAGTCGTATTTATGTTGTTGGTTTAATTACGTGATGTTTGTTTGCATTATATAATATCTCATAATGTTCGAACTAGACCAAACAAATTAACGGTGTGATATTTTAAACGATATAATACTGAAACAGCATTATGTTTGAACCGTACCAAACAAATTAACGATGTAGTATCTTAAACAATATAATATTGAAACGGTATAATATTCGAACATTCTGAACAAATTAACAGTGTAATATTTTAAACAATATAATATTGAAACGGCATAATGTTCGAAACGGACAGAACAAATTAACAACGTAATATTTTTAACGATATAATATTGAAACGACATAATGTTCGAACCGGATGGGAGTTACGATAAAATTTGACACGGTATAATATTCGAACTGTACCGAACATTTGTACATGTGTAATATTTTAAACGATATAATATTAAAACGACATAATGTTAGAACCAGACGGGAGTTTATAATACTAAAACCCAAATTTACCAATCTAAAACACTAAGACCCCAAACTCAACCATATTAATTCACTTAGGTTATATACGCTGCATACAGCCTTATATGTGGCGTACATAAGGTAACAAATCATGTTCTCCGGTATCTTTAATCACTAATTTCGAGGTAACCCTATCTGCCGCATACAGACCTGTATACGACAAACATAAACCTAAAGTGTGTAGATAGTTGACTTGGGTGTGCCAATAGTTTCACCGTTTTGTAATTGTGCTAGTGTCTTACTAGCTTGGAGTTTTTAAAATAAAATTTCGTTGGTCGTTAAAAAAACGTTATGAATTATATATAAATCATGATAGCAACACCAAAATAAAGTAATGGTTTACTAGATAGTTACACATCTCGGTCAAAAACCAAGAAGGAGTTACTCTAGAGAAATTAGGTTGAGTTTTATTATGATAAATTGTTATCAGGATAGAATAGACTACTCAATAGAGAATTATCATAATCGAATTTAAGACATATTTATCCAAAATGCAACGTGGATCCCACAATTTAATATATGGCCGTAAAAAGTTACCAATTTAAGTTACGTCTTAGGACCAATCCAACTACTCAAACAAAGACATGTTCGACCCTCCATATTTGTCACGTTAATTGAAGTGGACATATATTACTTTACAACAATATTGTATTTGAAGTGAAATTTTAAGGCTCTATTTAATTATTCTCAAAACCTGAACTCAAGTGTATTGGTTGTAATTACGTAAAAGGTATAGAATTACTAATAGGTAATACAAAATCACGTAATCTTATAATTATTCTCAAAATAAGGAATAATACTATACTTAAATTTTAAGATAATAAAATACTGGTTACTTTGTTTTTTATTAATATTAACTTATGAAAAAATGTATGAACGTTAAAAAATTGTGAGAAATTGGTGTAAAAGATAACAATGGTGAGTGTTCCTTTTCCCTCTTTCATTCATTATTATGCTACTTAATTCGAAGATCTTAGACACACTTATCTCAATCATTGAAGGTGTCAATGCTTTAAATTTCTTACTCTTCGTACACAACTTTTCCTTTCTATATGCTCCTCGTAGCAAGAGACATATGTCCAATGATACCCAACTAGGATACAAGCTCTTTGGTTTTAAATCCTAGCCTTTAGTTTTAAAGTGGAAACGAGTTTCAAAGACCCGTGCGTTGTGGCAGGACCATCAACAAAACATAAACCGAAAAACGTTGAACCACGGACCCGCATTGCAGCTCTAGACCAAATTCTACAACATTATCGTACAAAAGAATAAATAAGTTGAAACAATTACAAAACCATGTAAAAAAAATTGACGACGAAATGACATTACGATAGGCCAATTTTTAACACACCCATATAAGCAAGCTTCACACTTAAGTAAACTCTCATTTAAATGTAAAAGTTAGATTTAATTTTAATGGGTAGCAAATAAATCATAACAAGAATTCAATGTATATATACAAAAGGTAAAAGAAAAACATAAGAAAAAAAATGATTAGAGCACAGGGGTGTAAGTATCCTTACTAAAGATCATGGGTTATAATGTAAATTAGTAAAGAAAATTAAGTAATTAGTAAAGTGTAATTTGTGTCTATGTGTTATGGTGGTGAGATCAACTTGTATCTCTCATTTGAAAATCTTGATACCGAAGTCCTGTGGTTTGCATTTCGCTACACTATAAGTCCCACCCAGTCCCACTCATTTACTAACGTCACTTTTTTTTTCTTTTTTGGTAGAATTGTGTGAAAAGATCATAATACTATTTTATTTGAATCCCTCTGCTATATCTTTATTGCAATACAAGTTCTTTTGCTTTCTATTTTTTTCTTCCCATTGATTTTGTCATTCCCTCCAAAATCAACTAACTACACTTATTCACCAATCATCTAAATCATTTTTGCATCACATACTAGGTCAACATCAACATTCGGTAGGGTTTTGCTGGTTTTTGAATCACCCAAAGTTATTATGACTAATCTTAAGTTGAATGCATAAACCCAACTCACTTCATCACAAAAATACTAACTAAACTAACTAATCAAAACTTGCATTGCAAATATACTAACTAACCACACTAACTAATCTAAACTTGCATTACAAAAATACTAACTACACTTACTAATTTGAAACTTGCATTGCAAACGAATGCATAGTATGCATTGCAAATATACTAACTACTTAACCTAGAAACATTAAAAGTAATGCAACATAATGCAAAAATGGCATACACATTATATATACGGGATTGATCAACCAAATGAATGATCGACTAAAATATTTAGTGTTAACAACTATAATCTAGGTCATCATAAAAAAGTATGATCTACAAAAGACCTAGATCATCAAAACAATAGTTAGTGTTAACACCTATGACCTAGGTCTACAAGAGACCTAGATCATCAAAACAAATATATACCTAGTCTTCGCATATGATCATACGAAATATGAACTCCTACTCGCTCATGTTTCACTCCTATTTGCCCGACCACGTTTAAACCAGACTTCCTGGTTCAAGTTGTTCAAGAACTTCAGAACCACATCCAAGCGCACCACGAAGTGGGTTAGGGTACCGTTAACCATAATTCCAGTTACAAAATGTTCAATTTCAATAAGTATCATGTTCAGGTATGGTAATTATCAAGTAAACTACACTAATCACGAACGGATTATTACCTCTTACTACTTCTATGTCCATGCACGCCTCCACAGAAAACGAATTAGGCATGTCGAATGTCCGAGGTGGTGGTCGGATGACAGATCCTTTAGAGAAACGATGGGTTGGCTGATCGGAGGTAGGTGGTCCTGTGGATGGTCAGAGGTGGTGGAAAATGATGAGGTCAGGCAATCGGAGGTGGGTGGTCGCGTGGATGATCGGAGGTGGTGGTTGAACAGCAGACGGTTTGGGGGAAAACGTGGGTGGGCGATCGGAGGTGGGTGGTCACCTCGATGGTCAAAGAGACTCGGTCGGAGGACGTGCCGGTCATTTGGGAAAAGATGGAGATGCAAATTGTGATTTTATGCAAAAAGTGGGGTTCAATTTATGGTTAGGGTTAATTTTAATGTGAAAGAACGGTTTAGCCCCATTCCAGTACCGTTAGGTTTTGGCCCCATTCTAGTATATTCCGTTGAGCATATCACGGAATATTCCTGGCGGCATTTATCTTGAGGGACTCAAAGTGTAGTGAAACGTAAACCAGGAACTCAGGTAGCGAGATTTTCAAATTGGGACGCAAGTTGTTCCCATCATCATACCACATCAACGTAAAATACACTTTAGGGCTGTAAGATAAATTTTTCAAAGTCAGAGAATATAAAACATAAATTAGTTAAAGGAAAAGAAAAGGGGATTCAATTAAACTGAAGGGATCAAGCGTAAAAATAGATTAAATAAAAAAAGAAAAAAATCAATATAACCTAAGTTGCAATTTAAATGATTAGATAATAGTTAATATGGTGGTAGCTATTGATTTTTCGCGTATATATTGCAATCTCCAATTTACTCTAAGTCCTCACCTCACAACTTAGTAACTTACCAACCATGGCAACTTCCCAGATGCCTCTCTTCCTCCTTGTGCTACTCGCCCTCACGGCGTCAACCTCAGCAAGCCCGCCGATACACAACGTCCTCAAAGTATTTGGATTTCCGCCAGGCCTTCTACCTGACTCCGTCGAATCTTACATTCTATGCCCTCTAGAAGAGGGTTTCAACTTCACTATCTACCTTAAGAACCCATGTCAAGTCCAGTACACACCCTGGACTACCCTTCGCTTCATGAAAGAGATTACGGGACACATCAACATCTTTAGTATTACACAGCTGAATGGTATTCAGGCGGCACTGCAGTACATATCCGGTGATATATTTTGGTTAAATATTATCAACATCAGAGCCGATGCCAAATTCCTCCACTTTACAGTATTAGAAATCTTCCTTTTGTTGGTTGAAATCGAAGCAATGGAGTCGATTCCAACTTGCCAAGATCTGGCCCTTGATGCTTCGGATCCATCACCCAAACTTATCCCTCAGGTACTATAACTCAACAGTATAGATCTTAATTTTCCAACTGTACAAAAAATTAGATGAAGAACAAGAAACTTGGAACACAAAGAATGACCCAAACTAACTTTTGAATTAGGTGAATTTCATACAAAATAAAGAAAAGTACCATGCTATTTTAACTAAGCAAATCCTTACCATGATAGGACTCAAATAACCTAACTTGGAAAAAAAAATTAACCTACTAAACATTCAAACTTATGTTAAAAAAAAAAAAAAACTAAACATTCAAACTAATATAAACTTACTAGATGAATCAAACATTTTTTACTTTGCGGTTTAGGACTAACACCTTCTGTGATCTAGTTAACTATGAGCAATTGAACAATGAACAATAATACTTGGTGTTTAGCATAAATCTTAGATTAAAATGTCAAAATAGTCCTTGAGTTTAGGTCAATTTTGCCACTTTAGTCCAAAAATGAAACCTTTTGTATCTGGAACCTGAGGTTTTATTTTTGTTGTCATTTCATCAAAGTGACAAACTGGCAGTGACTTGTGGCTTAAATCTGCATGCCCAACCACCTTAATTAACTCTTATTTATACGTAAATGACGAAAATACCTATCATTTAAGAATGACGACAAAAAAGGTGGAGGTTAACAAAAAAAACTCTAACCTAGTTTGCGAGTTGGTTGAAAATGGCAGCAAAAATGAAACCTCGAAGACCCAGATACAACGTTTTATTTTACCCTAAATCTTAATAAGTCTAAATGTGATCCAATTTGTTGTTCTACAGCTTCCGGCCAGCTTGAGATCGAGATGTTATGTGGGTGATGGTTTGGTTGAACAACAAATTGAACGTGTTGTATGAATAAATTGCAAATTCAAGCTGGTTATGTACTTGTTCGTCATAAAAAATATTAAAAAATATTATATAGTTTGGTGGGTTGTAACTTTTAAGTTTGATGTACATCAATAAAGATATTTTCCAGAAACATCTGGTTCATGGGGTTTCTGTTTAAATGACATAATTATCGAACGAATGTCCGAACTTATCTCTCATCACTAGTTATTTCCATGCTATTGAATGTTTTTTTCCATTTTTAATAATGTTTTTTTTTCCTTTTTTAATAACTTATAAATATGTTTTTAGATAATACAATATAAAATAATTACTATAAAAGTCTGTAAACTCTCACCAGTGTAGACTGTAGAGACTAGACTGTGTAACCGAGTAACTCGCCATTTAGACTCCTGAGTGTGGGGGCTTGGGTTGGAAGGCTTTGTATGACACATCGAAGGTAGGCTTCACCAGGCCACCCCAAAATAAGTGGGGTGTGGAGGGGGTTTGGCGTGGCGGTGGCCAACCATGTGAAATTTTCTTTAATTTAAAGTAGCCAACCAAAGTTATGGACCAACCAACCAAAGGCAGTCAGCTCATCATGCTCCCCCCCCCCCCCCCCCACCCACCCACTCTAGGAGGAATACCCCTGCCAAAGGGGCAACAAGCCCAAGCCCAACCCGAGGTAGGAAAGCTGGCGTTAGAGAGTAACTCACGCCCCCAACCCAAACCCACGTCCCACAGTCTTATGTTAGTTTTCACTTAGGGGTGTTACACACCTCCCAAAAGTGCATTAGTGAAGGGATTTTTGTTGCAGGCGTGAAATAGTTCACGGTGTGAAGAGATTGGAGACAAC
This sequence comes from Scalesia atractyloides, assembly GCA_947069175.1. Classification (NCBI taxonomy): domain Eukaryota; kingdom Viridiplantae; phylum Streptophyta; class Magnoliopsida; order Asterales; family Asteraceae; genus Scalesia; species Scalesia atractyloides. Next base: position 874,845 of record CAMTDV010001633.1, read on the forward strand.
TTGGTGGGTCTAACGCTCTCAACAAATCAAATACAATCTTTTCTTTTTTATTTTTTTTAATTTATTTAATTTAAATTTTATTTTAACGGATGATAGATAGTAAAAACTTATGAAACTATGATAGAGCACTAAAAGTTAAAAGTGAATAAGAACTCATGCTTACCTGACAGTCACTTTTTAACTGTAACACATGATCAAATAGAAATAAAAAGGAAGTCATTTCTAGTATTGCTAATGATATTATGACCATTATTTGTTCTCTACTTTTTACTCTTTAATATTTCAAAAATTTATGGCATAAGAGCATCTAAAACGATCACAAAAATTTTGATCAAAGCAATTCGATATAGATCAAAATTCTCAGTTTCTTTTGTTTAAATTCAAATTTTTCTTTTTTCTTGAATTTCGGTCACGTTATTTATACAATATGACTCTATTTACATGATTTTGCTATTAGATAATAAATATCAGTTATAACTTATTATATAGATAAAGCTTATTGTATTTGTTAATGTTAGTTTTTCGTAATTAGAAAATATGACTTTTATTATATTTTGTTTATATTTGTACTTTTGACTATTGATTAGTAATACACATGCCAGTAGTGATATGAGGATAGGGGCGCTAAACGGGTCGTGTTCGCGGGTTGGCGGGTTCAACCCGACCCGAACCCGAAAATTTTATACGAACCCGACCCGAACCCGAACCCGAAAATCGTATCATATATATGAACCCGAACACGACCCGAAGTTTTGTGGGTTGACCCGAACACGACCCGTTTAACCCGAATTTTTTAATTTTTTTTCTAAAACTAATATATTAAAATTAAAAATTACTTAAAAAACACAAATGTATATAATAATATCATATTTAAATTATAAAAGCTATGTTAATTTCTCCTTTTAAGTTATAATCATAGCATAAAATACACGCCCCATTTAATTTATGAGATAAAATATAATATAGTATAAATGTGTTAAACGGGTCAACCCGCCAACCCGACCAGGTTGACCCGAACCTGACCCGTAAACCTAAACGGGTTCGCGTGTTCAACCCGAAACTGACCCGAACCCGTTTAGACGAAACCTAAACCCGCGAATTTCGTGTTAGGTTCGTGTCGGGTTTCTGGGTCGTTTCAGAAATTCACACCCCTATATGAGGATGCACCGCGGACTCGTTGTAAATATCTGACCGATTAATCCACATGTTATGTGATGCGTTAACCATATGAAAAAACTTGTGCAAGGCATATCCGATCGAAATCGAAATCAACGTAACCTATATAAGCATTTCGGTTAGATCAAAAACTAAAGTAAATTGAAATTATACCATACAAAAGAAATGGAATCGAACCTAGTGGGTTCGTTTACAGCGGTTTCACCTAACCACTACACCACCCTTTACTTACCTTTGCATCAAGACTTAGCGGCGTCAAAACATATAGTAACTCGAATTTACACCATCGAGGGAAAACATATATATTTTACCCAACTCGATTCGAACAAAATTAACATCAAAACATATACCAACTAAAAACATACATAAAAATAAGTATAGAAACGTACATAAAAAAGTAAGCACGAAAACATGTTATATTTGGCTCGACTCATTTCCAAACAAATTAAATTTACGCCGAAAGTCTAAACGTAGATCAACTAGAATTTATACCAACACATACATAAATATAAGTACGCAACAAATTAGTTTTTTTAAGTCAACGAACATTTTTAAGGAAATATAAGATTATATATATTCCGAAGAGGATCATAATGACATTTTACAAATTTATAGAAAGTTAAAGGGGTGAAAGTGATATTTCTTAAACTTAAATGGCCAAAGGGGGTAATTTTTAAAAGTTGAGGGGCTAGCTGTTAGTGTAGTTTTGTGTCTGCTGTTGTGCGAATAGACTAGATTATATTGAAAGTTGATTAGGTGATAGTTAGTGAATGGTTAAACAAATGTGTTTAGACCCATTTGTTTGAAGTGGTTAAACGAAAGGGTTTTTGTTTAACTTTGTGTGTTTGCAAGTGAGACAATTTGGTCAAACAACATAGGGCTGTTGTTTGACTATTGTAAACAAATGACACAAGCATGATCAAACAACACAGAGTTGTTGTTTGACCATTGCAAACAACAAGGGGATGTTGTTTGGAATTTCCAAAAGACAAGCATGGTCCTATATATACTTGTTCTTGTTTCATTTGCACACAAGGTTTTAGATTTGGGGGAGTAACCACCACGTGGTTTTTTCCGGATTCCATGATGTAAGCTCTTTCGGTATGTTGGATAGATTTATCATTTGTCGGTTTGTAATGTTATGTTGTCCAAATCAATACAAGAAAGTGTTTATCTATCTCTATCCTTCCATCTATGAACTTAATCTCGCACTAATCATAGTTAATCGTCCAAACCCGGAATTACACTAGTATCGTCGGTGACAAATGCCACCGACATTGCTTTTTAAGAAATACAAAAATATTTATTGTTTTATATATGGAATTATTATGTATGCTTGGAGTTTAGAATCCTAATTGTATATATAATCCTCATATATAGAAACTTTTAAATAAAAATATGACAAAATTGCACAACACAACCTCTATGTATCCTCAAAACTGCATAGTGTACCTTTCAGTTTAAAATTTGCTGAAATCAACATATTTTGCTACGGGGATCAACTTTTTAGACTACCATCGTTAATTTCTTTTAGTTAACAAAAGTCACATGCAACATATATGAGGAGTTTTTGGTCATTTTAGTTATCCTTTTAATGGTTTTTTATATATAAACCACAACCAAATAAGCAAAATGTTGTCATATTCATCCCCTTGTTTCAAGCACACCCCAATTCTCCAATTGCCACCCAAAAGTACGGTTTCCCTGATTTATTGCTGGTGTCGGAGAGAGGCAACAATCCGAACCTCAAAGATCCATAAAAATCCATGCCGTCAATTTTATTCATGTACATTGCAAGGTTCACAATGTGTAGGTTTTCTTAGATGAATTGACCCAAGTTTGTGCAAAAGATCAGCTAATTTCGGGTTCTTGAGGACAAAAACGAACTTAAATATGCAATACATCAACTGGAAGCAACAAAATATGAGCTTGAAGTTGTGAATGAAGTTCTTGTGGATAACCTAAAAGCAAAGGAAAATGAAGAATGAGAAGGAACATGAATTTGGTTTTTGTTGTTGTTTGTGACCCAGCTATTTAAATTTCGTCAACACTAATGTAACACGTGTTTAAATGAATAAAGGCGTTGTTTGGATTTATTTAGTGTTGATAAATGTCATTTGAAGTTCTAGCAAGAGTATATTTAATATATGGTTATGTTTGGTAAATCTTGTAAAAATACATATTGTGTAGCGATTAAAACTGCAAAACGTACGTTGGTGACGACCCCATTAATGTTAAATTCCTAATTTTTTCATGTACGCTTGAAATATCACTGCTAAATATATACAAGTGATAAAAATAAATTAAAACGTCTAAAACCCCAAAGTTTGTGGTTTTAATCGCGTATTTTCTGATACCACGCGTGTCTTGAAAAATTCAACGTTCTTATTACACGAGATACATATTTTAGCACTTATAATATTATGATAGACTAGTTTTTATAAAATTACTAAAAATAATATTAAATGCCATAATATTTAATAAAAATAAACCTCCAACTATTACACCCACTTATTAGATAAATACCCCACTTATTTTTTATAGGGTAGGTTATTGTACAAATAGGCTTAACGTACGAGCGTACGCGAATGTTTTGTCAACGTGCGATTTCGTGGTTTGTTATGCGATTTCATCAACAACAACAGATCCCATGCGAATTTGGCATAGCCATGCGAATTCATGATTTTTTTACAACATGCGAAATTGGACAGAGATCATGATACCGGTATCGAAAGTACCGTACCAAAAAACGAGAAATATGAGTACCCGTACCGAAAATATTAGTATGGTATTGGTAAATCAATCAAAATACCGATACCGTACTGAATAAGAGAAATATGGGTACCTGTACCGAAAGTGTCATCTACGGTACAATACCGGTACCAAATGTTAATCCCTAAATCTGACCACTATGCTATTCCATTCATATAACTTGTGATACAGTTAGTTCGTTTTTATTGACTTTTTTCTTGTGTATTGGAATACATATATATTATATATATTTATTGCAAATCAATAAGTTGGCAGGTACCAAATAATATTCAGATATGATATTGAGTAGTCTGGTACATGGAAATTTGGTAGCTCGACTTCTGTAGTTGTGTTGTAACATGGGGACCATCATAACGATGATTTGAAAGTATGTCAGCTACATTAACTTGGATGTTATTTGAATGACAAGATTCATAAATATTTCATCGAATATTAAATTTTATATTATACAATATACACTAACTATCTTCCTTTTATTTGCAGTGGCATTTGTTCTTCTTTCTCTAGTGAGAGGATTTGAGTAAAAAACGAGTACTTTTGAAAGTTGGGTTGGAATTCTCAGCACATTCTCTATTGGATGGTGAAATATTGAATATACAAGATTCTAAGAAAAGAGCTGAATATGACATGGTAACATTATATTGGGTTTGGTATTTTGTCTAACTAATGCCATCTTTGTTGTTTGACTTTGGAAGTCAAACCTATTAAATTTGCATATATATCACTTACATATATTATTTATATATGTAATATTCATTATAAAACTAGATGTTGTATTCATGTAAATTCTAAAGATGAAAGTGAACCCACATGATCTCATAGGAAAAAAGTGTTTGAAAAGAAGTGGAGTTTGATCGGTTTCATTTTAAGCAATTTTTTTTTTACCCTTTTGCTCCCTTAAATATAAACACAACAATAATCGACCCACTCCAATATAAATGGGCCAGAAGCGCTTTCTTTACTCCTTAATTAGATTTGTATTCTACCTGAATTATGAGATTTGTTCTTTTTTGTGTATGATAGCGATTGTGACCTGATAAACGCCACAATTTGAAATTACCAGTCGTTAAAAATGGAGATTGGTCAAACTGGTCGCGGGTAATGTGGATCAATTGGCTGCAATATGTGGAACGGCACGAACATGGGTCTATTAGGATGCTAATCCTAATTACCCATTTATTTTTATGTTTTATTTTTCTAATATGCCTAATTTAAATGGCTTAGTTTCATATATACCTTACCAAATCTAATAAATTTCATATATACCCAACAAAAACTACAAATATCATATATACCCAATTTGATTATAATTTAATAAATGACCATTCTACCCCTTTATATTATATATGTTTATACCCTAATATTTTATCTAAGTTGGAAACCTTTTTACGCAACTTGGCCTTTCAAGAGCACTATGTGTCAACCTTATGACGATTACGATTTAATTAGTTTTTATGACGATTACGATTTAATTTGTTATTTACAGTTTGAGGTTGGAGATATCAATAGAGTAAAAGTCTTGCAGCATGACCTGTTCATAAATGATGCTCTACTTTAGCTTCAGTTTCAACAATTTAAAATGGTAATTTTTTAGTAACAGTGTTATTATCGTTGCAGATGTGTTTTGTGTTGGCATCGCATAATAAACATGGCTTAGATGGATACAATAGAAGGGCAATCTGATGCATGTGGGACACCGTATGATAAGTATAAGATTGTAGGGTTTGTAAGCAAATTTTCAAAGGTTTGATACACGCAACGATATTGGTAATATCTACTGTTATTTTTATTATAAATCGGTAATACGAGCTTATTGTATACAGTGTGCTTGGTGATAGTTAAAGACGAAAGAGAATATTAAAGGAAAGTCAACCACATGAAGAAAGGAAAGATACTACTTTGTTAGAGAAATTTAGTGAAAATGGCATAGATGAAGATGTGTACACCTTTAAATTTGGTTTTTTAGCTAATGATGCATACATACATAACTATAATCTTTTTAGCTATTTAATATTTCTTACTATGCATCATCTAATATTTTTTTACTCAATAGTTTATTATTGTAACTCAGTTTCAATTTTTCATTTCAAATTTTCAGTTGAAACATGTTCCTTTTATCATAAATTGTGATGAAATTTTGAATGGCTAGATTGCGCTTATATACTTGGTGGTTAAATCGGGTGGATCACACACCCAGTTTAAAACTAGATTTCATTTTAAGTTAGTTGAAAAAAGGTTGATTGACATTTTATATTATAACTTTTCAGAGAAAGTACCATTTTGATACGTATTTCAATTAATATTTGGTGTACTCTTTAACATTTTCCTTAATATTTCAAGGTATATAAAATTATAAATTTTACTTCACAATTCTAATGGACTTAGTTTTCCTGTTTAGCCACCCGTGTATATATATAGCATTGGGGATATTGGCGAGGAATGATAAGAATGGACATTTCAAGTTTTTTGTCAACTTTGTTAAATATTACATAATTTACTTTGGGTAACTCGTGTAATATACGGATACTTGAAACAACCCGTTTTCTTCATAGTCAATTGTATGTTGCTTTAACAAGAGTAAAAACACGAGATGGAGTCAAACTACTAACATTCGACAACAACGGCAAACCTACAGATAAAAGAACTAATGTGGTTTACGAAGAGATTTTCAACAAATTGTGATTATTGTACACTAATATATTCGTTTGTGTTTTAACATGTATATATTTATTATATTTATGTCAACGACGATAATAAATATATTTTCTTTTAGTAACCCGTGAAATTCACGGAATCTTAAACTAGTTTACCATATAAAAAAGGCTATTTGATGTATTGTTTTAATTGTTGTATAACATCTCAATTTTAATTAAAGAAACTTGTTCTCTTTTTTGTGTTTGTCAATTTGTTAGTTGGTAACATCTCGTTTAGCATATATGTCAAAGATATGACTTTTTGTAGGCATTGAAATAGAACATGTCAATACATGACTTTTGTAGGAGTTAAAATGAATCTAGCTAGTTGACCTACAAATAGTTTTTGTCAAATACAGATAACCTTGATTATAAACAATTAATTACCCTATTTCAATGATGAATCTATTTTTTTAGGAATATTTGATTTTAATAATCTTAACTATTCGCCGTTAGCCGTCAACAGTTCCAACTTCAAAAATAACCACTGGCTGTCCCAAACACCAATGGACCCTAATTAACAGAACCTAACGACGTTAGTCTCTGGTCACCGGAAAACCGTTTTTCGTTGGAAAAAGGTTTCTAAAGGTCTGATCTAAGGTTACAAAGAGGTTTGAGACGAAAAGGTTGAGGTTTCCGACCAAAAAGTTGCGTTTTCCAGCCTAAAAGTAGTTTTCCGGCAAAAAAGATGTTTTCCAACGACTTCAATAATTGGAGCTTTTACTTAAGAAAGGTTCCTAAAAGTCCGTAATAAGGTTACAAAGAGGTTTGGGACGAAAATGTTGAATTTTTCGGCCCAAATGGAGTTTTCAGGCCAAAAACGTTTTCCGGTGACCGAAGACTAATGGCGTTAGGATTCTGTTAGTCAGGGTCCATTGGAGAACAATATGAATAGTTAGGACTGTCAGCGGTTGTTTTTAAAGTTGGGACTGTTAACAGCCAACGACGAATAGGTGGATTATTAAAATCCAATATTTGTTTTTTAATAATTGAATAGTTTAACACCTTTAACTACTTTCCTCTTTATGTTTTTTATCCATATGTCTTTTTATGTTAAAACATGACGCTAATAATTTATTTATTTATTTATAGACCATCTGCAATGCAAGGGGCTTACAGTCTTATAGACCCTATTGCAATATGGTCTAAGTAACCTGGTTGGGTCATGTACTTATGTATAAGCATTATTTAAATTCTAAAGTAACCCAGACTCGTAACATAAAAAAAAATCCAAATATTCATCATGAGTTTGTAAGTTCTAACCGAAATCTATACACAAATCCTTTGATATATCAAGAAACCAATGCTTTTGTTGCTCGGAAAATAACCAAAACCAGTCAAGTTGACCAAGTTTTTTTTACCAAAATAGTTACTGAATTTCAGCCTTTGGCAAAATAGCCATTCACGATTCCAACTAATCACCTTCTGCGAAATAAGCTTCGCCGCTTGTGGGGCCGGCTAAAATTCAATGAATATTTTGGCTACAAAACTTGGTCCAAAGTTGACTATTTTCGTGATTTTCCCTTTTGTGCTCATGCTACAAGCACTTGACAATGCACAATGTGACTCTTTTGACCGTTTCTCCCCGATATACTCGACCATAAGTTCGTAAACAACGTTTTTATATGACCTTTACCCGCGATGTTCTCCCAAAGGTGTGGATTGCTCTCGATTTCTCGATCTGGGCTCAATATATCAACGAGACTAATACTCATATTGTTCCGAACGATACACAGTTTCCCGTTAAGATTAACGAGAGCAGCAGCCTCGAGCGCAGGAGAACTCCCGAGATGAACTTTACTGTCCATAAACCGTTTCCAAGAACTCGTATCTTCTTCATAAACTTTAATCTTACACCCGTCCCAACAATCCAAAGCATAAAGGCTTCCATTTATAGAAATGCTCGGGTTCCGCCAACCTGCAACCAGACCGTCAGTAACTGCCGTCCACGTGTTCGTTTCCGGTGTATATGCTTCGCTCAAAACCTCCCGGTGATCCCCAACCCCTTTTAAAAACCATTTTCCGTCATGAACAGCTCCGATAAACGGAACCATTGCGTTGGTCATATCCGTTATGAAACTCCACCGGCGTCGACTCGGGTCGTAAACTTCAGCCGACCGTAAAGCCCGGTGGGCCCCTTCACATTCTCCACCCGCCACGTAAAGACAGTTATTAATCACACACGATCCAAAAGAATGACGTTTCCTATGCATATCGTGTGCTTTATGCCATCTGTTCGTTCGTGCGTTGTAGAAAACGGTTCGGCTCATGGATCCTTTAACGGGGTCTTTACCGCCAAACAAGTAAAGATTACACCCGCTTAAAACCGCACACCCGAATTCAACTACATCACTGTACTCCATTGGGATCGGTGGCAACGGTTGCCAGATTTGGTAAATCGGGTCAAACGCATGCCACGAAATTCTTCCGTCACGGTCCTGTTTAAAGACGTAAACCCATTCTTCGGCCATTCCGAGGGTTCTTCTAAGGGAATAAAAGTAATTGTTTGATAAAAGATGAGACCATCGTTTGGAAACGAGCCGGAGTTTGTTATGTTCGGCTCGTGGTACACGGGCTAGACAAATGATTGCCAGGTCATCGGGAAGCCCAGGAAGGAGAGGTGGTTGGGCTCTTCGTTCTTGGCGCCGGTTTTTGGACTTGTGTGCGTGAGGGTTGATGTCGGCCTGGATGCATATTTTTGACCCGGGAACGAATTTACGGGCTCCGGCTACTGTTTTTAAGCCCGCGTCGACTTTGCAGTAGCATGATACGGAATCGACCTGCAATCGTTTATTCGAGTTAGATGCACGGAAATCACAGTTGTTTGGACACCATCAAATACAAATATACAAAGAATGAATATGTAACAGTCACATTTGACAATGTTATATGTTTGACAGATATTACGCCCCGTTTGCGTATGCGCATATAATGTATATATGTGTGGACCCTTGGGGGTAAAAGTGAAAGTGCACGAATTTTAACGTTATTTTACTACTTTCGTGAAAATAACATCAAAAGCGGGGGACGGTTAATCATGCATCATGTGGTGGTGTTGATAGCTGAAAGACAAGGGGGTACATGCACTAATCGGCCTTTTGCTGAGTGTTATGTGCCTTATGTCCAAGGCTTGATGCAAAACTACTATTGAGCTGGGGGTCTCACTGGAAGCAGCCACTCTATTCTTACGGGGTAGAGGTAAGGCTGTCTACATCTTACCCTCCTCATACCCTATCTTAGCTTTGTTATTGGTGGGATTTACTGAGTATGATGATGATGATGATGATATGTTTGACAGATACTGATTATTTTAAGAAAGATTTATATAAAACAAGAACATATAACTATATAAGCACTAGTTGACTCTGTTTTCATAGGGCAGAAATTGCGCGCGCACAATAATTAGTACTCAAATATTTATGTTTAACAAACCATTGCTAAAAGGAAGCACAAATTAACAGAAATCATGCTCTAAAATTAACAAAAACCCCAAATCATATATAAGCACTAGTTGACTCTGTTTTCATAGGGCAGAAATAGCGCGCGCACAATAATTAGTACTCAAATATTTATGTTTAACAAACCATTGCTAAAAGGAAGCACAAATTAACAGAAATCATGCTCTAAAATTAACAAAAACCCCAAATCATATATCCGCTAAACCCACAAACTAAGGTTTATAATTGTTGAAAAAAAATGCTCATTTCGTCATAATTTGATCTGGGACTCTGGGTATCTCTATATTCATGTAAAGACACAAAAGCCTCATACTAAAGTCAGCAATTCTTGAAAAAAAAAACCGACGGTTTCATCATAGTTTCATCTAGGTATCATTGTCTATATGCATGCAAATGACCGACAGATGATGTGAAGAAAAAGAACGCTCATACTGGCGGACCCAGAAATTATTTACTGGGGGTGCGAATGTGGGTCTTAACCAACATTTTAAGGGGTGCAGTCGGGATTTTTGCCTATAAAATACACTAAATTTTCCTTTTCAAGGGGTGCGCCCGCCCACCTAGGCTATAACCTAGGTCTGCCCATTCAGCGATTGTTGAGAAAGAATTGATCATTTCATCATAAATTTATCTGTGTATCATTATAATATATATGTAAATTACCCAAGGATGATGTAAAGAAACATAACCCACAAGCTAAAGTCAACATGTCTTGAAAAAAAACACTACTTAGATAAACTTAGTTTCATCCTGGTATCACTCTATATATGCAAATTACCGACGGATAATGTGAAGAACAAAACGCTCATACTAACGTCAACGGTTCTTGAGAAAGAATTGATGATTTCATCATAACTTCGTCTGGGTATCATTATAAATATGTAAATTACCCACAGATGATGTAATGAAACAAAACCCAAAAGCTAAAGTCAGCAGTTCTTGATAAAAATAAAAACTGCTCATTTCATCAAAATTTCATCTTGGTATCACTATAAATATGTAAATTACCCAAAGATGATGTAAAGAAACAAAACCCACAAGCTAAAGTCAACAACTCCTGAAAAAAAACTGCTCATTTCATCAAAATTTCATCTGGGTAACATTACATATATGCAAACTACCCACAGATAATGTAAAGAAACAAAACCGACAAGCTAAAATCAACAATTCTTTAGAAAAAAAACTGTTCATTTCATCATAATTACATATGGATATCATTATATATATGAAAACCACCCACAGATGATGTACAGAAACAAAACCACAAGCTAAAATCAACAATTCTTTTGAAAAAAAAACTGTTCATTTCATCATAATTACATATGGATATCATTATATATATGAAAACCACCCACAGATCATGTAAAGAAACAAAACCCACAAGCTAAAATCAACAATTCTTTAGAAAAAAACTGTTCATTTCATCATAATTACAAATGGATATCATTATATATATGATAACCACCCACAGATGATGTAAAGAAACAAAACCCACAAGCTAAAGTCAACAATTCTTGACAAAAAAACGAACTCATTTCAGCATAATCTCATCTGGGTATCTCTATAAACTTGTAAAGAAACAAGACCCACAAGCAAAAATCAACAATTCTTGACAAAAAACTACTCATTTCATCATAATCTCATCTGGGTATCTCTATATAGCATATACTACTAAAAAAAGAAGACCCACAAGCTAAAGTCAACCATTCTTGACAAAAAAAACTACTCATTTCATCATAATCTCATCTGGGTATCTCTATATACTAGCAAAGAAACAAGACCCACAAGCTAAAGTCAACATTTTTTGACAAAAAAAAAAACCACTCATTTCATCATAATTTCATCTGGGTATCTCTGTATACTAGTAAAGATTCTAAAGAAACAAAGCCCACAAGCTAAAGTCAACAATTCTTGAGAAAAACTGCTCATTTCATCATAATCTCATCTGGGTATCTCTATATACTAGCAAAGAAACAAGACCCACAAGCAAAAGTCAACAATTCTTGACAAAAAAACTACTCATTTCATCAAAATTTCATCTGGGTATCTCTGTATACCAGTAAAGATTCTAAAGAAACAAAGCCCACAAGCTAAAGTTAACAATTCTTGAGAAAAAACTACTCATTTCATCATAATCTCATCTGGGCATCTCAAAACACTACTAAACAAACAAAACCACAAACTAAAACACACTTTACACCAACAACTGTAAAAAAACCACTAATTTCCGCATAAATTCAAGTGGGTATCATCTACATAACCAAGAAAAAGTCAAAGAAGTCAACAAACTCACCAATGGAGCTCTAACTCTAACCCCTCTTTGCTGCACATTTGGAGACCTTTGACGTTCAGACAATTGAGACATCTAACTCACAATTCAACTAATTTCATGTAAAAGAAACAGTCTTTTGTGTCAGATCAAGACAAAGATTGGCCGCCAATCTTGAAAACAGATCCAAGAATTGGAAAAAGATGATCTTTTTCTATGAGAATGCAAAGAGGAAAGAACATGTGTGTGTGTGGAAGTAAGAGCTTTTGCAGCAGTTTCTAAAACTGGAGAGTGTTGTTTGGTGTGAAAACAGTTTAGTGTTTGATAAACAGGAAATTTACATCTGGAGCCGTGTTGATTTTGCTGTCATCAAACACTGAAACTGAAACATATATGGTCTCTAGACTCTAATGAGATAATTTGTTGAATTAAATATTTAAATTAATTAACTTTTTTAGTAGCTATATTTGGGTATTTATTGTGAGTTAATTATTTTCCCAAAAGCTATAAGGATACATAACCACTTTTATGTCTCGCTCGCGTTGTGAGGTTACATGTACATATTACTGATAACATGCTCTCAATGACATCAAGTCAGCCAATCAAAATAAAACACTACCATAGTTTTGTAGAAAACTAAAATGTTGGCAATATTGTACTTGTTAACTGTGGTAAAATTGTAATTTGTCAGGAACAATGAGCGAGTGTCAGGAAGTTGGTGGCCTGGCACGAAAGAAAATTACGTCGAATCAACCAATTAAAACAAAATGCTACCATAAGTTTGCAAAAAAAAAAAAAAAACCGATGACAAGATAGTAATTTTGAACTGGGGCAAATTCGTAATTTGTCAGGTCTAATAAGAAGTGTCGGGGGACTAAACATGTATATTAACGAAATTAAAGGTTTAAAAGTAGAATACAAAAGGCCACGACCAATGAGGGGCGTCATGCAGCTGTCTAGCACTATTCTCCTCATGGTGTAAATGGGAAAGGTCTTGTTTCTAAAGTTATAAGTAATTTATAATTCTAAATTGTTTGTTTGTGAGAACCCAAAACTCACAGTATCTTATAATACCCTGTTAACCAATATGATCAAGTAAAACATATCTTCTTTAGAGAATGTAGTCTTCAAGGGTTAAAAACACAAAGCCAATGGGCGTTTGGTTTAAACTAGAATCTTAGCTTTTACCAATTGTTTCACCCAATAAAGATATCTTTTCTTGAATTTGGTAATAAGAGGTTGTCAATTAGGACATTTTATCTTAATATAGTAAATAACTAGATTATTGTTTTTGTGATACTTAACCTTTCTAATAAAACCTTTAACTTTTTTTAAACCAGATGAGTTTGAAGAGTTTTATTTTTTGTTGATTTAAGAGGTAAGTAAATATATCATAAGATATATAAAAAAAAGTTTAATGGATTTTTATTATCTAAATACTATCTCATATTAATAACACAAAACGAACTAAATGTACCAATTTAATACCATAAAAAGCATTTATATTAGACAGCTAAACGATGTGAAAGATATTTGATTTTGACTAAATCGACAACGTACCTCATTATTCCCTTATATTTCTTCCATTTCATGTGCATTTATTTTAGTTTCTTATTATCACATTCAAAGTCAAACATAACTGCACTCTTATTATTTTCTTTTCTAAAACATCATTTACATGTTAAAATATGATCTCAACAAACACTCATTGATGACGTAAATAGCTAAGTTGACCAGGTCAACCTACCGAGGATCCAGTCCACCGTCGCGATGACCAGGTCAACCTACCGAAGATCCCGTCCACAGTCGCGACCGGGGAGCTTCTCCCACAAAAGAGGCCGGACGACCAGGTCAACCTACAGAAGATCCAGGGGGGGTCACGTACTCGTGACCTCCACAGAATAAGGGTTATGTATTCGTGACCTCTAATTTGAGGGGTCATGAAAGAATGGCCGTTCACAATAACGACGTTATGTACCAACTGTTAAACATTAATCGTTAAACATAAACAAGCACACTAGCACACTTTGGTTTAGCCATAAGAGGGGGGCCGAGGCTCTGCAGAAAACCCACAACACCGAACCCGCAATAATCTACCGACCCTCAACTTGGGTTTATCGTTCTATACATATTCGACCAAATTCCACAACCCCATTAACCACCAAACATAACCCTAATTCCGTTACTGGTATAGAAAAAAAAACTACCCAAATTACCCGAAAAAAGGGTACTAAAAACAAATCCACTAAACCAGGTTATGTTTCAGAAAAAACAAGACTCAGTCCCAAGCACTAGCAACACCGGGACCATAACCACCAGAAGCTCCATATCTGCCACCATATCCGCCGCCATACCCGCCGCCAGGTGCTCCTCCGTAAGCATTATTCATATTCCCGCCACCATAAAAATCTCCACCACCCCGGTTATAATTGTTGTCTCGACGGAAATCACGCCCGCCAAACCGACCACCGCCACCACCACCGCGGCGGTTCTTGCCGCCGCCGTAGGAAGCTCGAGCTGCGTAACGAGAAAGCCAAGCCGGGACCTCTTGGTTAGATTCTTGCATGAGGTCTGATAACGGTCTAGCCATTGAGGTGTTGTTGTCGTTAAAGAAAGCAGTGGCTAGGCCTGACTTTCCTGCTCGGCCAGTTCTTCCTATACGGTGCACGTAGTCGTCAATGTCGTTTGGTAGGTCAAAGTTGACCACGTGGGCCACGTGTGGAATGTCGAGACCACGTGCTGCTACGTCTGTTGCAACCAAAATCGGGGTGTTCCCACTTTTAAATGATCTCAACGCCTGCTCACGTTCCTGAAATTGTTCCATATATTTCAGATATCGTCATATATGTTGAATTTGTTGATTGATAATTAAAAAATTTGAGAAGTAAACATACCTGCTGTGACCGATCGCCATGAATAGTGGTGGCAGGGAAGCCATTCATGCATAACCAATATTCTAGTGAATCGGCCCCTTTTTTAGTCTCCACAAAAACCAATGTAAGCGCTTGCTGCAGTGATTAATTATATAGAAAATCAACTCATAATTTTTTTTCAAATTATGTATATGCATACACCACCGAAGTATCAATTTCATTTCAGTTTTGTTGATTTCAGCAACAAAAAAAAATTGTAAAACGACAAAAATTCAAAAGCTTCTATCACATCTAAAAGCTTAAATCCAAGTAAGAATATTTTCCGAGTAGATATTGGGGCATTTTCGAAAGCTTAAATTTAGGCGTGTCTAGTAGGGCTGCAAAAACGAACCGAACGTAAAGTGAACATTTCGTGAACTGTTTGGTGGGAAGTTCGTTTGTTTAAAAAATATCGTTCAGTAAGTGTTCATGAACAGTTCCTTAACACATATATCTCCTTAACAAACGAAGACAAACAAGGTCTTGTTCGTGTTCGTTTGGTTCGTTTGCAGCCCTAGTGTCTAGCATAAACTAACCCAAATCGATATCTGGGTGGTCTTTGTTTAAATTTAAATAATAATTTATCTTCAAATATTACCTTGCCATGCGCACCATTAGCCCGTTGTGCATGTAAAAGGTCCATGAGGTGACTTCTTTTATCACTTTCTTGTACATATTCGACTCTCTGAACAATCAAATCAGTACTTGAACCAACTCTTCCCACAGCCAAAAATATATAATTCGCAAGAAAATCAGACGCCAATCTCTGCATATTAACCAAAACCGTATGAATTGTTGCTACATAATTTAAATGTTCACGCATAATATGTAAAAAAAATTAAAAACCTGTATCTCTTTGGGAAAAGTGGCACTGAATAACATTGTCTGTCGGACACCTGGCGGGGGCATGTCCATTTGTTGCACGATTTTTCTTATTTGTGGTTCGAAACCCATATCAAGCATTCGATCAGCTTCATCTAATGCTAGATACCTGATGGATTGTAGAGAGACGCGGGCCCGCTCTAACAGGTCTACTAAACGCCCAGGGGTTGCAACGAGAATGTCAACGCCTCTTTCTAGCTCTCGTAGCTGATCCGGTATATATAATGTTAGTTAATAACAGAATAAACATTGTAATAACTAATGATTAACACACTGTTGATTGATTGGGGCTCCACCATAAGCAACGACCACCTTTACACCAGTTTGATAAGCAAACTTCTTAGCTTCTTCATGAATCTGCATACCAGAATTAAAATAACTAAATCATTCAAAACCAATATAAAAGAAAAGCAAAAAAGAAGACATAGAATAAAATGTCATTTTTGTCCTGAGGTTTGACCAGTTTTGAGACTTTCATTCAAAGGTTTGTTTTTCCGCATTTGGGTCCAAAAGGTTTTAAATCTTGCCATTTTCATCCGGCTCGTTAACTCCATCCATTTTCTCCGTTCAGTCAGGGGCATATTCGTCTTTGTATTTAGTAAGGGTATTTTGAATACTTGTACATTATGCTAATGCTTGTAAATAAAGTGAAAAGGATTGAATAGCCCTTTAAGTTAACAAAAAAGAGAAAAACACCCCTGATTTAACGAAAAAAAGAGATGGAGTTAACAAGCCGGATGAAAATTGCGAGATTTCAAACCTTTTGGATCCAGATACAAAAAAATAAAAAATAAACCTTTGAACAAATATAGCAAACCTGGCCAACCTCGGGGACAAAAATGGCATTTTACTCAAAAACATATCATACAATACATACTTGACATGATAGCTCTCTTGTGGGTGAGAGAATAAGAGCAAGTGGACATACTGTACGAGTCATCCGTTGTGCACGTTGACCAAACTGCCCCCGCATTATTCCACTAATAATCGGGAAACAAAACGCCGCAGTCTTTCCCGACCCCGTCTGTGCACACGCCATCAAATCCCGACCACCGAGTGAAATCGGTATCGCGTGGCGTTGAACAGGAGTTGGTTTCACATACTTGCACCTCCTAATGTTTAGATTAAGCGCTTCACCTAAATCAATTTCAGCAAACGTATTAACAGGTGGCGGTACATTGTCGCCACTTGTCTCAACAGGAATGTCCTCATACGCATCAAAGTTAATCCCGGAATTCTCTTGACCAACAAACTGTTGCTCGGCACCATCATCATTTCCAAAAGGGTTGACCTCACGGTCCCTACCGCGGTCCCACCCGACACTCCTGTTGTTCCAACCTCCACCACCGCCACCGCCACCGCCACCACTACTGTACCCAGACCGAAAGTCGTTTCTAGGAGCAGCCCAACGGTTACCGCCACTAACAGCAGGAACACCAGTATTCGCAGCAACTTGTGGTGGTGCAGCTGCAGCCTCTGAACTAGAAGGACGGTTACGAAGATGTGGCGGAACGTATGGCGGTATGTTTGCGGCTAAAGAACTCGATTTCGAACTACCGTATGAACCAGCAGCTGTGTTTTCAGCTGCAGCAACTGAATCAGCCCAAGAAGTTGGCATAATCAAACACAAACCCTAGTTTTCAACCTCCCCCCTCAATTTCTCCAATTTCTTCAAAACCTTTCGTCAATATCAATACATATAAACTAATCTTCTTTCTCTGATCAAATCGCACCAAAAATTAACACATCAACATTCAACAAAACATAAAATTCAACAAAATATCAAAACATTTCATCGTAATCTAATAAAACAATACACAAATTATACAAAACTTGTGCAAAATACGAATCGATTGTACAATAATAAGGCGATTAAAGTAGATAAGAATGAATATACGTGACGAGATAACGGGAAAACTTACGAGAAGATTGTGCGAATATTGGGGATTGAAATGTGCGAGTAGAAACCCTAATTTTGTGAGAAAGAAGAAGGCGATACGAATGAAAATATCTTTTTCTCTCTCTAGAAATGAGGAATCTTTATTTGTTTGTTTTGATTTTGGGTCTTGGATGTTTCAAACGGCACAAATAAGGGATGGGAAAGCCAATAGAATATTGAGGGGTGGGTAACGCGTTTCCCAATCTAGCCTTGAGTTGAGGATGTCGCTAGCCAAGCAATGTCGTTTTAGCACATCGTAGGTAGTGGTGTTGTCCCGCTGGCGTTGCTACAAAGTTTGCCGTGTGGCGGCTTGGGGAGACGACATGGTTGACTGGTATTGGCTCGCTGAATCAAACCGTATGGGCTAGCTGTTGTGGATAGCGGTTTCCACTAATCAAATCAAATTTAAAAAAAAAATGTTTACTATTTTTTACCTATAAATACCCACCCCAAACATCAATATTTTTCACATCTATTTTCTTCAAACACAAATCCACATCCAAAACAACCAAAACAACGAAAATGGTTACTTGGACCGAGGAGGAGGAGATAGCGCTAGTGAAGTCAATACCAACAACATGTTGGAAACTCTTGTCACAACTTGAACGCGTGTCAACATATGTGGCGTGAGCTAAAACCGAAGTTGGATCGATATAAAGCATGCTTCAACCGTGTCCCTGCGAGCGACCTTAGTCACGACGATCGAGTGGAGATCGCCAAAATCGAGTATAGGCACGATGGGAACCCGGAATTTCGTTGGGTTCCTCACTTTAATATTTATCGAACTTTGTAATTTTTTAGGATTTATTAAGTTGTTTTTTTTTTTTTTTTAGGATTTATTAAGTTGTTTATTTAATTTATTAAGATTTTATGTAACTTTTTTTTTAATAACATACTGGTGTGTATTATTGTATAAAAGTCAAAGGAAAAATAACATATATCCAAATGGTCATCCACGCCGCTCCCACACCCCACCTTTTTTGAATGGCCTGGTGGAGCCCATCTCCGCCATATGTCAGCCCAAACTCACCCCACACCCTGCAGTCTAATAACTAGTTTAATACTCATCTAGTTGACGAGTTTTTTAGTTTCGTAATGAAAAAAAAATATCTGCATTTACATGTATATATATATAATATGGTTAAAAATGAAAAAGCATGATTGGAGACAATTTTTATAACTTGGATTGCAAGGAGACAGATAATAAATGAATCAATAGCTTTGTAAATGAATCACCACATTGTCAAATTCCTATATCCCTCAAATCAATATACATCACATAAGCATAAACAAAAAGGTATACCTCATAAACTAATATTTGTGATGTGTTGGCAGCAATAAACAAGTGTGAGACTGAGATTGATTAGAGTAGTTTTATAAATTACGATTCCTGACATAAAACTATAATATTTAGTACTTGAAAGTCACCTTAAAAAACAAAGATATAAGCTACAATATTTAGTACTTGAAGCCACCTTTAAAAACAAAGATGCGATGGATTGTTAGTCACAAAAAGAAATATGGTCAAAATCACGTTATACTCCTCATCTACCAAAGTGTATGGCTTCGATCCTTGAAATTTAATATCAATTCCCAGCGCAGATGCAACATAAACATTAATTATATATTTGGGGACATTTTAGCTTTAGAAGTAAACATTGCAAACAGATAAATAAACAAAATATGTTCTCAGGTCTTATATTGCAAACTTCATCTGGTTCAGAAAGTGATCCACTGCTTCAATGTTCTTCAACAATGTTTAAATATGATGGCTGAATTGAACTGTTGATGATGTAGATGCGTACATTATATAAAAATAATCCTCAACCAACCACTACCCATGTTTGTAGGAGATCATCAAATCCTCAACTGATTAACACCGGTACAAAGGGTTGTAGGAGATCATGGGTAGCAAAAGGTGGAGGTAACACCGGCTACAAAAACTGACCATAACCTTCGATAACTGCTGCAAGAGCGGTTATTTTTGTGAGTTTAAACGATCCAGATCTAACGGTTGAGATTGAATTGAGAGTTAGTTAGGCTATGTGGGCTTAATATAATATATAATTAGGTTTTGAGTTGTTATGAGTAACTGTAGCCTATGTGTGTATAACAATTATGAGATTAATCGTGTTAAATTAAATAAAAAAGTAGGATGAGGGACAAATGACTAGAAAAAAGAAAAATAAAAATACGAAAAAGGGGAAAGAAAACCTTAAAACGTAATGTGAAAAAAAGGTAGGGTATCGAACTTCGGAAACCAAATATTGCAAATCCTTAAATCGGGATAATAAACCACCGTACCAAGCCTTAATTTATTTATTTGAGATGAAATACATTTTATATATAGAAAGTGACGATCGATGGACTAATGTGACATCCAATGACCTTCATTTTAAGATTATACATAATAAGTTCATTAGATCAATATCCAATAGCTAAGGAGATAGATCCAGAGACATTTAGTTGGATCATGGATTAAGTCTCATCATTAAAAGATCCGATATGATCATACAAAGTAGTCCAATAAACATTGTGTTGGCTTATCGATTGGATGTTAATGACTTTTAATATAACTTTCTTAAAAAAAGTTTGCAATGTAGTCCCGTATTAGATTATACATCGTGTCTTGTATCTAATCTAATATCCATCCAGTATCTATCGCGTAGTTATCCGTTGGTATCGAACATGCCGCCAATATTAGGCATCCCTTAAATGTGTTGAAAATATACCCGTTGAGATTTTCAAAGTATTTTTTTCCTTATCGTTCTAAAATTCATATGATTTCATGTTTGTAATAACTATAACAAATTAAAATATGATAAATAATATGGGTTAGCAAACCTTAGTCGTTAGATGAGATTAACCAATAACACATATTAACCGATAATTATGATTAAGGTTATTTGTTTATTTGATTAATTAGTAACGATTATGGTTAAGAGTGCCCCATAACCGATGTTAACCAAACCAAAGATAATGAAGACATCTACGCACATTTCTTGCAATCATTTGTTGTTAATCAACTAGGATATATACCTTGAATGACAATTATGTAAAGTTCCAAATTAACTTCAAAGAAGCATGCTATTATCACAATATCACCAAGTCCTATTGTGCAAAACCTGCTGCAGCAATGGCAACACCCAGTAGCACGATCATCGAACTATCCACACACACAAACTTTTCGATCAAACTTACTGCAAACAATTTTCCCACGTGGCGCAAACAAGTCCTTTCCACGCTCAAAGGGCTCGAACTTGAGCAATTTGTCGATGGACTCACAGACCCACCACCGAAAAACCTTGAAGGCAAAACCAACCCGGCCTACCGACCTTGGTTTCGTCAAGACCAAATTCTTCTCGGTAGTTGCTCCGATACTATTCAGCCCCTTGTTTCCTCAGCTGAGAATTCCAGGCAACTTTTTCAACGCCTAACTGAAAGCTATGCAAGCGTTTCTCGTTCTCGAATCATCTCGCTTCGCCCCAAACTTGTTACCGCAAGCAAAGGTTCTCGACCCGTGGCGGATTATCTCAATGAAATGAAGGCTATAGCCGATGAATTGGCTTTAGCGCCAAAACCCATTGATGAAGATGACCTTACCGCACACATCCTTGCTCACCTTGGTGAAGATTACAAAGAGATAGCAGCAGCATTGAAGACCCGTGATACCTCCGTCACGTTTCCCGGACCTTTATGAAAGACTAATTGATCATGAAAGGTGTCTCCTTGAATCGAAGCCGGCTCCCATGGTTACCACAGTTAACAACACTTATTGTCACAACAACACCAATGTCGTCCGAAACCAACCAAATCGGTCCAACAATCCTGGCCCTCACACCGGACCAGGCCGTTTTCCAAACTGGACCAGTCAATTTGGGTCGCGGTCCACTGCCACTCCAAATACCATCGGAGGCCAACCGACTAATTATCGTACTAACTGTAACAATTTCTTTTGTCAATTTTGTAATATTCCAGGACATGACACCAAGGATCGCCGGAAGCTTGCTCGTTTTTTGCAAAACAACAACATCGCTATTGTCAAGCAATCCTCAAACCCGTAAATCAACTCATCCATGGCGGGCTCATCATCCTCACTAATGTTTGACACCGGTGCCTCCGATTATGCCGCACCCAACCAAGCCTTCATGCACAACCTCTCTGAATACGGGGGCCGATGAGATCGTTCCAGGTAAAGGTAATACCCTTTCCATCTCTCACATTGGTCACTCTTCTATTCCTACATCATCTCGCTCTTTACAACTTCACAATGTCTTGCTCGTTCCCAAACTACGTAATCATCTTATTTCGGTTGCCAAGCTTTGCAAAAGTAACAAAGTTTCTGTTGAATTATTTCCTTTTCATTTTTTGGTTAAGGATCTTTGCACGGGGGCGCACCTAATGCGAGGAGTGAACGTTAATGATGTTTACTATGCAACACCCAACTCTCGACATTCTCCAATGCAAGTTAATATAAGCACTAAGACATCTAGCTCTCTCCTTTCATGGCATCACAAGTTTGGACACCCATCTATTCAAGTTCTAAAGCGCCTACTAAATAAATTAGGACTTGTTTACAATAACATGTCCGATAGTTCTTTTCATTGTGATGCATGTTCGTTAAATAAAAGTCATAAATTACCCTTTGGTGAAAACTCTTTTATTGTGTCTAGACCGCTTGAACTTGTTTACACAGATGTTTGGGGACCGGTTCAAACCTCAAACGATGGATATTCCTACTATGTACTTTTTGTCGATTTTTACTCTAAGTACACTTGGTGATATCCCATTAAAAAGAAATCGAATGTTTCTATACTGTTTCCACAATTAAAACACTAGTTGAAAAATTCTTTCGTACACCACTAGTGTCACTTTTTTCGGATAATGGAGGTGAATACGTAGGACTTACTTCCTATCTTCAACAAAATGGTATTTCTCATTTTACTACCCCTCCACACACTCCGGAACAAAACGGAGTCGCGGAACGCCGACATCGCCATATCGTTGAAACTGGGTTATCTATCCTTTATCATTCTAATCTACCTCTCACGTTTTGGTCTCACGCATTTCAAACCGCGGTCTATCTCATAAATCGACTTCCCACAAAAATACTAAATTTGTTGTCCCCTTTTGAAAAATTTTACAAATCCACACCGACCTACACAAAACTTAGACCCTTTGGTTGTTTATGTTTCCATGGCTCCGTCCTTTTGCTAAATCGAAACTTCACCTCCGCTCATCCTAATGTATTTTTCTTGGTTACCCATCCTGTAAATCCGCTTATAAGTGTTATGACCCCTCTGCTCATCATCTATACCACTCCCGCCATGTTGAATTTGTTGACCGCATTTTCCCATTCAACACTCAGATTACTGATCAAAGTCCTCTACCAACTCCTGCTAACTTTCTTCCAACTGTTTATAAAAGAAAACCACCTTTTCCAAACCCCACCTCATTTCCTTCTAGTACTAGTTCTACTTCCATGCAATTCCCACATCCAACAAACCTTTTTGATGCTACCACATGCAAAGACCCCACCACTTTCCATCACCCATCCTCTCTGATTGTCCCATCAACCCACTCCCAACAACCGAACACCTCACACTTATCCATTCTTTGACACACACATCATCCGAACCCACATCTAATCCACTGACTACCACACCCACATCCCCATCCCCATCCGACTCTAACAACATTTCAACTGAAAGTCAATCGTTATCCACACCCGACTCCAATCTCATCCCAACCGGTAACCAATCACCATGCTCCGCAATCGCCACTTCCACAACCAAACCACTTCTTCTCGGCCTCAACAAATTAGAAAACCGAACCTGAAATATTACAATTCTCATACTGTTAACAACACTACTCTCCACCCACTTCCACCCACACTTGAACCTACAACTCACAACCAAGCATCTAAGGACCCACACTGGCGCGCTGCTATGGACTCCAAGTTCAACGCGTTACTTCAAAACCAAACATGGGAACTTGTTCCCGCTATATCTGATAAACCAATTGGTTGTAAATAGGTCTTTAGAATTAAACGTAATCCGGAAGGCTACATTGCAAAATACAAAGCCCGTCTTGTAGCGAAAGGGTTCCTCCAACAACATGGAAAGGACTACTTCGATACCTTTAGTCCCGTCACTAAACCAATCACCATTAGGACCATCCTCTCCATTGCACTTACCAAAAATTGGCCATTGCGTCAATTGGATGTTAACAACGCCTTCCTCCATGGAACACTTCATGAAGACATCTTCATGATTCAGCCACCAGGCTATGTTAATCCACAATACCCTAATCACATTTGTAAGCTAAAAAAATCCTTGTACGGCTTAAAACAAGCACCACGTGCTTGGTATATTGAACTTGCAAACTTTCTTCTTTGCTTTGGATTTCGAAAATCCCTAGCCGATGCCTTTCTTTTTATCTACAAACATCAAGATATCACTTGTTACTTCATGGTTTATGTAGATGATATAGTTCTTACGGGCAACAACTCACAATTTCTTGATCATTTCATCGAGGCTTTAAGCCGCAAATTCTCCATCAAGGACCTCGGTATGCTCCATCATTTTCTAGGTGTGGAAGTAATTCCCACACCAAAGGGTCTTTTTCTATCACAACATCGCTACATCCAAGACATTTTGCATCAGTTTCAAATGGATGGAGCAAAAGATGTTATTACCCCACTCAGTGCCACTGAACCTTTATCCGCCTCTGACTCTTTCCCTACGGTCGATGAAACACCATATCGGAAACTCGTAGGATCACTTCAATATCTAGCATTTACTCGCCCAGATATTTCCTTCGCCATTAACAAGCTCTCCCAATTTATGCACCACCCGCGCCAAACACATTGGCAAGCCCTCAAACGTGTCTTTCGTTATCTTAAAGGCACCATTCAACATGTCCTTTTTCTAAACCGAAATTCCTCGCTCAATCTCTCGGCTTTCTCAGATTCGGATTGGGGCGGTGTAGATGATGTTGGTCGGTCTACCACTGCCTACATGCTTTACCTAGGCACCAACATTATTTCATGGAAGTCTACTCGTTAAAAGTCGGTTTCACGCTCCTCAACCGAAGCCGAGTATAAAGCACTGGCAAACGCGGCAGCGGAAATGACATGGACTAAGAATTTATTGCATGAACTCGGCTTTACTTCAATGGCGACTCCAACCTTGTTTTGTGACAAATCTGGTGCTACCTATCTTTGCGCTAATCCCGTATATCATTCACGGATGAAACATATAGCACTTGATTATCACTTTGTTAGAGAACAAATTGCGGCTGGACAGTTACGGCTTCTTCATATCAGCTCTCAAGATCAATTAGCGAACATGCTCACCAAACCATTAACAAGAGCACCATTTCTTCGTAATCGATCCAAGATTGGGGTATCTGACGGATCCTCCATCTTGCGGGGCGTATAAGGAATATAGATCTCAATTGATATAGTCAAAGCCGTTACACTAATCTCAAGGAACAAACTATGCCACTTAATTTTTTCTTTATTTACTTGCTCAAATCTCTACTGTACATTAAATGGATAGTCATTGCTTCTCTTGTACATTCTCTATAAATTGGTTGTAAACATTGGACAATAATATGAAAAATATTCAATTATTATCAAATCATCAGATCTATATTCCTTATAGCAAGTAGGTTGTTTGTAATCCAATGTTTTCTTTCATATGAATGATTAAGTAGAAATACTAGTCAACTTTTCTCTCCAAATTTGTTCTAGTATTCTCCCTATTTTCTTTGACCAATCGATTACCGGGTAGAACCACAAGAGCCGTTTGATCCCTCAGTGACCCACGGTTGCACAAACTATTTTCGAAACCGAGTTTTGTCAATGAGTGAATGAATCTTTTGCGAGATTCGAGTCCTAGTTTCAAACCATATTCAACGAGCTTCAATCGATCCAAACCGTGAGGAAAACCCTTAAATTTCCTACAACTCCACAGCCCGCTTCCGACACAACACTAACATATGTCACCACATTGTTACCCATGTTGTTTCTGTCACACCTCAACCAATGAGATTGTTCAAAACGTCATAACATACTATATGCAGCAATAAATTAATACTCCGAATTTAATTTCATAACTTCAAATAGTACATTGTTTCAAAATGAAATTACAACAAGTTGGGAAATAGCATGACAAACAAAAAGCAAAGTTTGGATGCGTTTCTAGTTCCACCCTAATTCGATTTCTTGTGCATCATCATATATTTCCTGCAACATGTATATAAAGTATCAGTTGCTGAGCATACAAGTTTTGTCTACATAACATAATTATAAAAATGTCTCAATCCACATGTTAATTGTACACTATGTTAGATAAACATACTAGTATGTGTTAACTATAAATCAAACCAAAGTGTCCACTAGCATAATCTTATCACCGAAGTGAATAAGACCGTATTGATTGTATACTTAACGATGATCACAACATGGGTGGTGTGCTACTCATGTAGCGCTAGACATGTTAAGGAACGCTTGCAAAGTTAATGATAGATAACATACAATAATAGAGTGCTAGTATGTATAAATAAGTAGCACAACAAGTAGCATGTTTAAGGATTGAGTGGTTGCATAAGATTGTTTATATGTGTGATTGTGAATTTAATAATATGCATGCTACAACCCAAAGTGATTCAAAGCGTAAAATGGGTCAAGTATACTCACGGTTTGCGAAGATAAGTTCCACAAATGCGAGTGAGCGGTTTTAGGGGATGGAATACCAAGTTACCCTAAGAGGATAAAACAAAGGTGTATGAGTTTATGGAGCTTAATGCTGGAATGTATTTAGGAATTTATAAGTATGAAAATACATAAAAATATATCTTGTTTAGATACTTATCCGGACACTATTTTAGTTAGTGTTTTCCATGGGCACTAAGTCACCCATTAGAAGTCCAAAATAAGGAGTCTAAAACTAAGATAATTTCCACCTTAAGACATAACATTCAACCATGGTTTCGGTTGATATTATGGTTTGGTTTTGAAAGTATTATATATGTCACATCCCAACCAATGGCAGAAACATTGAGGCGAGGCGTAATAGATTGTTCAAAAGCATCATAACACTAGACTGTGACAATAATTAAACTCAAAATTTTGTTTCCATTAATTCAAATAATATTTTCGAAAGGAAAGTACAACATTTTGCAAACTTCACAACTAGAACATAAAAATGCATAAATAAAACTTGGTGGGTTTCTAGTCCGCCCTAAATAGATTCTTGTGATATGGTCATCATACATTTCATACCATATGTATATAAAATATTCATCAACAAAATGATGTTGGTGAGCACACAAGTTTATCTACATAGCATAAGTATGAATAAAGTCTCAAATCCACATGTTAATTATATAATATGTTATAGAGTTAATTACTGTTTTCGTCCCTGTGGTTTGTCAAAAATCACTATTTCAGTCCATTAGTTTAAAAATTGCGATTTCATCCCCTGTGGTTTCACTTTCGTAACCATTTCAGTCCACCTCGCAACCATTTCAGTTCATGTACTTACAGAATAAATGGATTGAAGTGGTTACGAAAGTGAAACCACAGGGACTGAAATCGCAATTTTAAACTAATGGACTAAAATAGTGATTTTTGACAAACCACATGGACGAAAACAGTAATTAAATCTATGTTATATAATCATACTAGCTTGAAATAACTATAAATCAAACCAAAATGTCCACTAGCGTAATCTTATCACCGAAGTGAATAAGACCGTATTGATTGAATGCTTAACAATGACTAAACAAAGGGACGGTGTGCTAATCTTATGTTAAGGGAGACTTACAAGGTTAATGATAGATAGCATGCATACTAGTTATGTATAAACAAGTAGCAAAACAAATAGCATGTTTAAGGATTGAGTTATTGATTGATTGCATATGATTGATTGTATGTGTGATTGTGTATTTTGTTTGGATATATGTTGCAACCCAAATAGTGTTTTAAAGCATAAAAATGGGTCACGTATACTCACAGTTTGCGAAGATATTCCACAAAAGCGAGTTGAATGAGTTTGAAGGTTGGAGCACCAAAGTTACCGTAAAATGGGAACCAAAGGTGTGTCAGTTTACGGAGTTTGATGACGGAATGTATTAGGAATTTTATAAGTATGAAAGTACATGAAATGATATCTTGTCTAGACACCCATTCAGAACTATGATTTGTTATGTTTTTTAGGGGCATTAAATCACCCATTAGAAGTCCAGATTGAGGAATCTAAACTAAGGTAATCTCCACCTTAACAAATACATTCAACCATGGATTGGTTGATATTATAGTTTGGTTTTTGGAAGTATTACATGGATATATTAATAAGTGTATTATAGTCATGTATTATCATGTATTAGAGGTAGGGTAATCCACTAACCTCGTGATGTTCACCATTGCACAAAATCACCAAACAAGTGAGTTCAACTAGATTAGTGCATTCCAAACATGATCGTGGTTGGAGGCTTGGAATAATTTGTTCACTTTGTTTACTTGAAAGTCACTTGGTGATTTAGATATTAAAAAAATGGAGGTATATGACCTCAAAGTTTTTGAATTCATACCTCAACACAAGTCTTCCAACAATAGAATTTATTGGTAACTTGGTTTGGTGCAAAGAATCCAATAAATGAAGAACAGGATGAACAAGTATGAAAGTTTCAACAAAATTCATAAAATAATCCTCACTGTGGACCTCAAAATGGTGATGTACCAACTTGTTTTACCTTAGTAAACTTGTGACAAATTACATATGTTTCCATGTATAGTTTGTATAATAATTTGATTCATTTTGTGTCATTTTATCATTGGTTTGTATATTATGGTGTCTTGTGTTCTTTGTAGGGTCCCGGGAGTGAAAATGAGCTGAAACGTTGAAGAAACGAGCACCTGGGAAGAGGTTTGGGCTTGTTTAAGGATTCTCATGGAATGAAAATAGATATTTGAGAAGATGATAAGATATAGAATTGAATTACGAGTCCGTAGGCAAAAAGGGTGAAGAAAACAGAGTTGAAACAAAGAAGTTATAGCCGAAACGATTTTCTTAGTTCGCAGGACCTTGGCGCAACGCAACGGAGGACCTAATAATTGGTCGCGTGACGCGACCCCCATTATGATTAGCGCGTAAAACTTCATATTTAAGCCCATTTAAGCCCAAACTTAACTCTAATCAATCCCAGACAACCCTAGACGAACTAGGAGCTTCTTAGACGAATTTCAGGCATCTTTTGGAGCAAGCAAGACAAAGCATCGGTTGAAGTTGTGGAGACTTGGGATCATGTTGGCTCGCGTGTTTAGCATCTGGGTTTACTTGTTCTCTTGTTTATTGCTTTGATTATGTTTTGCTACTTTGTGATGACACCTGTTCTTGATTTCTTAATAATGTGTAGCTAAACTTTATAAACTACGTAGATTTGCTGACTGGATTTGTTAAAGTTGTGATTTTTATTATGGATGTTTAATTATTTTATGGGTTATTTATGAAAGTAGTCGACTTGATTATTGGTTTGATGCGTTTGCATGCTTAAAATTGTTTAACCATCGTTTATTGCTTAGTATGAGTCTTGGTGAATGTCTTTCACATAATAGGTTCATGCTAGATTATAATATTGTTTTGTAATCTTTTGGGTTAATTGGCCAATATACCTTAGAAGCGATAATTGATAGTTAGGTGAGTCTAAGTGTTCTACTAATCTCAATAGCTATGAGGTGCGGGGTTATTGTTAGGTCTAAGTCATTAAATTGCTAGGTAGGGTCTTCGTGAAGAGTCTGAACTAGTTTCCCTATTGATAGTTGCCTAACAAGTCAAATTGAGAACCCAAGTCTATCCTAGGTTTAGAGCCTGTGAGAGAGTAGATTGAATTAGGATACTTTTGTAAACCACTTAGATAGCCTGTGAGGGAGTCTAGACCAACCGGTGTCCAAAACAGCCTTTAGAGCTCCATAAGTGTCTTCCTGAGAAGGGTCGGGTGTCTTGTTCGGTGTCTCGACAGGTTTAGCATTAAAAGATCCTGGTTCCATAATAATTAACATCCTAATAATACATTACTAGTAAAATCCAGGATTCCAGTCTAAGTAGTCTTTTCCATCATATGAGTAAACCAAGTTAGTTTGTGTCTAGTTAACTTAGTTAATTTATTTAGTTAAATCATATTTTTAGGATATTTAGAACCCCCCCCCCCCAATCAAATAAAAAAACAGTTACTCTCATGTCTGTGTCAGTCTAAGTCTAGATAGTTTAGTTAGCGTAATTAAATTGAGTCTTGTGGGTTCGATTCCGGACTTGCTTAGATTTACTAAAGTCGATCGGTTCACTTGCCGGTTAGTAGTTTAGTAAGTTTAGAGAGTCTAGAGTATTACTTAGTGTCTAGATTAGGTTAATTTAGGTTGTTTTCATTAAGCTATTTTTAGCACATCATGATAACACACCTAGAGGTTGTACAAGTAGGAGGAAAGCAAGAAACAAGAAGAAATTTAGAGAAATGAGTTCAAACTTACTGTTTTGAACTTAAAAACAATATTCCAACACTTGAATTCTTAGGAGATTGATAAGATTTGAGAGTGTTTTGGAGGCGTATAAAAGGATTAGAAAGTTTGGGATTAAATGAAGATAGATGGGAGTTGAGGTGGAGGGAAGGTTCAAAAATGACAAAATTCGTGAGCTGAAATAGAATCTGCCACATTAGGTCCTTACGGACCGTAAGACCTTAAAAAAACAAAGTTTTAAAAAATGTTACTTTTAGTCCCTACAGTTAGGTTGTGTGCCATTTTATGTTATAATTACATAGTTAGGCATGTTTTAGGCATTTTAAGGTGTAATTAAGCATGTGTAATGTATGGACCTGTATTAATATCATACCGAGTAAATATAATCTCGATTTTTAATTAAAATGTCTATCTTGTGATTGTTTTCGTATAATGCAAGTGTGATTGTGCAAGTATGATGTAAAATGTAATTTCCGTTATGATCAATTTTTTTTATTACGATAGATTGAATGTGGAATATGAATTAATAACAAAACAGGAAAAAGATAGAAAAATACAGAACGTTACAATATATGTATATTACTAGATATACTATAGTCATGTATTAGAGGTAGAGTAATCTACTAGCCTCATGATGTTCACCATTGCACAAAATCACCACAAGGATGATTTGGATGATCATGAATACAAGTATGAATAACATAAATAAATCATCTAATTTACCAAATAACCAAGTGAGCTTAACTAGACGAGTACTTCCAACATGGTTATAGTTGGAGACTTGGTGTAGTATGTTCACTTTGTTTGCTTGGAAGTTATTTGGTGACTTAGGTTGTATAAAATGTAAACTAATATAACTAATATTTCCGGAACAAAACTTCAATCCAAACCTATCTAACATAGAGATTTGTTGGCAACTTAAAGATGATCCAAGGATAAAGCAAGATAAACATGTTTGAAACTTTTAACAAAACTCAAGAAAAATCCTAACTTTGGACCTCAAAATGGTGATGTATCATCTTTGTTTACCTTGGTAAACATATGGTAACACTCCTATAGGTTATCCAAGGGAGGAGAAACAAGAAAACATAATAAAAAAAGTTGAAGAAACAAGTTCAAACTCAATGATTTGAAACTTGTATGAATTTGCCCAAACTTGAAACTTTGGATGATTTGAGAGTGTTAGAGAAAGTGTTTAGAGTGTGGAGTGTGTTTAGGAGGTGGGGAATAGTTGTATTTATAAGTGGGATAAGTGGTTGAGGTTTTAATGAGTTGGTTGGGAGTTGGGAGGGAGGAAATTTCATTTTTGGTCCTTGCATTTGTGTAGTTTGTTATTTTATGAAATAAACTCATAGTAGGCATGTTTTTAGGGTTTTAAGGTGCAAGTAAACATATGAATGATATGTACAAATAACATTCCAAAGATAATATAGTCTCGATGCATGGCTCGGTTTTGAGTAAAATATGTATTTCGTGATTGTTTGCGTATGATATAAAATGTGATATCCATTATGATCAAAGTCTCGGAATTACAAGGATTGAATTTGAAATACGAATTACAATAAATTCTAAATGAAACATAAAATAAGGAACATTACAGTTTCCCCTGAAACCAACCCCACAACAAGTACCAAAAACAATGCCTTCTTTTCCTTGAATTTACACGACATTAACATCAAAACAAGCACATACACTTGGTGGTGAGGATTTTGACAAACCCATTGTTGTCTCCATTACTTATGGTTTTAACAAGAAGTCTACAAGTGTTATGGAAAATGATATTGATATATTCTATCTTGGGGGTTAGGATGTTGACAATAAAATGGTTAACCATTTTTTTCAAGAAATTAAGATGAGGTCAAAAACTGTAGATGCCATTAAGGATACTGACTTGCAACCAATGTGGCATTTGATCAAGTTTTCACACTTAAGAAACGAGGGAATGGTAGAAGGTACTTCAGTGTATACCTAGTAGCGCCCACCATGGCGTTTTGCTAATATTTATCTGAACGATGACTGGATAATGGAGTGGCGCCCACCATGGCGTGTCACGGAGACCTGTTTTGATTATGACCCTTGCGGACAAGGATAGTTTAAGCGGGGTGCAATGATACGTGCCATGTGGCGTCCACGTCGGCATGTATGCGACTGGGTTTTATCACTTTCGTACTTTTTTTTATAATTTTACATTACGTGTTTTCCCATTCAATAAGGGGTGAGCAGTGGATAGTTATCTTCCACTGCATGATCATCCATGTTCTCATGTTTTTCATGATTTCCATGTTTAGGATAATGTTTTAGCAAGCGAGTTGTTGTGATCCCTTTTAAGGATGATTTATTTCGTATGAATGATTAAGCTTAAAAATTAGTCAAGTTAACTCTCTAAAATCCTTCTAGTATTCTCTCTCTTTCCCTTGGCCAGTCAATTACCAGTTGGAACCTCAACATTCTCTAACAAGAAAATTGGGAATCAAGCAAAATTATACGCATAGGTTCAATCAATGATGATTTATGGCCCAATAGTTACTTGGTATGCTTGAAAAAAATTCACAATGTCTGAAAATCTTTCAAAATTGTTTATGGCAACACATATATGAGTCTCGGTGTTGGTTCGGTGATGACCGACTGATTGGACGTCAAATGTCCAATCAAAGATAGAATTGAAGGGTGTTCCTTAGTACCCTTAGCTATATAGCTGGTAGCAAGAAAGGTGTCGAACCATGAATAGTTTGTGGTCGATGTTTAGGTTAGTTGATTAAACGTTTCACTTATGCAGTTGAAAGTAATTATGAAGCTTGTTTGTGATCTTTAAAATTTGATTTGAAAGTTGAATCACAAAGTGGTTCGAGTGATTGTGTTAAACAAATAATGATTGTAACTAGTTTGATGATTATCAAAAACCTTCTAGTAAGAGAAGTGGTAAACAATATTTTATAAGCAATCACACTTGGGTTTCAGATTAACAATCATCTAGGGTTATTTCACACAAATGATTTGATCAAGTTAAAACACCAATGATTTCTTGAGTTTGTTAAAAAACGGATCATTAATCTTAGGCGTCAACAGGGGCGAAGTGTTGAAGGGGCCCGGGGGCGTCCGACCCCCGAACTTTTCGCTCAGTAGTGTTATATATGTAGTTTTCGTATAGAAATTTTTGGGTATATACGTTTTCGACCCCCGTGTTCTCTAGCCATGCTTCTGTTTGCCTTCTTCTGATCTGGAATCTTGAAGGGCACGACCCCATGCGACTAGGCACGACCCTGTGCCAGACTTCTGATTTGTTGTTTTTAGTCTTGGGGTGAAGCTCAGAGGGCTGGCATAGTGTATTATCTTCCTGTCTTCTACACTTATGCTGGATTTTGTTGTTAATTTGTTCCTTTTGTACAATGAAGCTCTTTTTATCATGAAAATCAAAAGTATACAAAGAAACGTGTTTTTTTTCCAACATTAGTACTAAAAAGGGTAGATTTTGTAACGTATTTGATACAATTTATATGTTGCTTTTGACGCATATCAACAAACCATATCAAAGTAATGCATTATAGAAATTAACTTCGTTTATTAACCGAAATTAGAACCGTTAAGCTATTTAATTTTATCAACCCATCACCAACCGGTGGGGTAGTAGTCAACAGGCAAGGGATAATGGGTTGGGGATGAAGTTGACTACGAGAGGGCAAGAGGGGAGGATGAAGTTTAGGTTTCTCTAGGAAGGGGGAGTCGACACCAGGGTATGTTGGTAGGAATAATGACCCGAGAGGAAGACATGGGATGGGGGTGTGGGGTTGGTGAAACATTCTATACACATAGGTTAAATATACGGATAAAATACACAAATAGGTAAACTGATGAAAATACCCATGGCTTAACATTAAAAGTTGGGTAGAGTTAGGTAACCGGACAAAAATGGCAAGATAATGTAAACCTCGAGGGTCCATATGCCAAAAAAAATAATTTTTTTTTTGGGATGAAGTCGACTAAAAGAGGGCAAGAGGAGGGGAGTGAAGTTTAGGTCTATCTAGAGAAGGGGAAGCTGACATCATGGTATGCTGGTAAGAATATTGACCCGAAAGGAAAACATGGGATGGGGGTGTGGGAAAAAATAGGAAAAAATAGACGATGTAAAAACGTTGAACCACACACGCACCGTTGCGCCATGTTAACTCACAAAAATCTAGTACGTGGCGTAAAACAAAACATAATAACATTGAACCACGCACGTACGTTGCTTAGCGTTAACTCGTAAAATTTAGAATGAAACGGAAAACGGAAATTTTGAGAAATATATAAAGTATAAGGGAACAAAGTTGAAAGTAAAAAAAGTTTTGAGTTTAATATAGAAAGATGAAAACTTTTGGTTGAAAATAAAGAAACTCAAATAGTTATGGGTTAAAATTGTAATATTAAGTTTTTTTTTGAAACTCCCCCAAAGCATGGGTTACAACTCTCTATGCACAAATATGTTGGTTATTTATAATATGTAAATACTCGTGATTTAACAATAAAAATTAATTGGATGGAGTTAGACAAACGGATGAAAATGACAAGAAAATGTAGACCTCGAGGGTCCATATGTAAAAAAATAAAAAATTGGATTGAACTAACAAAAGTGACCAAATATCAGGGACAAAAATGATAGTTTACTCTTTTAAAAAGTAACACATAGAGACCATAAGGCCATATAGATCGGTGCCGAGCGAGGAAGTCCGAGAACACCTCCTGGGTGTGTCGAAAAAACCAAAAACCTACTCGATTCTCGCGAGCAATCCCAATACACAACATGTATTACCCAACGGTATTAAACTGATGTATAAAGCACGATTATACAAATATGAAACCGAGATTACCAATACCAGCGCAACTCCAACCCATTACCACCCAAGTATATAATAACACTTTTTTTTTTCTTCATGTTTTTTCCAAATTAGAAAAATTAGAAAAAAATGGAAAAAGAACCCCCAAAATAACCTCGATCTACATCACATCTCATCAATCATCATACAAGGAGACAAGGGAGTCTTTGCTTTTCAAATTTCGATTTTTTTTAGAAAAACCAGAGGCGATCCAATGAAATAACAACAGGCGATCTCTCTCTCCTCCCCTCTCTCTCTCTTTCTCCCACTGTCGTCTTCCCCACTCGCTCATTCGTTTCATGTTTCAAAATTAATCCATACAAATGAGCTCGGATCCAGTTATGCAGGGGGTGAATCACAATGTTGATGAATATATCTCCCAGCTCATGCAGTGCAAACCCTTGTCTGAACCAGAGGTATATACCCTTTTCATTTCTTGATCTCGTAATTAAATCTCGTAATTTTAGGTCATTTTTGGGGATTATAGATTCAATTTGGGTTCAGATCCATATGGTCAGATCTGTTGTGATAAAGTTTGAAGCTTTTTCTGTTTTTATTTAATTTTGGAAATTATTTGGAGGTATGATAATCTGGGTGTGTAAGTCTATGTATATATTTTGTTTTTGGTGTTTTTAATTATTTATTTATTTTTAATTTTTACAATTTTGGATGAGATTGGTTTTGGGTAAAAATTGGTTGATTTAGTATTGGTGAAATTTGATTGCTTTTAGGGACACCATCCCATCTTCCCAATTTTTTTTTATTTATTTTTTAAATCTGATTTCTGTCTTGTATTGACCGATTTACAAGAAATTTTGTGATACTGAATAACTAGATTCTGATAATCTATTCAGCCAATAGCGGTGCTATAGTGCTATAGCGGTTAGCGGACCTCAGGGTGTGTAGCGGTCCAAATAGCGGTGGCCTATAGCGGTTCCGCTATTAGCGGCGCGAAATACCGCTATTTGGAAACCTATATAGCGGTTATAGCAGTGACGCAGTAGAATGAGGCAACACAGTAACGCCTGGAAGATGTTTGATTGTGTTAATTCTTAAATTATATACTTCAAAGTTACTATTATGTTAGATTTGCAACAGGTTTTTGATAATGGAATGATATTACTATGGATTTTGATATTAATATTAATATTTTTCAAAGATATATTTATATATATATATAAAAATACATAAATTATGCATGGTATGAAAATTACGTTATATCACCGCTATAACCTATATATCATATAGCGGACCTTGACCGCTATTCGATTTTGGACCGCTATAACTGCTTAGCTGATAATAAAATGTGCCAGAGATTGTGTTTGGATGTGCTTGTTAAGTGAATAATAATTTTTGATGATGTGAATGTTTTGAGTCTTGACAAATTCTTGATATTTAAGAAAGTTAAAAAAAATTAACATTTAAAACAATAGAAAAAAAAGAAGTGATTTCCTTTTATAATCGGTTTTGTTGTAGCTAGTATCATGCTAATCAGTCGACCCCTTAACAGTTATGTAATGATAGCTAAAGTTTATTTATTACGACTTGAAGTTGCAATAATCAGATGAACACTTTAAAACGCGCATCTAAACGCTCTTAAATTTTTAAACAAGAATGTGGGACGTGGATCACGTGATCCTGCCAATGTTAAGTGACATATTACGTTTCTAAACGTTACACCTATTTTTGGTGATGAAAGCTTGCATTTTATACTTATTATTATATGCATTTTTTTTGAAGACGGACTAAACAAACAGTTGAATGCTTTAATGTTGCTTCACATGGATCATATCCAATTTTGATCTGATCGCGTGGAGCCTTTTTTATCAACACTATAACCTTTGACTTTTCATGAAAATAACGTTAAAATAACGTCACTTTACTAATTTTGTGAAAATAACGATAAAAGCGGCGGACGGTTAATCATTCATCATGTAGTGGCGTCGATAGCCGAAAGACAAAAGGGTACATGCACTAATCAGCATTTGTCCCGATTATTGAGTGTTATGTGCCTTATGTCCAAGGCTTGATGCAAAACTACTATCGAGCCGAGGGTCTCAGTGGAAGCAGCCTCTCTATTCCTACGGGGTAGAGGTAAAGCTGTCTACATCTTACCCTCCTCAGACCCTACCTTAGCTTTTCTATTGGTGGGATTTACTGAGTAGTGATGATGATGATGATGATGATGATGATGATATAACCTTTGACTTTTGTTGAGTGTTTTTTCAATGTTTACCTCTGTGAATGTAGGTTAAGTCATTATGCGATAAGGCAAAAGAGATCCTGATGCAAGAAAGCAATGTGCAGGTAGATATTCCTCTTATCTTTTATGTGTGTAAATTCATTTTATGATACCATCGGAAAAATTGTATTTTTTTCTCAAATAAACTCATCAACTGCATATATTTTGTTTCAGCCTGTTAAAAGCCCTGTGACAATCTGCGGGGATATTCACGGGCAATTTCATGATCTCGCAGAGCTTTTCCGGATCGGAGGCAAGGTGCGTGTTTGTGCTCGCGTTTCTATTCTACTACGTGTATTTTATGTTTACGATTAAGTGGTTGATGAAGAAAATTGCCATCATTTTTAGAGCTTTTAATTTGAGTTAAGAGCTAATTACATTGCTTCTTTTTCGTTCTTTATTTAGTGCCCGGACACAAATTATTTATTCATGGGAGATTACGTTGACCGTGGTTATTACTCCGTTGAAACAGTGTCTGTAAGTGTTAAACCACCATACAATTTTTTTTTTAATATTTGCATGCGAGAAATTTCTTAATATATTTTTTTTTTAAATTTAGCTTTTGGTGGCCCTTAAAGTGCGTTATCCGCAAAGGCTTACTATTCTAAGAGGAAACCATGAAAGTCGCCAGGTACGTTTTTTTGCTGGAATTAACGTATTATTATTTTCCTTGCGATATAACATTTTAGCAGTCATGCGATAACTAATTTTAAGTAAAATATAACAGTCGCAATGTTGTTTCTGCAGATCACTCAGGTGTACGGATTTTACGATGAATGCTTAAGAAAGTGAGTTTCCAACATTTTTTATATATTCGACTTGCTCATAGCTTAATGAAATGGAAGTTTATTCATTAAGTCAACTGTTGACTTTTTGCAGATACGGAACTGCTAACGTGTGGAAGATATTTACCGATCTATTTGATTATTTACCACTCACCGCATTGGTTAGTAACACTTAAACTTGTCTCAAGTATTAACCTAACCCTTGTGTTTTTACCGTTTTAACCCTTGTGATTTTACGGGCCGTGTTGTCAGGTTGAATCTGAAATCTTTTGTCTTCATGGTGGATTGTCTCCGTCGATTGAAACACTCGATAATATAAGAAATTTTGACCGTGTTCAAGAAGTGCCCCATGAGGGGCCCATGTGTGATCTTTTATGGTCTGACCCTGATGACCGTTGCGGTTGGGGTATTTCACCTCGGGGCGCTGGATATACATTTGGTCAAGTAATTTTTTCTCCAAGTTATTATTTTTATTTTTGTAAATAGTTGCATACAAAGGTACAAACATTTAATTTTTCCTGCCCTCAAAATGAAAAAAAATATGTATATAAAGTTTGTTACCTTGATAAAAAAAATATTGAGTAAAATGCCATTTTCGTCCATGAGGTTTGGTCAGTTTTGCGACTTTAGTCCAAAGGTTTGTTTTTCCGCATCTAGATCCAAAAGATTTGAAATCTTGCCATTTTCATCCGGCTCGTCAACTCCATCCATTATCTCCGTTAAGTAAGGGGTATTTCCGTCTTTTTGCTAAATTTAAAGGGCAATTAGGTTCTTTATATAAAAAGACCGAATGCCCCTGAAAAAGACGGAAATACCCCCGACATAATGGAGAAAAACGGATGGATGAAATGACAAGATTTCAAACCTTTTGGATCCAGACGCGGAAAAACAAACCTTTGGACGAAAGTCGCAAAACTGACCAAACCTCATGGACGGAAATGGCGTTTTACTCAAAAATATTGAAAGTTTGGACTATTTATGTGTGAGAAGTACTATATTATCCGGAGTATAAATTTGAGGAAAGATGGTTACATTTTTATGCAGTTTCATTAAATTAACGGAGTTGCTAAATTTTGTTTGTTTTATACTGTAATTCAGGATATATCGGAGCAATATAATCATACGAACGGCTTAAAGCTAATTGCTAGAGCACACCAGCTGGTTATGGAGGGATTCAATTGGGGACATGTAATAATAATACGAGCTATTTTGTGTTTTGATGGTGTAATTATGGTTTAAAAAACTTCTTTTTTCACTAATTGGTTATTACAGGAACGAAAAGTTGTGACAATTTTTAGCGCGCCTAACTATTGTTACCGTTGTGGGAATATGGCTTCGATTCTTGAAGTGGATGATTGCAAGGGTCACACTTTCATTCAGGTTTCTCTTTAACAATTTTGTGTATATATGTATAGAAGCAGATATCCACGTGTTACATTAGTGAGATCACCTAGTAGTAGGGCTGTAAACGAACCGAACGAACATGACGCGGCCATTTTCGTGTTCATTCATGAAGGAAATGCAGATGTTCCTGAACTGTTCGCGAAGACATGTGGAACAGAAGTTTATGTTCGTGTTCGTTTGTTAAGGAAATTCAGTTGTTCGCTAAGGAATTTCAGTTGTTCGCGAACAGTTCATGGATCGGGAACACTGGTCACGAACACAAACGAACGCAAATGAAAACAAACGAGCAAAAAAAAAAAGCACCATTAACCTTAAAAACATTAAAAAACTTTTAACAAATTAACATAAACAAACGAATACGAACGTACATATTACCGAACGTTCACGAAAGCAGTCGAACTAACGAGACCTTTGTTCGTGTTCGTTCATTTAGTTAATCAAATGGAATATTTTGTTCGTGTTGCTCATTAACTAAATGAATGAACATGAACGAACTTCCCACGAAGTCACGAACGATTCACGAACTGTTAGCTGAACATTCGGTTCGTTGACAGCCCTACCTGGCAGGATTCAATTGTTTCATACATGTAATTTGACATTCATAGTGGGTGTTTGGATTTGTGTTTTGGATAAAATAGTTCTGCTTTTGAC
Source organism: Scalesia atractyloides (assembly GCA_947069175.1). Lineage (NCBI taxonomy): Eukaryota > Viridiplantae > Streptophyta > Magnoliopsida > Asterales > Asteraceae > Scalesia > Scalesia atractyloides. The sequence goes on from CAMTDV010001633.1 coordinate 915,401, forward strand.
TATTTAGGGTTTTTAACTAATTACAATGATGAACTTCAGTTTGAACCAGCTCCAAGGAGGGGAGAGCCCGACGTGACACGTAGAACACCCGATTATTTCTTATGATGCTGACATGGCAGTCTTAATCAGACCGGCATGCTGACTCATTCTCTCATGGGAAATAAAGAGACCAAAAAGGGCATATATGGAATTTTGAAAATGAGGAAGTGATCCTGGAGTTGCTTTGCTGCATTAAACATAACCACCATCAGTTTGGTCATTTTTTATTGTTTTTTTTTGTTTGTAAAGGAAAGGCATTTAAATGTTTGTCATTTAACTGGTGTCTTTCCCTCTCATGGTTTTTTGCTGTTATAATTATTATGAATTACCATTATTTAGTTGAAAACATTTGATATTAATTTTTTTTAAAATGAAAGTACCTCTTTTTATTAGCATTAAAACAGAGACGATTACAGACTAATGGCAGGTAGACGGGCAACAAGCTGGGCCGCTACCCCCTTCTGAATAGCAAACTCTACTATGCTAAACACAAAATTCTGCCCCTTAACATGTGTGGAGTTACTACTTACACCTGCTGAACAAGTTCATTTGTTCTCCTGCACCAAACTCCAGATCAAGTTGTGTTTTTGTAACTTTAAAAAACATACCAACATGAAAAAGATTTGATAAATTAGATCTCCATAAATGTTTTAGGAACTTTTTAAAGCAAATCAAGAATTGAACCTAGATAGAAAATCTTACTAGCCTGGCAAAGCAAGCGGGTCGGGCAGGATCGACATATTCTTCTTCAAGAATCTGGGCATGAAGCTTGGTTTTTTTTTTATCATGTTATGCTTTGCAAGATGGGCGAGTCGGATCGTCAAACAAACTTGTAAGAAACTAGGTATGTAACTCGGTTTCTTGATCATGTATACAAGTAAAACATTTGACTACCACTTATCATTAAAACTATTTATTAATTTATACAATTATACATAATCTGTATTGTATATATACAAAGTTCTAACTATTTGTAGACTATTAATTTATACAATCACACCATCCCTCCCATCAGCTCTGTCTCGTACCAACTGGTAACGGTTTAAATGCAGCCAACAAGACAGCAACTTTCGACGACAGAAACCCCATCATGCCAATAACAATATCCTTCGGCGTAAAAACAAGCGATCCATCTCCCGAACCAAGTTTAACCACAATAACAGCAAACGCAAGCGCCAAAGCCAAAGTGGTCACCTGACCTTTGAACCGCCCAAACATCTCGTCAAGCCCCCCGGTCCGGTCCAGAACCGGTGATGGCAGTTCGTCGACCGATCTCTGCAACAATAAAAGATAAAGAAAGCCCCCGATTCCGCCGGTCAAGAACGCAAAAGCAGCGTTTTCACCCGCGGTGAATGATGCGATTGTTGATCCAGAGACGATAAGAAGTGCGTCGTAAAGCAGTAATGAGAACTTTAGATCGGCGTACTCTTTCATGCTTTCTTCGTTTGTTGTTGTACTGGTTAGTGAAGATAACTCGGAAATGTTTTGATCTAAGGTTATATTGTCGGTAGAAATGTTGGTTATTATGTTCGGTCTAAGTTCTATCATGGAAGTATCGTTTCTGTCACCTAGCAATACGTTATCCGCCATGAAATCATACTGGAAGATACCGTAATTGTGAGTTTCGTCTTCGTTAGAAGAATGTCGTGACCAACACGAACGCTCGTACCTGCGAGCCTCCACTGACCTACAAAAATCATAATAAATAAAAATTAATCTATTATTAAATTCACTATTGAGTAAAATGCCATTTTCGTCCCTGAGGTTTGGCCAGTTTTGCGACTTTCGTTCAAAGGTTTGTTTTTCCGCATTTGAATTCAAAAGGTTTGAAATCTTGCCATTTTCATCGGATCGTTAACTCCATCCAATTTTCTCAGTTAAGGCAGGGTATTTTCGTCTTTTTTGAATACCTGTGCATTACGCTAAATGCTTGCACATAAAGTGAAAAAGACTGAATTGCCCTTTAAGTTAACAAAAAAAGACGGAAATAACCCTGACTTAACGGAGAAAAATGGATGGAGTTAACGAGCCAGATGAAAATGGCAAGATTTCAAACTTTTTGGATCCAGATGCGGAAAAACAAACCTTTGGACGAAAGTCGCAAAACTGGACAAACCTTAGGGACGAAAATGGCATTTTACTCTTCACTAGCTTATAAAAATATAAAATTCAATGCATCATCTTATAACCTGAGTCAAGGCCAACCCAAAGAGCTTCAAGCAACCCAATCACGGGTCCTTCAAAAGTGAAATGATCAACGGACCCCCTTCGAAACTGAACCAAATCGGAAGTATCTTGATCGTTAGATTGCAGAGGATTATCCGTACTTGAAGTTGCGGAAATTCTTTGTAGGATCGAATCGCCATTTTTGTCTACCAAACAAAGCAATATTCCAGAACTTGAGTCGGATAGATCTGATCCGTTGTAATTACTCGTACGAATTGTGAGTTTGTATAAGCATTCATGTGTGTCTTCTTTGAAAGATGTCACCAGTTTCTGTAATGAAGTTTCTGTAGTTGGTTTCACTTCATCGGCTGCTAAAAGGAGAGCGGGTTTTGCATATCCCTGAAAATCTAAAGTGACACCGCGCTTTAAAAGTGATTACAATATATGAAATAAACATATGATCAGTTAGAACACAACTAACGAACGAACACGAATGACGCATGTTCGTGTTCGTTCGTTTGACTTAACCGGACAAACGATCGAACACAAACATTTAAACGAATGTGGTTTTCTTGTTCGTGTTCGTTTGTTAAGAAAATGCGTGTGTTTGTGTTTGTGTTCGTTTATTAATAGTATAACGAATGCTTTACAAAGTAAACGTACACAACCGAACATAATCTACACTAAATCAATTGGGAGATATTTTGATTTCATAAAACAAGTCTAAATTATACGAACATAAATGAACGTACACAAACGAACATAAATAACCTAAACAAACAAACAAACAAACAAACATATACGAACGTAAAATAAACGAACATAAATGAACAAACATAAACGAATTTAAATGAAACGAACGTTCACGAACATAACTGAACGAACAATACACGGGTTCATGTTCACTCATTAAACTAAACCAAACAAAAAAAGCTGTTCACGTTCGTTCATTTATTCCCGCCAAACAATTCACAAAACTATTCGGTTAACTTTCGTTTCGTTTACAAGCCTAATTATAATCATCAAATACTAATCTGTATAAGTGTTTAGCACATATAATCATACAATAATTTATTATACAAACTATCAAATAAAACCTAGCATTTAAACTCCAAATCAAATATAACAAAACATAAATATTAAACCACAAACATAATTTTCACTTAAATCAACTCAAAAAAAAAAAAAAAAAAAAAAACTACCGGACAGTTAATTATCAACTAATAACCAACAAAACTGTTATCTTATAAGTACGAAATTAGGGTTTTTACTGACCTTGAAAGTTGGATTTTTTGGAACGTAGCGCAAAATTGGTGTTCCGATGAGCCCAAATTTGAGCAATTCGGGTTGAAATTGGAGGGTTTCTGATGGGTATTACTGTACCATAAGTTGTATGATTACAAATTAAGTGTGTTGCAACGAGTGATTCCATTAACATCGTGCAATTGGGTTCTGATTTCAGGTGATTATTATCGGTTTGGAGTGTTTTTTATCATTGATTTACACGTCTGATCGAGTGAGAAAGATCGGGTCGGGTCTTTTGGATAGGAGGTGAGTCCAAATGTTAGTCCAATGGGCTTCTACTATTCTATCTTGATCTGGGTCACTAGTTTCGTCCAGCGTTGGACTCATTAGAAGAGCGGCAACAACTCTCGAACTAGTGATATGTTCGTCAGATAGACACAACTAGGCATGTCCTCATTCTTAATCTGCTGAGGTCGTCTCTGATGAAGTCCTGCACTAGCCAGTGAACCCAAGCGTTCAAGTACAACTCAAGAAAACTGATTTTAGAACATTTGGCTCTTGATAGTAAAGACCCATACTTCGATTACAATCATAGGACATTAGGACCCAATACTTGCGATGTAACCATCGATACTTCTTACCTTTACTAATTTCAGTCTTATTGAAAAATAACTTTATATGTCACAATGAACAACTGATTGGTTTTTTTGTTATAATCAGAATACTGTAAATTGTTTGGGAACAATATAAATGAAAATTAGGGATATATGGATTTGTTTCTTTGTTAGATTAGATTTGTAATTGGCAAAAAAACTGAAACTTAAAGTGTCATTAGTCACGCTTGAAAACGCTTATTATTGGCCATTGAATTATGGTTTGGATTATGTAATAGGTGTTCACTTATGTATGTTATTATGTAATGTAATATGTAATATGTGTATACAATTATGCATTATACTATATACTTACGCAATACATGCATAAGACTACACAACTATATACATATAGTAATTCACATTCATATTCATAATTAACAACATATCAACATCAACCTTTTTTTATGTTTAAAGCATATATAGTCAAATCAAATAATTTAGCCAAACAAAGAAACAACTTCTTGTTCTATCAAAAATAACAAATATTTTAACGAGCAAACTCAAACACCACTAATTTAAGGGCTTTGTTACACACACAGAATGAATGAGTCATGTTTAAATCATACCCATTAAAACATCATTCATTAAAATAAGAGTTAACTGCCATTTTGGTCTTGGGGTTTGGACAGTTTTGTCACTTTAGTCCAAATCTCAAACTTTTTGCATCTGGGTCCCTGTGGTTTCAATTTTATTGCCATTTTGCTCCAAAAGCAAAGTCAGCTCAGATTCGTAAAAAAAACTGGTTTTTTGTCCTTTTTCTGAAGGACATTTTGGTCATTTTAAGCATTACCCATGGAAATAAATACATAAAAATGACAAAAATGCCCAAAATACCCTTAAGAAAAGGACAAAAAACGAGTTTATTCTTTTAGAAATTTGAGAGGACTTTGCTTTTAGACTAAAATGACAATAAAATTGAAACCACAAGGACCCAAATGCAAAAAGTTTGAGATTTGGACTAAAGTGACAAAACTACCCAAACCTCAGGGACCAAAATGGCAGTTTACTCTTAAAATAATCTCTATTCTTTATTCCATTTCCTCATAAAACCTTATAAATTATTTGTATTCTTTATTCCATTTCTTCACAAAATCTTATAAATTATTTGGACGAGTTCGTATATGTTATTTTAATTTGAATGTTTAATTTTTATCCTATAAGTATTACATAGGTAGATGCCGGTTTGTGATTCTTAGGTACGAACCATACAAAAGATCAAGATCGAGGATGTGGTGCGTCTATTTTAGGGTGTCGGTATATGCATCTGTTAATTTACAAGTGATTTGATACACACCGTTGTAGTAGTTTTGACGCACTATCATATTCAGATTGTTCGTTAATGAGTTAGATCATTGTCAACTTGGATACACAGTTCTAACTGTTTAAACACGCTATTGTAAATAGTTTAGAGTTTAGACACACCATTGTAATAAGACAACTTAAAAGCACCGTTGCAGTTTGTTTATGTGCACTTTTATAATCAACACTACATCTACATATAGGAAACATTTTTTTGTTTATAAAAAAATTAGAAATAATATACACAAATTCTCAATTATGTATTATTTTAAAAAAAGTTTATGAATACTGAGTTATGCCTTAATTTTTTTTATCCCAACCATTTTAACTTCCTATTATCTATTTTTTTTAATAATAGAATTAATAAGATCAACAATTCAAATATATTTATTTGTTTGAAACACTCCAATATATGGCATGTAATACAATATAGTATTACATATTACATTACATTATTATTATATAATATATAAGCAATACTAACACGAGATGCTACGAACGTCTCTCCCCCTCTAGAGACGTGTCACTATCAGGTTTTGACGACTCCCTCTAACTTTGTTCATCCATGACCATCCTTACCCACAAACAAATTCGTCTATCTTTAAAATCCGGCGACATCGCTGCCATGAGAGCCACCAAAATGCGCGAACGCTCAAACGAAGCGGTGGCAGTGATGAGGGTGTGCGTGAGGACCACTGCACAAGGCCCGTTATTTCGAGGGGCACGTGTTTTTAAAAAAATCCGATATATATGTTTTAATTCTTTTAAATAGTATACCTATATCAACTCTAAGATAGGCCTATTTACAAAACAATTTTTATGGTTTAATTTAGTCCATTGATTTAGGCTTAGTGAGTCTAATACCCATATGATTCTAAAAAATAATAAAAAAACATTATGAAAGAACACTTTTTTCGTGTAACACCCCAAACGATGGCGGAAACATCGGGATGAGACGAAAACGAGATTGCTCATTGCTCACAACATTATTAAGTGACAATAATTAATTAAACCATATTTCATTTCATAAGAATTGTCAAATACATCAATGTAACAAAACAAAGAACAATCTAACATTTGCAAAGTCATAACGAAATTGATACGTCGACATTAAACCTAACGTCTAATTTGTGTGTATCTAGTCCTTGCTATATTGTTTTCATAGCGTCATCTCCTTCAACCTGTAACATGTTTTAAAATAAAGTCAATGCAAAAGCAAAGGTGAGTACACAAGTTTAAGCATAGCATACGTATACGAATAAAGTTTTAACAATCCTCATGGCAACTAAATCTATACAAGAGCAATATCAAGGCATGCAATGCTAATAATCAAACCCGTAACGCAATCACGATGTTTTAACATGACCTCACGTGTTAAGCGATGGAGGTGGATGCGTGAATTCCTATAGCGCTAAGCATGTCAAACAAAGGCTAAAAATAGTTAATGACTAAAGTACAGCACAACGTTTATCCCTAGACAAGCAACAAGTATACGATTCAAGTAGTCATGTGTATAGGATTGTTTGTGCGTTTCATAAAGTTTAAGTGTTTGTGATTTTTGTATATGGAAACATGTTACACCGAAAAAGTGATATAAACAAATGTGGGTCGAGTGTACTCACAGAATTGCTAAGTCTTCTTTGGAAATTCCACGACGAGTTGATGAGTGGGAGAAAGGGACACCAATGCCACCTTAAATGACAACGATCATGGATGAATTATCGAATCGGAGTTGAAGATACGTGTACGTTTAGCACGGAATTTATGTAACGACTCTAAAGTTAAATTCGTCGAAGATAAAGGTGTTGTCAAAATATTACAATAAATATATATATTTTTGGCGAAAAGTATAAAAGATATATAGATATTTGCAGTTGAAAAAATACATTCCTTCGTTAAATTATTATGTTTTGTCGACGGAAATAATAGATGTGTACTTATATATTTTGGCGAAAAAGATTACTAGATAAATATATAGTTTGGCTAAAAGAAAATCGATAAATGTATATTTTGACGGAACGGGATAATAGATATATATGCATGTTAACGAAAAGAATAGTAGCTAAATATTTATATTGTTCGTCGTTATATATATACATTGTCGTTAGAGAAGTATCATTTTCGAAAAGTATATAACATATATTTATTTTGTCGGAAGGAATACTTTATATCTTGTCGTTAAATAAATATATTTTGTCGAAACATATAACTCATATGTATCTTGTCAAAAGTAATATAGATATATATATACATATATATCTATATATGTTGTAGTAGCGAAATATATTTGCCGAAAGGAAGTATTAGATATATTTATATGTTTTGTCAAAGCGTGTAATGTATACATACATATATGTTGTCGAAAAAGTCTAATAAGTAAAAATATATATCTTGTCGCTCGGTATATTTAAGTAGATACGTTTCTTCGATAAGCGTACTAAATATATATATATATGTTTCATGTCGAAAGATATGATTAAATAAGTATATGCATTTTGTCGATAAAGTGTCATGTATAATATATTTTGTCGAATAAAGTATCGTGTATAATATATTTTGTCGAATAACATAATTAAATAAATATAATACTTTGCCAAAAATTGGGCAGAGTTTCCCCTTGTTTTTGGACGATCCCGACAATCTAGTTGTCGATTAAATGTTTTCAAAACGCAATAATAACGAAACAATTTATATAATTATGTCTACAAATTTTATAAGGTTCGGTTACATGATTATAACACTAATTAAATACAAAACAATATAAATAATAACATAAAAACTTGCGGCGTTAAAAGTATACCGTGACGTGTTTTGATTGAGTTGACTAAAGCATTGACTGAACTTGGCCCCGAACACCGAACCGAACATCGAATCTGACTGGTTTGACTGGCGTTGCCTGTTTGACCAGGTTTGGCTTTCGTTGACCAGGTTTGACTTTCGTTGACCAAGTTGACCAGGTTTGACCGCACACCAAACGAGACCCGAACCGAAGCCAAAACCTTCATTGACTCACTGCTGACCCGAACCTCTGCACCGAGACCCGAACCCGCTGAACATGAGCCATGAACTTGACTGAACCGAGATTCGACCCGGAGCTGACCCGTGGATTGTTTGACTGTTTGACCAGACCCGAGCTTGACCAGGTTTAACCGGGTTTACCCGAGCCTGCTGAAACCACAGCTGACCCGACAAGAGCCCAAGCCAAAAACAGAATCGGAAGTCGAACCAATCTGAACAGAAACGAGCCGATCGAAATCAGAATTTAACCATCAATTTGATAATGAGTTAACCTGAAACGGAATACGAACCGAGTGAGACACGCACCTGAACCGAGGCTTGAGTTGAGATTGACTGGAATTCGATCAAAACCTGAACTCGAACTAAACGAATTCAGACCCGAGGCTTGAACCGAAACGGAACCTGGCCGAGACATGACTGACCCAACCAACTTGGATCTGAAACGAACCTGAGTTGAGACAAAAAAAATGGACCCGAGCCGGAACTGACCCGTGACTAGAACCACCAGCGAACCATCGCTTCTGCCGACGCCGGTCGCCGCCGCGCGTCATTTCCTGTCGTTTGTCGGCACTCCCACCGACGTCATGCATCAGTAGTGACACCGGCTCCGTCGGCTTCTCCGGCCGGAGCTCGGTCGAGTTTTAGACAGACGTAAGGGGGTGCCGCCGGAGGGGCTGCCGTCGATGTGCCCGCCACGTCACCGGTCCCTCTATCTCTGTCATCTTTCTCTCTCTTACAATCTCCCTCTCTCTCTTCTACGGTTTTCGATGTGAGGGTGGATGTATTGGTATGTTATGGTGCAGGGAGGAGGGAGGTGAGGATTGTGGTGTGTGTGATGTTCGGTTTGCCGGAAAACCGGCCGAAATAACTCTGGTCGCCGGTGTTCCGAGAGAGGGGTCTGGGGGTCGTGTGCAGGCAGGAAAAGGAGAAGGGGGGCTAGGGAGATGAGTGTGTGTGCGTAAAGTGTGAGGGAGTGGGGTTTTATTTAGTTGTAATTAGGTTTAGGGTTTAGTTAGGTTTAGGTGGTGTGTTGGGTCAAAGCCTGTTAACCCGTTCTAACGTTTTTGAGTGGCCCGAACGTACCGACGAGATCCGATTTCAAGTACAAGTTTCCTAAAACGTCGAATTTATTTTGTTTATCATTATTATTATTATTATCTAGAAAAAAAAATAAAAAAATAAAAATAAAAATAAAATACGATGCGTTACATTTCGAGCTCAAACAGTGTCCGTAAATTCTCAAAGATGTTTCTGAACAAAAGATGCTTGAAATGACACAATCTTCTACCTCTCTTCTCCATGTAAACTAAAAAGCCACTAAAGATTTACCTAAAAATAACAAATTGTATCCAAAACTCAATACTTTCAACTACTTACACAAATGGTGATGAAGGCTTAGTAAATGCACTAGAAAAGTCAACTTTCACAATAAATAACTAAACACTATAAATAACCAAACCCATTTCAAAACTCTCTCTACATACCCCAACCAACACACACTCACCCTCTCAACCCTTACCACCATCATGGGCCTAGAAACCCAACCCACCACCACCAAAAAACTCACTCTCATCCCACTCATTTTCCTAATCTACTTCGAAGTAGCCGGCGGCCCGTACGGCGAAGAACCCGCCGTGCAGGCCGCCGGCCCACTCCTCGCCATCCTCGGCTTCCTCATCTTCCCCTTCATATGGAGCATCCCGGAGGCTCTCGTCACCGCGGAACTCTCCACCACCTTTCCGGGCAACGGTGGGTTTGTCATATGGGCCCATAAAGCTTTCGGCCCATTTTTCGGGTCGTTAATGGGCTGCTGGAAGTTTCTCACTGGAGTTGTTAACACTGCAGCATTTCCCATTCTTTGTGTTGATTATATGAAGAAGTTGTTTCCGGTTTTCGCTTCCGGGTTGCCGAGAACTTTGGCCATCTTGTTGTCTACTGTGATCCTGTCGTTTGTTAACTACACTGGCTTGAATATTGTCGGGCTTGCGGCTATTGGGCTTGGTGTTGTTTCTCTTCTTCCTTTTGTTATTATGTCTATCATGGCTGTCCCTCAAATCCGGCCACATAGGTAATGATGGTTTTAAAGTGTGTAACTGATCACATAAATCATGCAACAAAATATGTAAATTTGTTACAACAAAATAGGTTGTTAGACCCAGCTCTTTTTGGAGCGTCTTTCTATCTCCTAGGATGGGGTTAAGGCTGTACACAAGTCTAGACGAGCCTGGCTAGGTTGGGCTCAGTCGACTCGTATGCAAATCTAGTTGACTGGATTGACACGCTTATTTTAACGAGCTGAAATGGTGAGCTAGGTTATACTATTGGGGTGCTGGCGTGCGGCGAGGAACATATACAGTAACATGTAAATTTTTTAAAATTAAAAAAAATTACAGCAATACTATACTCGAATAAAAAAATAAATAAACAGCTCGTTTTCATGCTTTTAAATATTTTTTTTAAAAGTATTAATGCATGGAAAAAATTATGATTGCATAACAATCGTGGAGGAAACTATTTAAAGGATAACATCTTGTTTTAAAGGATTTTCCTATATGTTTTAGAAGTTGTAATTATTTTTGGTCTCCAAATTTTGTACATTTTTAATATACAAAAGATGCATAATTTACAAACCATTTTTTTAATATATATATATATATATACTAACATTTGTCTTGGAGGTTTTCGGCTTGCTATTTTGTCTTGGTGATAGCTTGAGCTTTTGGTTTTTGAATGAATTTTGCGTTTCAAAAAATAAAAATAAAAAAATACTAACATTTGTGTTATGTTTTTCGGTTAAAGATGCATAATTTACAAACCAATATACTCCCTTGCCCCAATCAATCAAATCTCTCATGTCAAAATTCTTAGAAACTATCCTCAAGCCACAAAACACTGACGTTTAAGCCACAAAACACTGATGGCGCCTTACCTTTGCTATAAACTAATATTATTATTATTCTTTATATAGAAAGCTACGACCTAAACATAATTAATGGTTAACGGTCAACTTTGACCCAAAAGTCACCAAATAACCACGAGTAGAGGAACCCGTTCAAACTACCCGCCTTGCCAACCCTTGTGGGTGGCGGCGGTGTTGTGGCACAAGGTCAGGGAGGGTACCCGTGAGGGTGCCCCGTCCCCTCTAAGTGGTATATATTAAAATTTGGACTTTCAACTTAAAACGAGCCTGACGGGGCGAGTTAACGAGTCGAGCTTTACCTTGGCTCGGCTTGTTTACAACACGGGCCTATTTTGAGCAAACTTTTATCGAGCGAATCACGAGCTTTTTGAATATCCCAACACTAGTTTGAGTGGGATTTTTCTAAATATCTTTGTTTTAATTTAGTTTATATCAACAGGTGGATTAGTTTGGGCCAAAAGGGTGTAAAAAAAGACTGGAGTTTATTCTTCAACTGCCTATTCTGGAACTTAAATTTCTGGGACACAGTTAGTACAATGGCCGGAGAAGTCGAAAACCCGAAAAAGACCTTCCCGGCAGCACTCTTCTCCGCGGTGATCTTAACATGTTTAGCTTACATAATCCCTCTAATGGCGGTCACAGGCGCAGTTTCAGTGGATCAACACGAGTGGGAATCCGGGTTCATGGCAGTCGCAGCACAAATAATATCAGGCAAATGGTTAAAAATCTGGATCGAAATCGGAGCAGTGTTATCAGGCATAGGCTTATTCGAAGCCCAGTTAAGTAGCTGCGCATATCAGGTTCTTGGTATGGCAGATCTCGGGATCATACCAAAGTTCTTCGGGGTGAGATCAAAATGGTTCGACACTCCATGGGTGGGGATATTAATATCAACTTTGATCACACTTAGTGTTTCCCAAATGGATTTTACCAATATAGTGGCTTCTGCTAACTTTTATACAGTTTGGGGATGTTGCTGGAGTTTGCGTCGTTTGTATGGCTGCAAAGGAAGTTTCCAACGTTGAAACGGCCGTATAAGGTGCCGCTGCGGGTACCTGGGCTGGTGGTGATGTGTTTGATACCGTCGGCGTTTTTGATGGTGATTGTTGTGGTTGCTACCAAGATTGTGTTTTTGGTTAGTGGGTTGATGACTTTGGGTGCTATTTTGTGGTATTTCTTGATGAATTATTGCAAGTCTAAGAAGTGGTTTGTGTTTGCAAATGGAGATGAAATTGAAGAGATTTTATCTTGAAGTTTTTAATTTTTTGTTATGTATAAACTGGTTAATGATATAATATGCTATACTAGAGATTTGTCAAAAAAGAGAAACCTTTTTCTTCGTTATTTTTTTGTTTGTTTTGTACATTGGGTTAATTGGCTAGTTAGACTAGTGTATCTTTCATTAGCAATGTTTTAAAAACCGGTAAATACCGGCCGGTTATATCGGTATTACCGTTTTCAGATGTAAATCCGGTACGAAACATCCGGTAAATAAGTGAGACGGCACAAGGTTTGTACCGGCGTAAAATCCGGTATACCGGTTTGAAATGTAATACAGTACCGGCCCATGGTTATTTTAGTTTGGGTTGTTACTTATTTTTATTATATATGTTACTTTACTTACGTAATTTTTATATATTATGATTATTCGTAACTAAAACTTCTTATTGAATATTGTATGAAACGAAAATAGTTATCCTCTAGTTAATGAGGATGGCGATAATAGAGAATTTCAACTTTTATGCGATCGTGAACTTGATGTATTCAACACTCAAGTGACTTAACATATCGTACACTCTCATTTAAAGAGCTTGTTGGAAAATTTAATGATTTTCGATTATCTTTTGGATTATTTTTTATTATGGATTAACTTTTAGATCATCTTTTAATATGTGATCATGCATTTTTTGATTAATTTTTGAGTTGATGTTGTAATTTATGTAATTATAGAGTTAGCTAGTTAAACCGGTTGAACCCCTCGATACAACTTGGTTCAACCGGTTGAACCATTTTTTAGACTTGTCCGGTTTGATTTAGAAACCGGTTTTTAAAACATTGTTCATTAGTATCCCTTGATACAACTTATCTAATGTCGACTGATGAGGAGAGGGGGAAGTGAAATCCTTCTTTACAGGCGGGTTCAAACGAGGAATGTACGGGTCACCCGTGATGCCTTATGATGTGGAGATAAGGTCTCACCATTTGTTTGTAGCGATCGAGATGGTCTTATAACATAAACTAGATACTTTCATTTGCGTAATTTTAATCACTTTCCAATGTCAATGTAGCCGGACCTGTTATCAAACTAGCTGTCTTAGCGGTTCACTAAGCGCACCAGTTTCAGAAAGCGGATGACGTCATTAATAATATATAAATTAAAAAGTGTGTATACACACACATATTTATAACTAATATTAAATAAAACATGAACCTACTTTATCTTTTGGTGTAAATTTGAAATGTCAACAAAATATGGAGTCTAGAACAAATAACTCAAGTGGAGTCTGTAGTAGCAGCTAACAAATGAATGAGATTTTGAAAAAAAATGTTTTGTAAATCCAATCCAACAAATGATCAGGTTCGTTTTTTCAACCGGCCGGCTCAAACGAAAGGGGTTCAAGAACACTCAATCAAGACCGGTTGTGTAGGCTGTTCGTAGTTCGATTGCTTCGGTTTTGGTTCTTAGAACATGCACTACTCATTTTATTAAAAAAGAGTAAACTGACATTTTGGTCCCTGAGGTTTGGACAGTTTTGCCACTTTATTCCAAATCTCAAACTTTTTGCATCTGGTCCCTGTGGTTTCAGTTTTATTGCCATTTTGATCTAAAAGTGATATTTCTCTTCTTAAAATCCTACTATTTTGTCCTTTTCCTCAGGACAAAATGGTCATTTTAAGATTAATATATATTATATATATAAACAAACCTCAAATTCTGCTTAAAATGACCATTTTGCCCCTGAGGAAAAGGACAAAATAGCAGGATTTTAGAAGACAAAAATCACTTTTTGACCAAAATGGCAATAAAACTGAAACCAAAGGGACGCAGATGCAAAAAGTTTAAGATTTGGACTAAAGTGGCAAAACTGTCCAAACCTCAAGGACCAAAATGGCAGTTTACTCATTAAAAAATAAAGCAAAATACACAAAATGTGGATTTGAGAAAAAAGTTTTACTTGTAAATAAAAAAAAAACAAATAAAATGCTAATTAACAAGTGGTGTGAAGTCATCTGTGATGATATACAAACATAACGTAGATTCGTACAGTAATTTACGACGGTAAAGGTAGAACTCGTTTTAAGTCATTTGTGATGATATGCGAACATAAAGTTTATATCGATCACAACGGAATCCAATTCACATGGACAAGTGACAAACAAGGGTGTCAATTCTATATGTCACAACAAATGATATACTGGAAGAATATTAATCAGTTGAATAAATGGTTGTTGTCTTGTAGGTTCATTTATTTTAAAAGTGATATAATATAATATTATGCATTTTTAAAACAAACCTTAAAACTCAAAACTGATGAGTATATTATTGTTGAATCTTAAGCACTAGGAAAGCAATAACATTTCTAATACTGGCTGAATTTGTCAAAAGCATCACCAGCCTATCAACCCCAAGTCCCTGAAATTAAATTACTTAAAAAGGAAAAAGAATTACTTATCCATAAATAAGGAGAAAACAAGAAGAATTTTTTTAGGAGTAAAAATGCCATTTTCGACTGAGGTTTGGCCAGTTTTGTGAATTTCGTCCAAAGGTTTGTTTTGTCGCATCTGGATACAAACGGTTTGAAATCTTGCCATTTTCATCGGGCTCGTTAACTCCATCCACTTTTCTGCGTTAAGTAAGGGGTATTATTGTCTTTTTTGTTAACGTAAAGGGCAATTTGGTCTTTGTAACTTTATGTACATTACGCTAAATGCTTGTACATAAAATGACAAAAGACCGAATTGCCCTTTAAGTTAACAAAAAATTGGAAATACCCCTAACTTAACGGAGAAAAATGGATGGAGTTAACGAGCCAGATGAAAATGGCAAGATTTCAAACCTTTTGGATCCAGATGCGAAAAAACAAACCTTTGGACGAAAGTCGCAAAACTGGCCAAACCTCAGAGACGAAAAATAACATTTTACTCTTTTTTTAGGATAAACTACAACTTCGAGTCTCTGTGGTTCAGATGGCACCATGAGTCCCTACTTTGACCAATCAAGTCCCTGTGGTTGTTCAATTGAATCAATCGAGTCCATGGTGGTGGTCAAATTCGAAAAGTAGGGACTCATAGTGCCATCTGGTGTTAACCACAGGGTTCAATTGTAGTTACTTTTTTTACTAATACTTATAAGTTTTAGTAAAAATCAATTAAATAATGAAAAAAGAATCGGGTGTGTACCATTCCTGAAGCCGGTGGCATTCCGTATTCCAACGCTGTTAAAAATCTTCATCGAGAGTCACTTCATACGATGTTTCATCGTTGTCTTTTTTGTATCTGATGCTTTTGAAACTGCGGCCTCTCTCTTTTGATTATGTTGCTTCACTTGTTCTTCTAACCGTCCTCTTGTCGAAATTTGTTAGTTACATAACTTTTTGTCGTTTTAAATGATTATATAATATAAAAATGAGTTGTTGGTAAGGATTTGTAATTTTGTATAGAATATACCTGGTCCAAAGGATCTGTTAGTTCAGAAAACGTGTTCCCTAATTCACGACCACAAATAAATAGTTCAAATCTCTCTGTTAAGCCTGCATGCCTGCGTCAAAAACGACCAATAAAATAAAAATATAACAAAAAAACCCTATAAATAAACATAAACCAGCGAACATAAATGAACACATCACCGAACGTTCACGAACGAACACAGCCTCCGTTCATGTTCGTTTGTTTAACTTATCGAACAGAATTTCTTGTTTGTGTTTGTTCATTTATTATATGAACGAACATAAACGAACTTCCCGTCGAACGCTTCACGAACTGTTCGCTGAACGATCGATTTGTTTACAGCCCTAGTAAATAATGATTAGTTGGTTACAAAAACAATATTATCACATTAAAAATATAATATTCAAATGCATAATTTAAAAGGTTGTATACACTAAAACCGGACTTTGGGTGACATCCAATGGTTTTGACCCAGCCAGTTTGACCAGTTCATCTTTTACCTTTTGTTTTCGAAAATTTTGTTCATTTGACTCGTTTGAAGATGAACCGAAATTTTGTTCATTAGTGAAATTGGTTTTGTGCAAAAGATTCTGCTTTTTTGTTGCATTCTTGTCAGAACATATGATGTACACAATATAAAAAAACATGTCACTAGATAACAAAAAAAAAGTTATAAATTTATAATACCTCCGATGGGGTTTAGCCAAAGGAGATATCTCAACAGGATAATCCAACACAAATGTAGGTTGCACTAGTGTAGGTTCTACCACCATCTCAAAAACCTGAAAAAAATACTAATATCATTGGTTTTCAATTTAAACTAGTATTAAGTCGATCTAGGACCCGCACGTTGCGACGAACCTGTCAAACGGGATTAAAATAGACGACGTAAAAACATTGAACCACACATGCACGTCGCACTGTGTTAACTCACAAAAATTTAGAACGAAGCGTAACACGAAAAGTAAAAACGTTGAGAACCACACACGCACGTTGTGTCATGTTAAGTCGCAAAGTTTAGAACGATTTTTTTTTTTGCCCATGTTATTTTAAATTCAGAAAACTTGCCAAGTTACATAAAAACAGAAGGTAGCCGGGCAACAAGCTACGCCGCTAATCCTTTCTGAATTGCAAAATCTAACCTTCCAAATACAAACCCTTGCCCCTTTGGGGTTGAACAATTGCTGTAGACGACCCGTTGAACCCTCGTCAAGAAGTGGATAGCTTCTGGCGCTAGGGAGCCAAAAGTATCAAAGGCAAAAGGGACAAAGACATGCTGGTTCTTTGCGCAAGCTTTAGCGTGCTTATCCACTTTCTTTGATCCTGCCTTTCTTGCCGCTTGTCCAGCTACAAACCCGTTTTCCCTTAAACCAACCAAAGGGGAAACCCCCGTGAGGTCTACACAAGCATGTTTCCCCCCAGCCCAGCCAAAGACGAGCAGATCCGCTGGTCGCAGAGTAGATCTCCCTTCCATAGGGTCCGTGAGGAAATTCACAGGGGCCTCTTTCTTAGCCGAAATCCCAGCTCTTCTTAAGATGTCCCACAAAGCATCACGCACCCAGTCGTGCCGATATTTGAACCCAGGGAGCTCTTTACAGTGAACTGCATGCTCCCCGTATTTATCATACAAGCTTTACGACATATCGGGCAAGTTTGATCTTCCGGGTACATAGGGATCATCAAACAAAATGTAAAACAAAAAATTTGCCAAAATGAAAAGTATAGGGGACCAAAGTTGAAAGAAAAAAAGTTGTGAGGTTAAATTGTAGAAGATGAAAAGTTTTGGATTAAAAGTAAAAAAATCAAATACTTATGGGTTAAAAGTAATTTATTAAATACTTTTGGGTTAAAGGTAAAAAACAATCTTTTTTTTGGAAAACCCCCAAGCATTAGGTACAACAATTCTATATTCAAAAAAGTTGCTAATTTATAGTATTGAATTAGATCTTGAAAAAGATTATTGGTTTTCTTATTGAATAATGAAGAATACAAGGCCCTATATATAGATAAACTAATTACAACTTGGTACCCTTAATAATAATAAACTTGTCTAATTTAAATAACTTAGTCTAACATCCCCCCGCAAGTTGAGGGCGGGGAACGACCTGCAACTTGGACCGTAGAAACTCAAATCTTTGTGAAGGTAGAGCCTTTGTAAACACATCAGCAATTTGATCATTAGTGGAGGATGAACAATGCCACAACGGTTACAGTGGCCATAGACTGTGTTCTGTGTTGACGCCCAAGAGAATTGACGAGTGCTAGTGTTGTCCTGATTGCGGTTATTTTGGCCACCACGAGAGTTACCACGGGAAGAACCACGAGAGCCACGGTTGCCTCTGTTGTTGTTAAAGGAGCGAGACCCAAAGTAAGCTTGTGGTTGTGAAGAAGGTGCAGGATGAAGTTGATATCCCAACTGAGAAGCCATGAGTTGAAGATTGTGAAGTTGTTGCCGTAGGGAATCAATATTTGGCTGTGGAGGAGTTGGGACAGCAGCTGTAAGAGGCTGTTGTGAGGTTGTGGTAGCCGCAAATAAGGCGTGTGTCGCCTGCTGATGAGTGGCCAAGATCTTTGTGATCATGTAGTCATGATCACTTAGTAACCCGTGTAGTTCAGTAAAAGTAACAGGAGGGGAACGAGCCAATAAGTTGGCTTTGAGGCCATTATATTCGTCACGAAGGCCGGTAACAGTTAACATGACCAGATCTTTTTCCTTCATCGGTTCTCCTATGTTGGCAAGGGCAGTAGCATACTCTTGAGCCCGGGCCAAATAGTTAGCCGGTTTTTCATCACCCTTCATGGTGATACGCAGCAGTTGGCTTTTGAGAGTAAATTCATGAGAGGAAGAAACGGGTGCATAAGCGCGTTCAAGTGATAACCATACCTCACGAGAAGTGTGTCCTTGAACATGCTGAAAAGATTCCTCAGAAACTGTGTTGACAATAAGCATACGGACATGAGCATCATTGGCAAGCCATGGAGCGTAACTCGGGTTGACAGTGGTGGTTGTTCCAGTTGTAACATCCTTTAATGGGCAAGGGATGGTACCATTCACATAACCGAGTAGGTTATGAGAGGCAAGGAAAGGTTCGACTATTTGTTTCCAATAGCCATAGTTTGTAGGTTTTAGGTTGAAAGCAAACTTGTGAGAGTTATGGATAGCTTTTTCCTGATTTGTAAAGGTTGTGATGGCAGCCATAATAATCGGCTGTTAGGGTTGATAGTTGCAGCAGGATAGCACAGTATTGGTAATCGGCTGTTGGTTTGGTGATCGGCTGTGGCGGCTGTTAGGTTTAGATATGCTGTTTGCGGCTGTTAGGGTTGATAGCTGCAGCAGGATGGCACAGGATTGATAATCGGCTGTTGGTTTGGTGATCGACTGTGGATGTTAGAATCCACGGGATTGGTGATTAGCTGTTTGCGGCAGATTTAGGGCAGAAGGAGGCTGCGGCAGATTTAGGGTAGAAGAAGGAGGCTGCGGCAGATTTAGGGTTTAGGGATTCCCGGAGCGTATAAGCTCTGATACCAAATTGAAACGTATAATTGTAATTAGGTTTTCTTATTGAATAATGAAGAATACAAGGCCCTATATATAGATAAACTAATTACAACTTGGTACCCTTAATAATAATAAACTTGTCTAATTTAAATAACTTAGTCTAACAATTGAAATTGACCTCATTAAGCACGTGACCAACTGATGAACATGCTTCAATCAAATGTCGGTCTTGATTATTTGGACCCATATTGAGTGCGTTATAAGTTGCTTCTTTAACAGCATCAAGATCGTTTCCTAGTTCAATAAAATCAATCCCCGTAGCTTCTTTCACTAAATTGTGCATTGTTTCCCTTCTCCAAGGTCTTTCGAGATTGATTTCTACGCCCTGCATGTAAATTGGTAATATTCAAACTGCTTTCCAACTCTTATGATAAATTCTAAGGATGAAAAAGATTAATTTGCTGGATTTAGGAATAGAAAGGCCTGATTCGAAATAGGCGGTCTCCAATACATAGGTTCAGAAAAACAATTTTTAACAAGATAGCAAAACTAGAAACAGGAACAAAATATATAAAGGCAAACTCTGATGAAGCATTAATTTTCAACCAGCTTTTCAGCATCCCCACCCTACTAACTCCCTCATAATCACCAGACTTTACACCATCCTTGCCCCTTTATCTCCTCATATTCTTGATCAGGTTTGAATAGGTTAAATCGGGACCCGTAAACAAAGCAAAGCAGCTCCAGTGAGTTTCCTTGGGCTGACCCGATTCCATTTGATTTTTTTCGCCTTGAATAAACTCTCATAGGAGCCGGGTATGTATCAATACTTCCCTCTCGGTAAAACGACTTGTCCTCAAGTCGAAAATCTGGGAATTGGCCAGCCAACAAATCATAATCTTCCCAAGTAGCTTCTTCAGTAGGACGAGTAGCCCAAGAGACTAGTAACTCCAAAGTTGGGGGTTTCGTGGCATGAACCCAGCGATGAGCTAGGACTTGGGCCGGTTGCAAATCGATCTCCCAGTCTCTCGTAACCGGAAGTGGTGCAGCAGGTGTAGATGGGGATTGTCCATGAGCTGGTTTGAGCATAGACACATGGAAGACCGGGTGTATGCGAGAATCTGGTGGCAACTCCAGTTCATAAGCTACTGGTCCCACCTTCTTAGTAACTTGATAGAGAGCAAAAAAACCTGGGAGATAACTTCTCATAACGTCTTTTGGCCAAACTCTTCTGCCGATAGGGTTGTATTCAAAGAAAGACTGCATCACCCACCTCAAAAGACAACTCCCGTCGTTTCAAATCAGCATGAGCCTTCATTCGATCTTGTGCTTTCTGCAAGTTAGCTCGAAGAAGCTGTAACATATCATCACGGGTCATTAGCTGAGTTTCAAGGTCAGCATTTTTAGTATCCCCAATTACATACGGATGCAATAGTGGTGGGTCTCGACCATAAACGGCTGCAAACGGTGTGGTGCGAGTGGTGGTATGATAGCTAGTGTTGTACGAATACTCAGCCCAAGACAAAAAGGAACTCCATTTAGTTGGTTTTTCGTGAGCGAAACAACGAAGATATGCTCAAGACAGCGGTTAACTACCTCAGTTTGGCCATCCGTCTGAGAGTGGTAGCTTGTACTCATTTTCAAAGAGGTATGACCGAGACGAAATAACTCCTGCCAAAAATTGCTTAGGAAGATGACGTCTCTATCAGATACAATGGACCGGGGATATCCATGAAGTCGAACAATCTCCTTACAAAATAGTGCTGCAACTCCCTTAGCTGAAAATGGATGTGCAAGCGGTAAAAAGTGTGCATATTTACTCAGCCTGTCAACCACAACAATTATAGTATCAAACCGATTAGATGTAGGTAATCCCACGATAAAATCAAGTGAGATGTCCTCCCAAATCTGGGTGGGGATTGGTAATGGCTGTAGTAAACCCGCGGGTGAAAGGCCTCATATTTGTGTTGTTGACATATTAGACATTGTTGAACAAACTGCCGAATGTCTTTTTTCAATTGGGCCAGAAGTATTGGGCTGTTACCCCTTTGTACGTTTTTAGGAACCCCCCGTGGCCCGCCATAGGTGTGCCGTGCGCCTCCTGTAAAATGGTGTTACGAAGTGTCGGATCATCGGGTACCACCACCCGTCCTTGGTACAATAAAGTTTGGCCCACTAATGCAAAGTTTGGTACAGAAGACGGATCACTCGTCAATTTCTGAATGATCTCCCATGTATAAGGATCTTTCTTGAGCCCCTCTTGAATCTCAGTTAAAGTCAAGCATAGTGGTAGTAATAAGGTATAGAGTTCAGCATTTGAGGGCCTGCGAGAGAGGACGTCAGCTCCCCGATTCTCTTTACCAGACCTGTACACAATAGAAAAATCATAAGGCATTAGCTTCAAAAGAAGCCTTTGCTGTTCAGTGGTCGTGACCCGCTGCTCGAGTAAAAACTTGAGGGTGTAATGATCAGTTCTGACAAAAAAATGCTTGCCAAGAAGGCAGTGGCTCCACTTTTGCACAGCTAAAACCAAGGCAAGTAATTCTCGATCATATGCTGACTTTAAACGATAATAATTGGAGAGAACCCTTTGCTGAAATAAGCAACCGGGTGGTCCTCTTGAATCAGGATTGCACCTAACCCTTCTGATGATGCATCACATTCAACAATGAAAGGTTTTGAGAAGTCAGGCAGCCTTAGAACTGGTGCTGTCATGAGGGCCTGCTTCAACTTATTAAACGCCAAAGTAGCTTCCTCGGACCACTTAAAACCCTCCTTCTTGGTAAGGATTGTAAGGGGTCGTGCGATCAGACCATAGTGCTTGATAAATCTGCGATAGTACCCAGTTAGCCCCAAGAATCCACACGTACTTCTCTGACATTAGTAGGTACTGGCCATGAATGAACAGCTGCTATCTTGTCTTGGTCAACTTGTACACCCGCTGCTGAAATAATGTGCCCCAAAAATAATACCTTAGATTGACCAAAACAACACTTTGAAAGTTTTGCGTAAAACTGCTGATTAGATAGCAGCTCTAGGGCTGTTTTCAAGTGATTAAAGTGTTCCATAGTTGGGCTGTAAATAAGAATGTCATTAAAAAACACTAACACAAAGCGACGTAAATATGGTCTAAAGAGGTCATTCATGGCTGCTTGAAATGTAGAAGGGGCGTTAGTGAGGCCGAAGGGCATGACTTTAAACTCATAATGACCAGAATGAGTTCGAAAAGCAGTTTTCTCAATATCAGATGGGTTGACTCGAATTTGGTAGTAACCAGAACGCAAGTCAATCTTTGAGAAAACAGTGGCCCCATAAAGTTCATCTAATAACTCATCAATGTTGGGAATAGGGTACTTATCTGCAATGGTGATTTTGTTTAAGGCTCGGTAGTCCACACACAATCTCCACGTCTCATCTTTCTTTTTTACCAATAATATCGGGCTGGAAAAGGGGCTTTTACTCGGTTGAATGAAATCAGCCGCCAACAAAGCATCAACTTGTCTTTCAATCTCAGTTTTTTGGGCATGGGGGTATTGATAGGGTCGGATGTTGGGGGGAGTTGAGTTTGGGATAAGAGGGATGGAATGAAAATGGGTTCGAAAGGGTGGCTGGGCTGAAGGTTCCTGAAATAAAGGTGTAAAGGTGGTGATCAGGGGTTGTAGTATGTTGGGTATAGGAGTTGTGGTATCCGGTTCAAGACAAATATGTTGAAATTCAGCAGATTTTTGTGGACCCGAATCAACTCCCTGTAGTTTATATTTTTTACCATCTAAGGTAAATATCATGAACATTTCTTTCCAATTGGCTTGAACCGTATTCAATGTAGCCAACCATTGAATACCCAAGACCAAATCAGCCCCTCCAATTGAAAACAGATAAAAATCCTGAACAATTTTGAGATTGGAAACTTGTAACGAGAGATCTCGGCAAACTCGGCTACACCGGATAATGTCCCCATTTCCGATTTGGACACCAAATGGTGTCACAAGTTGGGTGGTGAGTTTCAACTCGTTCACAAGAACATCAGAGATGAAATTATGAGTTGATCCTCCATCAATCAAAATGAGTATTTCGGTGGAATTAAGCATACCGTAAACCTTCATGGTAGTTGGTTTTGAGTTGCCCAAAATTGCATGTAGGCTTATCTCGGCAACATTATTCTGAATTGTATCAGTGTTAGTGATTTCATTAGTTGGCTGCTCTTCAGAAAATTCATCAGCTTCTAACACCTTCAAAGTGCCGGTTTTGCAACGATGGCTAGGGCCATATTTATCTCCACACCTGAAACACTCTCCCTTAAGATAACGGGTCTATTTTTCAGCATCGCTAATACGAAAGGGAGTTTTTGGCTGGGTCGAATTCAGGGATGTGGGTGTTGGTACGAGTTTCGAATCGGAGTTGGCAGGCTTAGGGTTAGAGGTCCAACTGGAACTCTTCCCAGAGCGTTGATGTGTGGTTTTAGATTCGAACTCCATCGCAAGACTCGTAGCATTGTAAACTGTACGGGGTTTGTGAATTCGTACATCAGATTTTATTCGTCTTTAAGTCCGTTTAGAAATACCCCTAATAGGCAATGGTCGGGCCAGTTTGAAACACGAGATGATCTTTTAGCGAATTCTTGCCTATACTCTTGGACCGATCCCGTCCGTTTGATACTACAAAGATACTCGTCGGGGTTTTGAAACTCAGCAGGACCAAAATTGGTTGTAAAGGCTTGAACCAATTCCTCCCAGAAAGTAATCGGACGGTCTGCTGATAACCACGAATAAAGACTAAAGCGTCCCCTTCTAAATGCATTGAAGCTATCTCCACTTGTTCATCATCTGGTATTTGGTAGTACCTGAAGTACTTCTCAGCTTTCAAAAGCCAGCCTCGCGGATCTCCGCCATTGAAAGTAGGAAATTCAATTTTGTTGTAGGGCTTGAAGGGTTGTCGATTGCACCATGAACTTTCCCCTTCATCATATCTGCTTCCTTTGGATTTTTCGCCGGCTTTAAGGGCTGCAATATCTTCCTTCATCGTGTCAATTGACTCAATTTTGCAGCAATGGCTGCTAATTGAGCAGCAATTTGATCAGGGTTTGTGCCGCTGCTGTCACTACTCCTGGTATTCACCATCTTCTTCGTTTCCCGGCAATGGAACCAGTGATAAATTCTAAGGATGAAAAAGATTAATTTGCTGGATTTAGGAATAGAAAGGCCTAATTCGAGATAGGCGGTCTCCAATACATAGGTTCAGAAAAACAATTTTTAACAAGATAGCAAAACTATAAACAGGAACAAAATATATAAAGGCAAACTCTGATGAAGCATTAATTTTCAACCAGCTTTTCAGCATCCCCACCATACTAACTCCCTCATAATCACCAGACTTTACACCATCCTTGCCCCTTTATCTCCTCATATTCTTGATCAGGTTTGAATGGGTCAAATCGGGCCCCGTAAACAAAGCAAAGCAGCTCCAGTGAGTTTCCTTGGGCTGACCCGACTCCATTTGATTTTTTTCGCCTTGAATAAACTCTCATAGGAGCCGGGTATGTATCATCTTACTAACCAAGATTTTATGTTTGTGTTCATTCGTTAAGGAAATTAACGTGTTTGTATTCGTTTGTTAATGTTAATTTTCAGCAACGAAAGCAGATGCACGTAATGTTCATGAACACAAACGGAAACAATCGAACACAAACAAGCGTCCACGAAGAGAATATATAATACACTGATACTTATTAAATATTTTATCTATCGGAATTCTGAAGTATTTATATATAATATAAAACTAAAAAACACTAATGAACTATGGAATACAAACAAACATGTTACCGAACAATTACGGACATAAACGTAGGAACACAACCTCTGTTCATGTTCGTTCATTGTTCATGTTCGTTCATTTAACTAAATGAACAAAAGTTCTTTTTCGCGCTCCTACATATATTAAACGAACCAACACAAACGAACTTCCCGCCGAACGGTTCACAGACTGTTTGCTGAACGTTCGATTCGTTTGCAGCCCTAAATTTCATGGACGCATGTATGCATCATTGAAAACTTTACAACATTCAATGTAGAGGTTTACAAACCTGATAATCAACAGTAAGCTTCCCATTTACTGCAAGAGCGCATTGAGTTACAATTTCTTCAGCCATGTTCATCATGCTTTCGTAGTCTGAGTAAGCTTCGTATATCTGGCTCATTTTATAAATAAAACCGATCAAAATGACAGTTTTAATATACTATTATGGTTGAAACAGGTAAGTGTTACATGATATAAAGGAAAATAATGTATATATTAATTACCTCTATAGTTGTAAGTTCTGGATTATGACGAGTTGAAATGCCTTCATTTCTAAATATTCTTCCAATCTCGTATACCTTTTCAAATCCTCCAACCTATATTGCAATCCTGAATACAATAACACGTTTACAAAAAAATATGTAAAAAATAAAAATAAGAGTAAAATGCCAAAATTATCCCTGAGGTTTGGGCACTTTTACCTACATCCAAAATAAGAATTTTTGTAATTGGACAACATTTCATTTTTGTTGCCATTTCCATCCAAATCACTAACTCAGGGACGATTTTGGCAATTTTGTTAACACATGGACAATTTTTGCAATTTACCCATTCACTTTTTGTTTTTTAATTTTTTAAATTTTATTTTTTTATCTTTTAATAAAAAAAATAACAATCATTATAAATATAATACATATACATATACATATACACACATTAATATATACACACACATTTATATATAATTAGAGCCTCACCAACATTCTCTTCAAGTGGAGTTCAGTGGCAATTCTCAGGTAAAGATCTCTACCGAGAGAGTTATGGTTGTAATGAACGGTCTAGCTTCTGCACCACCGGCCGCTCCCTAAAATATGAAATTAATTTAAGAATACAAAAAAAAAATCAAAAATAAAATCTTCACATCAAACAGAGTTTATAGATGATTTCAAAACCTGAAGAACGGGTGTATCAACTTCAATAAACCCCACGGATTCGACAGTCTGCCGTATAACTGATACAATCTACTGAAGTGAAGCACAAATCAGTTAAAATCTCTACCAGCACGTTAAGTAATTATATTTGTAATCTTTTAACATTATACAAGTAATATACAAGGAGATAATACAAAAAAAATAATGTTTTAAACCTACCTTAGCTCTTTTACGGAACACATCAGCGACCTCTGGATTTGCAATCATATCTACGTATCTATACAAGAAAACAAAACTACTTAAAATATTGCTAAATGCGAAGATCATAAAGCTATAGAAAGTATAAAGAAATGCACTAACGTGTGTAATTATTTACAGCAAAAGGTATAAGATAGCTAACCGTTGGCGATAACGCTTATCCACATCTGTTAGACCATGAAACTTATCCGGTAACGGAAGCAAAGACTTTGTGAGAATCAAGAACGAATTTACACAGACAGAAAGCTCCCCTGAAAATACATTAAAAATGGTATTAAGGCTAATAAATCTGCATATATTGTAATAATAAGTAGTACTTAACATTCTTTTACTTGTAAACATAGTTGTTAGTGGCGAATAGCGACAAATAGCGATGAGGTACTTATATGCTACATAGCGAATAGTGATAGTGGGCGGCTGTTTTATAAATAGCGAACTAGAAATATTTTAAAACTTTTTATATGTATATTATATCAATATACCCTGGTATATATGCTATTTTACATCTATATTTAACAAAAACCTAAAATCCAGCTATTTTATAGCTATATTTAATTGTTATTTATATTAAAAAAAATTGCCGCTATTATCGCTATCTATCGCTACAACCCTAATAGCGAGCCTAGACCTATACGCTACGTAGCGCGCTATAGCGATCACTACACTCGCTATTGACAACTATGCTTGTAAATACTATATACTATTCGTCTTTCGGTAAACTAAGTAAAGAATTGCAAAAGCTAACCTTTTTCAGTCCTTTTAATCGAGCCACTTACACCCAATATATCGCCTATATCAACAAGGCTTTTTAATTGCTCAAACTGATCGTTTTCAAGCCTTTCTTTCTCACAGTAAAGCTGATATTATAATAAATATATCAGTAATAGAACATCTCTAAAAGTCAAAAACGCTGAAATTATTATCAGCATACCTGAATTGTCCCAGAATCATCCCTCAAAGTCAAGAACGCGAGTTTCCCAAAAGCCCTACGCGCCACAATTCTGCCCGATATCGAAACTTGATCATTCTCACTGTTTGATTCTTCACTGTTTTCTAGATGCTTATAAATCTCTTGCAACTGATTAGCAGTATGAGTTCTATCCCACTTGTAAGCGTAGGGTTCAAATCCCTTGCTTCTCAACTCTTCCACCTACATAAAGATTAAATATCACATTACTTTCATAACATATATATCAAAAATTACATTACTTCCATAGCATAAAGGTGTTGATCGAGTTTTTCATTCGGGTTATACGGGTTCTTCGGGTCGGGTTATTTGGGTAGTTCGGGTTTGGACATATTTGTTAGTTTTTAAATTTTTTTGTTTACACACTACACTTTTGGGCTGAAAGATTTCAACCCTCTTACTCTTTAATAACCCTCTACTATTTGGAAAATACGTATTCACAAATTCTTGATAAAGACCAAAACTTTAACCGAAGTAGTCCGGGTTATTCGGGTCATAGTTGTTAATGGCGAACAACGACAAATAGCGATAAAGTACTTATATGCTACATAGAGATACACCAGAAAAAAAATAAAAAATTTTATATGTATATTATATCAAAACACCCGGTATTATATGCTATTTTACATGTATATTTAACAAAAACCTAAAATTCAGCTATTCTATAGCTATATTTAATTGCTATTGTATATTAAAAAAACAAAAAATAAAATAAAATGTCGCTGTTATCGCTATCTATCGCTACAACCCTGATAGCAAGGCTAGACCTATCGCTAAGTAGCGTGCTAAAGCGAATGCTACGCTCGCTATTGACAACTATGATTCACGTAAATTGATCCTGTTATTGATGTTTAAAGGTCTAGCCGCAACCCGACCCTAATAACAATCGATTTAATCGGCTTTCAGGTATTCGGGTAACGGGTTTGTTCAGGTCGGGTTAATCGGGTACAAGTGAAATCCAATCGGGTCGGGTCAATTATCTAAATTCAACCTAAAAAAACACCCTGTGACAGCAAATTTGAATCCAATTTACCCAACAATACATCAATTCAGTTACAAAATCAACATTCAATAAAAAAGCATAAGAAAAAAACCAAAAAAGAAAACCCTAAAAACATAAAAATGAAACCTTTTTGAGGCGAATAGCGCGAATGGCGTCTCTATCGTAGGTGGAAGTAGTGTTGGGAGCGGCAGGTGATCTCCTACCCCTTCCGCCTTGTTTTGGCACGGCGCCGGCGGTGGTGGCGGCGCCGGCGGCGGAGGAAGAAGAAGAACAGCAGCGGATGAAAGTAGAAGATTTAGAAGTAGGAAGAAGAGGAGAAGAAGAAGCTAAGTGGAAGAAGTGCCTCAGGGGCCTTGATGACCAGACCTTCAAAGCCTCCATTGTTATTGTTATCTCACCTGTTAGCCAGTAGTCAAGTCCTCAACATAATCAAGAATGGACTTGAGGGCATAGTCCTAACTTTGACCATTTAGCTGATAGGCTGGCAATTGGGTACATGTTCATCATTTGACTTTTTATTTTTTAAATTAATTAAAAGAGTTAATTACGTTTTTAGCCCCTGTGGTTATATCATTTTTACTATATTAGCCCAAAATAAGAATTTTTAACATATCTGCCTCTATGGTCTCTATAACTAACCATTTTGGCCCATAAGTCTAACCAAACCCCCAACTCTGGTTAACTAATTAGGGGCCAAAATGGTTAATTATAGTGACCATGGGGGCAAATATGTTAGACTTAGGGGCCAAAATGTTTAGTTATAGAGACCATGGAGGCAAATATGTTAAAAATTCTTATTTTGGGCTAATATAGTAAAAGTGATATAACAACAGGGGCCAAAAATCTAATTTACTCTAATTGAAATTACAATGTTAGGATCCATCATTTATTCATCTTTGTACATAAAACATAAAACATAAAACAGTTTTATAAACATGAGGTATAAAGTAGTTAAACGAGTCGTGATCATGTTTGAAACTTATGTTGTGCGCGCCGTCAGAAACCGATTCAATAAGTTCTTGCCAATAACCACATCCACTGAATAAAAACATTAAACTAAAAGCCCATACAAATGAGCACCTAGGAAAAAAAGGCCATATGCGGATAATGAAGAACCATAAGACTGAAAATCTTTACTAAACTATGACCGGCCATCATATTAGCAAATAAACGTATTCCTAAGCTTAATGCGCGAAAACAATAAGAAATTAGCTCAAGGAGTACTAAAAAAGGTGCTAATGGCATTGAGAGCTGTATGTAACTACAGTTCTTTATGGGCTGGGGAAATCTCCTAAATTACAAGAGAGGAAGTGTTTCCACGCTCCTTTGAGACCCGAAAAATGGACAAATTCCTTTTCTTAGGAACACATACAGGATTCGTCACTACAAAAAGGTAAACCTGTTATGACACGATTTGCCAGCCCTACCGATAACACACGATATTTCTAACTTTCAAATTATTTTCATTTGATACTTTTAAACTAATAACACGCAGGTTTATTTATTTTTTTAAAATTTTTTTGTTGCTGATATGACACTTATTTAGTGATGTGGCATATTATTTTTTTTTGCTAACATGGCATTTGATGTGGCGTTTATTTAGTGATGTGATATATGACATGACTTTTTTTATGATGTGGCATCTGATGTGGAACTTGTTTCGTGACGTGACATCTGACGTCAGCTAACTGAGTTAGGGTACAGTTGTGCCAAAGAAAAATAAATTGAAAGTTGGAGTATTGTCGGGCAAATGATAAAATTTGAGGTTATTTAAATGCAATATTCATAATTTTCATCCTCGTTTTCGAAAAAACTTATGTGTTCACTGGTTAAATAAGGTTAACTATATAATTCATAAATCTATAAATATTTTCTATGAAAGATAAAATACAAATAACCATATCATACGAATTAAATAAAAAGTGAAAAACGCACGGTGGCATTTTTGTAATTTCTTCAAACCGTGATTCATTCTTGACCAATCAATTAACGTTATTCTATTAAAGGTCTGTGATTCAAACTAATTGATTAATTGAAGCTTCAAATCAGATTTCATTGATTAATAAATTTGGGAGTTACAAAGCTTTGTGAATCGGATTGATAAATCCGAGAGGGTTGTCTTGTTCTTTTTTCCAATTGGTTTTGTTTGCGATTAATGGTTGAAGAGAAATAATTGACTTGTATTGTGTGTTTGACTGATCGTTTATTTCACTTTTCCTCTTTGCTTATATCTAACAATCAAAACATCTGATTACACACATGTTTATGATTACTATAGTTATCTATGATAATTACTCTAGTTATGAAACACTCTGATAAGAATATAAAACTTGTTATCTAGGATAATTACTCTAGTTATGAAACAACTGATAAGAATCATAATTACTCTACTTATCTATGATAATTACTCTAGTTATGAAATAACCAGATAAGAATGATAATTACTCTATTTATTTACGATAATTACTCTACTGCATATAACTAGCGTGATTATGTTTATAACTAGCATAATTACTTTTGTATAACTAGAATAATTAAAATTATAACTAGAACTAGGGTAATTAAAATTATGACTAGTGTAGAGTAATTATTTTGATAATTAGAGTAATTATGTTTATAAGTAGCTTAATTGCTTTGTTACCTAGTTGTTTTTTTGTGTAGAGTAATTATTCTATAAGTAAAGTAATTATTGTATAACTCGTTGTTCCTTACATTTTATAAGTAGAGTAATTCAAGTATAACTAAAGTAAATGTGTTTATAAAAAAACGATTACATGTAAAGTAGTAATTAGAAGAAGAGTAAACTTTCGTTTTGCTCCCTGTGGTTTGATCACTTTAACGGTTTTGTCCCAAACCTTTAAAAATAGCATTTTCCTCCAATAGTTTGCTATTGTTTTTCCATTTTGCTCCCCGCGGGGAGCAAAATGGAAAAACAGACAATTTAGATAGAGTTAGAGGCGGGGAGCAAAATGGAAAAACCACATCAAACTATTGGAGGAAAATGGTTATTTCTAAATGTTTGGGGCAAAACCATTAAAGTGACCAAACACAGGGAGCAAAACGGAAGTTTACTCTTAGAAGAAAATAATAAACAGTCATTGTCAACATAGCAAAATAAACATAGCATTCCTATTTAACAGACCAATGTAAACATACCAATCTTGTTCAGAAAACTAAACACAACATTCATTTGTTCAACCATACCCTATTTAACCACACATGATTCATACAAACTCCTAACATAATGAACTTAGTCAAATAAACGATGTTTGCCTTTCTTTGAGCTGATCTAGCAGATATTTCATCAATTCATCGTTTTCTTCATTTTCCTTTGCTTGAAATTTCATTGCATCGTTTATATCTCCTTCGTTGATTTATTTTCTGAAAACTAACATTTAACAAGTATTTGTACCTTCGTCCATTCATAGATTGATCCATATTATATTTGAACACATCTTGTCGTTGTTTATTTGCGATTTGCTCCTTGTAATGATCGTCGGGCTGTAATTTGACAGGACGAACAATTGATTTATTGGTAGAGTAATTTTATCAATGTGTAGAGTAATTTAATTATCTATAAACACAAGACTGATTCACACAAGTGTATAATATGAAGAGAAAGACAAGAGAGAGTAAAAAGATACTAGAGAGAGATGGGTTTTAAATTTAATTTATATATTTTATGTTTTTTTTAAACACAAGGTATTTTATTCTTTTTCCAAAATTTAACAATTTAGATTTTTTTAAATGACAAACTAACTTATTCTTAAATACTATTATATCTACGTTTTACATGATTTAAACCTCCTTACCTTTTACATAGATGAGAGACGCCTTACCAACATACTATGTTCCTTAGTGCTTAGAGACATTAATGGTTTAGATAGATGATGTTAATGAGGTGGATCTGTCGGTATGATTGTAACGAAAATGAAAGATTGTGGACTGAAGTTGTAGTTTTTAAATTTATTGATTGAAATTATTACTTTGGACAAACCATAAGAAAAAAACAACAATTTAAAAATTATTATTCTAGAATAAATTTAAAAAGTATGCAATGAGTTGTTGAACAGCCAGTCTCCAATTGTATTTAACTTCAAATCAAAAGTATCTTTTTTTCATTTGCACTTCATAAGTTACTTTATTTGTATATTTTATAATTTATAATTTCCACAACAATTTGCTTTTTGTTTCTTTCTTTACAACAAATATATACTTTTGAGCATGACTCTCTTTTTAAATAGGCTAGGCATTATGCATTAGATAATGACATCTTGTTACAAAAAAAAGACCGTAAGAGCTAAATGAGTGTATACATGTCACTACATGAAGAGGAAATAATGACGAAACATGTGATAGATTTACAACTTTGTCCATCATAGACTAAGACGTTGAGGTAGTACTAGTGGGATTTTCTGCGTTCTGCAGCGGTCTTTCGGTCGATATCTGTACCGTTCTTTATAAGTTACGATTATGATACTCGGTATAGAAGCCAAAAGAGATATGCCAGATATTGACACATGCATTTACATCAATAGAATCGATATTGTTCGGCCTGTATTGGTTCAACTACCGCAACTCGCTATAGCTTCGGTACCGAAAAAACAATTTATTGCAATACGTCAAGAAAGCCGTACAAATGAATACCGTTCCGGTATTGATGTGGTTTGAATGGGTATCGATTTGGGTTGTTACGGTAAAGAACAAAAGAATCAACTATATTTGACTCGTTCGAATTAAACTTTTATCTAAGGGTGTTCAAAAAACTCGTGGCTGCCGCTCACTCGAAACTCGCTCGAAATGAGCTCGGCTCGAAATTGGCTCGATTGTAAACAAGCCGGCTCAGTCTGTAAACCAGCCCAACTTGAGCTAGGCCTGGCTCGGCTCCTGAGCCGGTTCGATAAGGTTTACCGTATGTATGTATGTGTATACATACATACATACATACATACATACATACATACATACATACATACATACATACATACGGTAAACCTTATCGAGCCGGCTCACGAGCCTCTCTCTCTCTCTCTCTCCCTCTCTCTCTCTCTCTCTATATATATATATATAAGGAAAAGGGTAAAATGAGAACCACCTTTAGTTGCGAAAACCGCGAGAACTTTTTGATTCGGCGCGAGTTGGGTCAATTTTTTTGCACAAACCTAGATGAAAAATTATAAACACATCTGTAAAAAAATTGCCGAGTCGGTAGTTTTGACTGATGTAAGTTTTTCTTACGGCATGCTTAAATTTTGGAAGGAGACAAATATTTTTTACACCTCATATAAATGTGGGTATGCGACATTTTTTTCAATTTTTTTTGCTGAAACAAGTGATTGTTTTTATGAATTTTGAGGAAAAAAATTCCGGAAAAACCTTTTGGATGGCCTTGTTCTCGCGGTTCTCGCAACTCGTGGTGGTTCTCGTATCTCTCTATTAAAAGAAGACAAAGACAATGCACAAAGTGAATCAATTATTTAAACTTGCATATTTAGCCATTTGGTTAAATTAATTACACTTATGGCCCTTAGTCTATGAAGCTTTTTATCTTTGAGGGCTTTTTAATTAGAAAATTTTGCGGTTCTTTGTTAGTTCGAGCTAGATCGAGTCAAGCTGGCTAGCTCAAATTTTAATCGAGTCGAGCTCGAGCCTCAAATTTCAGCGCGATTTAAAATTCAAGCTCGAGCCAAGCTAGCTCGAGCTGGGTCTGGCTCAGCTTGACTTGGCTCGTTTACAGCCCTACTTTTATCATATCGTAGATAAGAAATAAACACGTCTCAATGGCATAATCGAAATTTTAGAAAATGATATATTATATTACTAAAATAATGAAAAATGTAAACGATGTCACCCTATCTAGCACTATTCATAACATTGCTTTTTGTCATTAAATTAGTGCACCAGTGCTTTGCAGGCCCTAGGGGTGATTTTTAAAAAGATTAAGTAAAAACCTAGACGCAAGGATAAAAATAACGTTAACGAAGGGAATTCTGTTGTTATTGGTTTGGTTTATTACGATATCCATATGGTATCGACACTCGTGTGGCAACCGAAAGAGAAAACCTAAAAAATAAAGTCACCCAAAAGGATTTAGACAACTGAAAACGATAAAAAATCCATTAACGCATTGCGCCACGGTTGTAGATTCGGTGGAAAATACGTAAGGGTTGGTTTTGACAACTTGTACATTAATATTTAAAAAAATTAACCTTGAAACATCGGTAAAAATATGCAAGCCACATAGTTAAGAAAACACGTTAAAAGTAAAAAAATTGCTTCAATTAAAATAAGTTAAATAAAAGGAATTAAACGTATAAAAAGATAAAAGAAACAATTGATAAACAAAGAAGAAAATAATGATGTTAAACTTAAACGACGGTATGATAACTCTATTAAATTTCTAAGATATACACATAAATTGGTTGAAGAAATAGAATTATTTAAGTTTAGGGGCAATATAATAACTCTATTAAAGTTTATGGGACTTATGATAGCTCTATTAAAGTTCATGGGGGTAGAAATATGAAATTATTAAAGAAAAAACAACTTGATCAAAATGTAGGGGTTGTAAATGTAAATATTAAAGTGCAGGGGGTGCAGTTGTATAAATTACATTAAAAAAATAGTACTATTCTTAAGCTCCCTTGATTGTTATATATAATAACTAGATGTTGCGTGCGCACGTTGCTGCGTGTGGTCGTTTTATATAGCATTTAGTGCACCACCATGATATGTGCAAAACCTAAAATAATTTTTGTATCAATCGGAACGTGTTTTGGTCATTTTCTTGTATGAATTTTGGAAATAGACCGTTATTTGTTTACTTTTGACTTTAAGGATTGATAATACTTAAAACGACAAAGGAAGAAAATTCACGACAAAAAACAAGAGCTTTGTAAAAAAAATAGAAAAGTCACATGCCCCGGGTTCCTCCCTCACTCTGCCATGCTTGTTTCTCTCTAGAATATACTAAAGAAGCCATCTGACACAGAGCCGTGCCTGATCAAACACGCCTCATGACACACTGCTCGAGATAAGACAAAATATACCACCACGCATGGGGCCATGCCTCCCTTGGCACGCCTCATGGCATATCATTCAAAAGATGACGAATTGATGGACAATTGGACCCACAAGGTTGACTTGGGTCATGCCCCAGCTCACACGGGCCCGTGTTGATGTACGAACTCTACACATAAAAGACAAAAGGAGTGCAAAAGTCAACCATACAATCCGTGTCTAATCAACACAGGGTCGTGCCCCTCTCCTATTTCAGCCTATAAATAGAGGTGTTGAGTTGCCATTCTCCACATCCTTTGGCACCCACTCTCTCTCACTCACCACCACTTTCCACCACTATTTTCATCTTGTGTAGAGTTTGGTTTGTCTTAGGATCTAAGATTGTAAGAACCTATATATATATATATATATACATATATAACAATTCAATCTTGTTTTTAACATGTTTATTCATGTAGGTTTGACGATGAACCATTAATTTTTTATTTTTGGACTTTTCATTTGACGTGTGTTAATGACTTTAAAAATATGATTTTGTTATATTAAAAGGGAGTTTTTAATCCAATCGTTACTTTGTGTTCGTTGATTCAAGCATTCGTGTCTCCGTCTTTATAAAAATACGTTAACTACTTGGAATGGGGTTAGAATTGTGGTTTTGGTTAAGTTATTGCCTTACAGGAGTGTTAGGGATAGAATTTTAATGTTCATGGATCATATATCCTTCTATATGTCTTGATTATGGATCCTCAAGACACGGTGTAGGAAGGCTAAGGATCATTGATCTTCATTATTGTTCTAATTAGCTAACAATTGTTTCCAATGTATTATGGCATGGTTTTGCAGGAGCTTTACGAAGATGACCTATCCGCCGAGAATCAAGGGGAATATGCCATTATTCCAGCACGTGCCAGGAGTTCGTGACCGTTATTGGTGAACGTGGGATATTTCCAAGATTTTCGGATAGTTAGTTAAGGATAATTTTTAGCTGAATAAAAGGGGTATTGAGCTTGAATAAGATAGGAATTCGAACCCACACATCTGCGACCTACACTACTCTCTAATACGCACATTAGCAACATTGTAACAAGCTTAATATTTCCAAATTGTAATCTTTCTTGTTGCACACACAATTAGTGATCGGTAGTTTTCATCACCCGAGTTTTTTTGTGCCGGAGATCATCTCTCGATCAAGGGCTTTTTCCTCGTACAAATCATTGTGTTCATTGTCATTTACTTTTGATATTTGTTCATACATTTGTTCGTTTAACCAAGCATCCAACCTCACAAAAATCAGATTTGGTTACATTATCCTTATGTGATTTTTGACCAAAACAGTTTGGCGCCCACCGTGGGGCAATCGGTGCTTCAATTCTAAAAATTCCGTTCGTTTCATTCATTTCTGTTCATTTCCATCAATCACATGGCTTCTCATGGAAAATCTGCTTCAAGTGCCATGCCGGCGGTTACCTCATCTCAGACTTATGCATCATTGCCTCCCATTCCCACTGCACTGGCGAAGAATGCTGATAATGCTAAGAAGAAGCCAACACCAGTTTTCTCGAAGGCTTCTACTGTTTCATCCTCTACACCTACTAACAATGATTTGTCTACTTTGATTTTGCAGATAAAAGGATACATGGAACAACAGGACAAAACTAACCAGAGGATCCTTCGTGAAATTGATGAAATCAAGAAACAGAAAAGATCAGCGGAGGATCATTCTCCATTGATGCCTAGGTCATTGGATTTCGCCACTCCAGCAGTAACTACTCAGCATTGCAAAGCGTCTGGTGTTTAGTATCAAGGATCCTCAGGATTACAGCATGGATCATTGGCAATGACGCAGCCATAAGCAACTCATTACCAACCTTATGGATCCCCATTCCAGCCTCAGGGATCCTCATGTCAGCATCAAGGATCCTACCTCAGTTCGGCAGGATACTTGGAGACGGTGCCACCTAAATTACCTTACTTTCAGAATCAAGGATCCTCGTCTCAGGTTCAAGGATCCATGGATTACCTTCCAAGGCCTTCAGCGCCAATGTATCCTGGACCCAATGTCTTTCAGGATCCAGGATCCTCAGGAAGTCAGATAATCAAGGATTCTGAAGTTCACAAAGGGGACTTCATCCCTATGCAGACTATTGCTTCATCTGGTCCAACTATTGCACCTGAAGTGTCTACTTTTGGATACACTTCTGCGATACCGGTTCCAA
The DNA here is from genome assembly GCA_947069175.1 of Scalesia atractyloides. Lineage (NCBI taxonomy): Eukaryota > Viridiplantae > Streptophyta > Magnoliopsida > Asterales > Asteraceae > Scalesia > Scalesia atractyloides. Next base: position 953,319 of record CAMTDV010001633.1, read on the forward strand.
ACCAATCAGGAGGTAACAATTTCAATACATCTTTTGGTACTAATTACGGTTCCATGTAGGATACAGGTATCAATCAGGCTATGGCGCGGGAACTTCAGAAGCATAAGGATATGATATCCAGCGTCCCAAAAGTGGTTAAGCCCATTCATGAGATCCCGGATGGAAGTCACAGGGTGTCTCGCTTCGCACCTCCTATATGCAATGCTGAGATACCAAAACGCTTTCAAACCCCCAACATGAAGCTGTACGATGGTACGACTGATCCAGAGGAGCATGTGGCACAATACCGGGAGAGAATGGAGATAAACCCCATTCTAGAGAGACTAAAGGAAGCTTGTCTTTGTAAGGGCTTCGGATCCACACTCACTGGATCAGCACTGAAATGGCTGCTAAGTCTTCCTCCTTACTCGATTACTTCGTTTTCTCACCTAGTTAATTTGTTCAATAACCAATTTTCATGTAGTAGAACTTTTGAACGGTTAACTAGTGATTTATATAGGTTAACTCAGGGTTGTGAGAATCATTAAGAGATTTCATCACTAAGTTTAGTCGAGAATCCTTAGAAATTCCTAATTTAGATATTGCCACTGCTGGAGAGGCATTCAAAATGGGCTTACTTAAGGATTCCTCATTCTATGATGACCTTGTTATGACACCTTGCAGGAATTTAGATGAAGTAAGGAACAAGGCATTGAGGTTTATTCATTTAGAGGATGACAAAAGGATCTAGGAGAGACTCTCAGGATTCTCAAAACAAGAAAAGCAAGGATCATTCTTTAAGAATAATCGATCCAAGTCACACTTTAAACATGACAATCACAATGTGAATGCAGTTGAACAAGACGAAGACGATGAGGATTATCCTTCAATATCTGAATATTGTTTTTCTATGGATAATCATGAACTAATACTTGCTATGCAGAATTTAGGTGACAAGGCTAGATGGCCAAGGAAAACTGATAAACCTGGAGCCACTAAGGATAAATCCAAGTGGTGCGCTTATCATGAGGATTTTGGCCACCTTACTGACGAGTGTATAGCGTTGAGGAAGGAAATTGGCTATGTTCTTAGCAAAGGGTATTTGAAGGAACTGTTAGGAAGGAAACGTTCAAGGACTCAGGATACTGAGAAAGTGCCTAGAGATCTCCTCCATCGCCAGCAGATGCTCAGATCATTAACTTTATTTCCGGTGGTTCTGATATCTGTGGAACTTCGTTTTCGGCAGCAAAAAGGCATGCTAAGGAGACGAAGATGGAGAATGGGGAGAGACCAGTTCGAACATCTACCCTAATACAACAAAAGTGATATCTTTTGATGAAGAAGATCGCGTAGACATTCAGGATCCTCATCATGATGGTCTTGTCATTACTTTGTTTATTTATAATAATTTTGTTCGCAGGATCCTTATCGATGGAGGGAGTTTAGTGAACATAATCCAGTTGGATGTCCTAAAAAAGATGAATATCCCTGAATCTGAGATCATACCAAGATCATCGGTGCTCGTGGGATTCAGTGGGGAAACCAAGAATACATTGGGGGACATCAAGCTTCCTATTGACATAGAAGGAGTGAACTCTATCCAAAAATTTTGTGTAATAGATAGCTTATCTTGCTGTAATGTTATCCTTGGCAGGACATGGATACATGAGATGAAGGCGGTCCATCAACATACCACCAATGCGTCAAGCTTCCAAGCCCATGGGGGATAGTCAAGATAGAAAGTGATCAGCAAGAGGCGAAGAATTGCTACACTTCCTCAATGAAACCTGCTTCCAAGTCTAGGGAAGCATAGCAATTAAAGCATCCTCCAAGAGACGTCATGGAGGCTAATACACCAAAAGAGGAGAAAGTTTGCTCCTGAAAGAAATGCGATCATCCAAGACGAGGTGCTACATACCAAAGGCTGGTGAATATGATGTTCAAAGAACAACTTGGACATACGATGGAGGTATATATAGATGATATGGTAGTCAAGTCTAAAAGAGCTGAGGATCACCTTAAGGATCTCGAAGAATTATTCAATATCCTTGACCAATACAATATGAAATTGAATCCTTCTAAATGCCATTTCGGAGTCAAAGCTGGAAAGTTCTTAGGATACATGGTGACCAAGAGAGGGAACGAAGCAAGTCCGGAGCAGATAAAGGCTATAATCAACATCAAGTCTCCTGCCAACGCTAAGGATGTGCAAAGATTGACAGGAAGAATCGCGGCCCTGAACAGATTCATTTCAAAATCCTCAGAAAGATGCAAGGATTTCTATGATATTCTGAGAAATAATAAGAAGTTCGAGTGGACGGAGAAGCATGAAGCTGCTCTACATGCTCTCAAGGATTACCTATCCTCAGCACCGGCTTTAATGAAACCTGAAAATGGGGAACCATTATCCTTATACCTGGCTGTTTCAGGTAATGCAGTAAGTGCGGTCCTTGTTAAGGATCATGAAGGCCAACAACATCTGGTATACTATGTAAGTAAAATTTTACTTGATGCTGAGGCCAGGTATTCTCATTTATAAAAACTTATTCTTGCTCTAATCATGGCTTCTACTAAATTAAGACATTATTTTGAAACTCCTACTATTGTCGTTAAAACTAACTTTCCTATCAAGAATGTTCTCAGGAAACCAGAGATGTCGGGGAGAATGGCAAAATGGGCTATTAAACTTAGTGCATATGACATTAAGTATGAGCCTAGAACTGCTATTAAATCCCAGGCTTTGGCTGACTTTGTGGCTGATTTCAGTAGTGATCTACAAAGAGAAGCTGAATTGGAGGTATAACAACTTGAGGAGACCAAGGATCCTTGGACACTCTTCACAGATGGAGCCTCGAATGTCAAAGGAACTGGACTAGGCCTACTACTAAAGTCGCCACAGGGGGACATTAGACGCCAATCAATAGCATGTGAATTCCAAACCACTAATAAGGAGGCAGAGTATGAGGCCTTAATAGCAGGTTTGCAGTTAGCTAAGCATATGAGGATCAGGTATCTTCAAGTGTTTGTGGATTCTCTATTAATTACTAATCATTACAATGGTTCTTATGCTGTTAAAGGTGAGAAGCTAATTAAATATTTGGAGATAGTCAAGAAATTGGCGGATTCTTTTGCTTTTTTAAGTCTAACACAGGTACACAGGGAAGAAAATGCAGATCAGATGCCTTTGCTAATCTATGATCCTCATTGAAGATGCCTGATGATGTGAAGATACTCATTATCCATGTTCTAACTCCTGCAATCGAGGAAAATGAGACAACGGAAATAGTGGACGATGCTGCAATCGTACCTAGGGATGATGCACAATCAACTCTAGGATCGTGGATCCTTCTAATCCTGAATTATATCCAAAATGGGGAAGTTCTCATTCAGGAAAATCCTAGATCCTTCAAGATAAATGTATCCCAATTCACTATCATTAATAACATGTTATATCAGAGATCTCTTGCAGGACCCTATCTACGGTGCATTGAGGATCCTGAGATCCAAGAAGTCTTGAAGGATTTTCATGCAGGAGATTGTGGAAATCATACTGGAGGCACAGCACTATTTTCAAGGATCCTCAGAACAGGATATTATTGGCTTACAATGAAGAAGGATTCTGTGGAGTATGCAACGAAATGTGATGCTTGCCAAAGACACATTTATATCCTTCATCAGCCCGCAGAACCTCTGCATCCTATATCCTCCTCTTGGCCATTTATGAGATGGGGAATGGATATAGTAGGCAAGCTTCCCAAGGCACCAGGAGGAAAAGTGTTCATGCTAGCTATGACAGACTATTTCTCTAAGTGGATAGAAGCTGAAGCTTTTACCCAAGTCAGGAAAAGGAAGTTATATCCTTTATTAAAAGAAATATCATTACTAGATTTGGTATTCCTTCTGAGATTGTTTGTGATAACGGATCCCAGTTTATTGGGAACCGTAATACTAACTTTTATAACAGCTGGGGGATTAGGTTGATTACATCAACACCAGTCCACCCACAAGCTAATGGCCAGGCAGAATCATCCAACAAAATCATCATCAACAACTTGAAGAAGAAGCTTGGATCCAAAAAGGGCAAATGGGCCGAGGAATTACCTTATGTCTTATAGGCAGATAGGACAACTCCCAAGAATGCAACGGGTCAGACTTCCTTCTCCTTAGTCTTTGGAGCCGAAGTAGTGATCCCTACAGAAATGATAGTACCAACAGCCAGAACAAGCATCCGTGATCCTGAAGCAAATGTCGAGACTCTGGTTCAAGACTTGGATACTGTTTTGGTCAAAAATCACACTGTCACACCCCGACCCGCAGCGGAAATAAGAGTCGGGGCATAATTGGGTTATCACCAAAGCACATGACATTTACTATTATGTTTCATAATTAATGAAGTCAAAGTTACATTTTCAAACATCCAAACATGTTCATTCAATACAAGGGAAAATAACCAAACATAACAATCCCAATACTAAATCGTTTTATTCTTCTAATCCAGGTCCTATGTGTTCCTAGCTGCTGCTGGTTCACCTGTATCATGTGTAAAATGGGAGGTTTTGGGTCAACATAAGTTGGCGAGTGAACCTTATTAGATAAACATTTGATAATGATTTTATGGTTAGTTTATCAATAAAATATTGTGCATAATCATAAAAGAGCAAATGTAAGTAATCAAGCATTGGCAAATAGCAGTTACAATTATAACATACAATAACACTTGATAGCATACATGGACATACCAATATCATACGATAACTAACATAAATGAACTGTGCGATCAAGGCTCAATCAAACGGAGCCGATCGTATTGCATGAACTGGAAATGTAAATTGAACTGTACGATCAAGGCTCAATCAAACGGAGCCGATCGTATTGCATGAACTGGAAATGTAAATTGAACTGTGCGATCAAGGCTCAATCAACCGGAGCCGATCGTATTGCATGTATTGAAATGTAAAATGAAATGACCGATCAAGGCTCAATCAAACGGAGCCGATCGTTGCGGGCACGCCACAGTTCAACCGCATAATAAAATGGGGAACAAGCTCAACCTCATGGATGGGGAGCTGCGGCCTCGGCAAATGCATGTACTGTAATAATAATTTGCATCCAATATTAACTACTTAACAGCAACAAACTAATACACATGTCATGATATGATGTATGCACAATAGTTTCGTTATAATATGTAAATAAACAAAGACACATGATACACCCCAAAAACGTGATTAAAACGGGGAATTTGAAAGGTTCACTCACCTTGGTTGCGTTGAATTTGAGATGGTGAGATGCGCACGATTTAGATGAGCGAGTCGACGAGAAATACTAACCTAAATAATAATGGAAAAATATATTAAGTGGATGAATGTTATTAAGGATTTTAATGAAATTTTTAGATATATTTTTATGAGTTTATGGCTATTTTCTATCTTTAAAAATGTTATTTTTAAGTATTTTTAATTGATTTTTAAATTAAATTAAATAAATAAATATATAAAAAAAATATTATTTTTTTTACTGTTGACCGTTGACCGTTGACCGGTTCGGTCAGCGGTTATTTCTGCGCCGGGTGGGATTCGAACCGGCGACCTTCCGTTCACGTGCACGTAGCTCTACCAACTGAGCTACGTGACTAACCCGTTATAAACTCGGTTTTAATTATATTTATATAATATTTTAATTAACCGAAAATTCCTTTTTTTACAAAAACGTTTTAATTCAATTGGACCGGTGCTCGTGACAAGGTTCGAACGCGCGACGTGAAGTTTATGTTGAACACAGTCCACCGCTGGACTGTGTGTCTAACCCGGTTATATTCTTGGTTTTTATTATACTTAACAACTATCTGTTTTAAATCCGGTTCAGTTCTGGATCAAAAAGGCATGTTATTACGTAAGGCGTGCGCGTAGCAAGGATCGAACTCGGGACGTGTATATGAAATTTGCACACAGTCCACCGCTGGACTGTGTGTCTAGCCCGATTAAAATACCGTTTTTAATTATTCTTATGCTCTGATATAACTTCATCTTCTTCGTCGGATTACACGGACAGCATAATTCGACTGGTTAGGATTGATTTGTGATTTACAAAGTTCTTAGACATTAACAGTAATTCAAGAGTAAGGAATGGAGAGAGTTTAAGGAACAGAATTTACCGATTGATGATATTCACAGAAATCCGGCGGAGGTTCGTCGGTACTGGAAATGAACTCCGGCTGTTGAACCAATTAACAGCGTTGATCGATTATTCATAAAGTTGAGTCACCTAAACAAGGTTTAAAAGAAGTGTAGGATATCTTACCAGTTCACAGTGGGATTCCGGCAGTCTCAGAAACTTTCCGGCGAAGGTAAGATTTCCGATAAACGTTGGCTAGAATCGATTCTGATGATAGAGTTGTGTTAGAGACTGATTAATCACATGTTTTAAACTGAAAGAGTCGGAGGAATTACCGTGAGAATGTGAGTCCCGGTTTTCCGGTGACTTGCAGAAATTTTCCGGCGAACTGATTCAGAAAATCTTATGGTTCAGAAATGCGTCGAAAATGAAATTGAGTATTGTTGTGATGGTTCTGAATTGCGAGATTGATCTGAAGCTTGAGTTAAATCAGAGCTTTGATGAATTTTCGGTTTTAAAAGCCGAAATGATAAAACTGAAAGTTTCAATCAATCCTAACTTAATTATAAACCGTAATACATCGGTTATAAGCTGGACAAGCGAATTCACAACGATTTGGCGATTGGTTTGCCGATTGCCGTTATTCAGATGGTATCAACGGTTGAGTTTGTGTTTAAGATCTAATTGTTTTCCTAGAGTTAACAGAAAACACATTGTGGCGGAGTGGTTTAGAGAATGAAAGTTAAATTGTTTAGAGACTCAGCTGACCCGGGTTCGAGTCCCGGCAGCTTCACTTATTTTTTATTTGTTTTATTTTAACTTTTTATCAAATATGATTTTTATAGTTTAGTTTATTTATTAATTATGTAACGTTTTAACACAAAATAATCATAAATAATTAATGAAATTTTTATAACTTGGTACAAGATTACAAAACGGAGCGGGTTTTGGAGACCCGATTTTTACAAATGTTACAGTATCCCCTACTTTTAGGAATTTCGTCCCGAAATTTAAATAGTTGAAGTAGTATGAAAAAGATGCGGGTATTTTTCACGCATTGAGTCTTCACGTTCCCAATTAAACTCAGGTCCCCGTTTCGACTCCCAGCGTACCCTAACAATTGGAATGCTACTTCGTCGAAGACGCTTTTCTCCATAGTCCATAATCTCCACTGGTTTTTCAATAAAATGCATGGATTCATCAATCTGAATATCTTCCAGTGGAATATGGAGGTTCTCATCAGCGAGGCACTTCTTCAAGTTCGACACGTGGAATGTGGGATGAATCCTGTCGAGTTCTTCCGGTAGGTCAAGCTTGTATGCTACAGGACCTACTCTTTCGAGTATCTTGAAAGGTCCTACGTAACGTGGTGCTAGCTTTCCCTTTTGACCAAAACGAACTACTCCCTTCCACGGTGATACTTTTAAAAGTACATGATCACCAATGTTAAACTCCAAGGGCTTCCGTCGTTTATCTGCGTAACTCTTTTGACGACTTTGAGCCGCTAGAAGATTGTTTCGGATTTGATGAATCTTATCTGTGGTTTCTTGGATCAATTCTGGACCAGTAATTTGTGCTTCCCCAATTTCGTGCCAACAAACAGGAGATCGGCACTTTCGACCATATAAAGCTTCAAAAGGTGCCATGCCGATGCTCGAATGATAGCTGTTGTTGTACGAAAATTCAACTAACGGTAGGTGGGCGTCCCAATTTCCCTTGAAGTCTATGACACATGCTCTAAGCATATCCTCAAGAGTTTGAATGGTGCGCTCAGACTGTTCATCAGTTTGAGGATGATAGGCGGTACTGAGATCTAATCGAGTGCCCATAGCGGATTGTACTGCTTGCCATGTCCGTGAGGTGAAACGACCATCACGATCAGAAATAATACTTAATGGTACCCCGTGTCGGCTTACGATTTCGTTGATATAAATACGAGCAAGCTTTTCGTTCTTGAAATCTTCTCGAATAGGAATAAAGTGAGCTGATTTTGTAAGTCGGTCTATAATCACCCATATAGTGTCATACCCGCCAGAAGTGCGAGGTAACCCGGTAATGAAATCCATGGTTATATTTTCCCACTTCCATACAGGTATTTCCGGTTGGACTAGAAGTCCTGAGGGTCTTTGGTGTTCAGCCTTCACCTTAGAACATGTGAGACACTTGGAAACAAAAACGGCAATATCTTTCTTCATTCCAGGCCACCAATAGGTGTACCGTAGGTCTTGATACATCTTATCGGCTCCTGGGTGTATAGAATATCGCGTTTTGTGAGCTTCATTCATGAGAGTTTCCCGAAGATTGTTGTGGTTAGGAATCCAAATACGATCTAGGTAATACAAAATACCATCAGATTTAGTTTCAAGTTTTAACTCGGCTCCACAGGACATCTCTTTTCGCACATCTTCTTCTGTTATCAAACGTGTTGAGCTTCTCGAATTTGATCTTTAATATCTGTTATAATTTGCGAACATAGAAGATGAATGGAGTTCGCATAACCCTTTCGACTAAGTGCATCAGCCACCACATTTGCTTTACCAGGGTGGTATCTAATTTCATAGTCGTAATCATTTAGGAGTTCGACCCATCTCTCGTTGCCTCATATTTAACTCTTTTTGATTGAAGATATGTTGAAGACTCTTGTGGTCAGTGTATATTTCACACTTAGTACCATAGAGATAATGTCTCCATATCTTAAGAGCGAATACAACGGCTCCAAGTTCGAGATCATGAGTGGTGTAGTTCTTTTCATGTGTCTTGAGTTGCCTCGAGGCATAAGCTATGACTTTTCCTCTTTGCATAAGAACGCAACCTAATCCTTGCCCTGACGCGTCGCAATAGACCATGAAATCATCACAACCTTCAGGAAGAGTGAGGATTGGTGCATCACAAAGTTTTTGTTTAAGAGTTTGAAAAGCTTCCTCTTGCTTGGGTCCCCATACGAATGGCTTTCCCTTATGGGTTAAAGCCGTGAGTGGCACAGCAATGCGAGAGAAGTTTGAAATGAACCGACGATAATAGCCAGCTAGTCCAAGAAAAGACCTTACTTCAGTTGGTGTACGTGGAGCTTGCCATTCTTGAACTGCTTTGATCTTTGATGGGTCAACATGTATTCCTTTGTCATTAACTACATGCCCGAGAAATTGCACCTCTTTTAACCAGAATTCACATTTAGAGAACTTGGCATAAAGCTTTTCCTTTTCTAGAAGTGCAAGAACAAGTCGAAGATGACGCTCATGATCAGCTTTAGATTTTGAATAGATAAGAATATCATCGATGAATACTATAACAAATCGATCGAGGTAAGGTTTGCAGACTCTATTCATTAGGTCCATGAAAACAGCTGGTGCGTTGGTTAATCCAAACGGCATAACCATGAATTCATAGTGACCATAACGAGTTCGAAAAGCAGTTTTAGGGACGTCTTCTTCATGCACTCTAAGCTGATGATAGCCAGATCGAAGGTCGATTTTCGAAAAGCAACTGGCACCTTGTAGTTGGTCAAGAAGATCATCTATGCGAGGTAAAGGATATCGATTTTTGATGGTTAACTTGTTGAGCTCTCTGTAGTCGATGCACATACGAAAAGATCCATCTTTCTTCTTTACAAAAAGGACAGGTGCACCCCAAGGCGATGAGCTGGGGCGTATGAATCCCTTGTCAGTCAACTCTTGCAATTGACTGGCTAGCTCTTGCATTTCAGAGGGGGCTAACCTATATGGAGATTTTGCAACTGGTGTAGCACCAGGTATAAGATCGATACGGAATTCGACATCTCTGATTGGAGGAAGTCCTGAAATGTCGTCAGGAAAAACTTGTGGAAAATCTTTTACTACAGGAATATCTTCAAGTTCCTTCTCTGTGGTCCCCTTCTTGATGATATGGGCTAAAAACGCGACATAATTCTTGCGAAGGTATTTTTGAGCTTGAAGACAAGACATTAAGTTGAGCCCTTTCGACGAGGTTTCTCCAATGATTCGAAGAGTCTGACCGTTTGAAAGAGGAATACGAATAAATTTTTCACGACATACAACTTCCGCATGATGTTGACTGAGCCAATCCATACCAATTATGATGTCGAAACTTCCCAGCTTCATAGGGATAAGGTCGACTGAGAAATCGTGGTCGTTTAAGGTGAGTGTACAGTTGCGTAAAATAGAGTCTAACGAAACTGGTTTTCCGTCCGCAACTTCCACCGTTATGGATTCCGTGAGCTTATCCCGATTTTTGCTTAAGATAGGTTCAAATTCTAATGACACGAAACTTCTATCCGCACCAGTATCAAATAACATAGAGGCATATCTACCATTTATAAGAAACGTACCGTTGACCACATTGCCGTCAGCTCTGGCCTGGTTCGCGTTAATATTGAAAGCTCTTCCTCTAGCAGGTGGAGGAGCTTGGTTCGCTTGATTCACAGGGTTGGCTTGGGCCTGAGCATGAATAATATTGACCAGCCTTGGACATGTATTTCTGAAATGACTTGGGTCGCCGCAATTGAAACAAGCCCGCATAGGTTGGCCCATAGGGTAATTGGGTTGATAGTATGTTTGGGCTAAATGTTGGGTGGGTGGAAATGGTAGTTGTTGTTGTGCTTGACCCATTAACTGTTGGTGGGTTTGGGTTATAGGTTGGTGGTGGTTTGTTCGTTGAAGCGTGCGGCAGTTTTGAACAGTATGTCCTGCGCGACCGCAGCCGGTGCAGTATTGGCAAGGATAATCAGGGGAGTGGTGATACTGACAACGGTTACATTTTGGTAATGGGCCTGTGTAGGGTCTTTTGTATGGCGCGGGTGGAGGAGTGGCTTGAGTGATGGGTGCAGCAGGAATAGGGGTGTTGGTTTGGGTGACTGCAAAGTTCCTGGTGTTACGCTTCCTCTTGTTAGCAAACTTAGAGGAAGGATTGGGGTGGTTTGAGGTTTGTCCCTCAACAGGGGCTTTCTTCTTTTCTTCTTTGAACTTCCCATTGCGAATTCGGTTTTCGGTCAGTTCAGTTGCCAACTCCATGGCAGCTTCGAGTGTTACCGGTGAAACGCTGAGAACCGAATCTTGGATTTTCGAGGGAAGTCCTCGAATATAATGTTCAATCAGACGATAGGTTGGAGTGAATAAGTTTGGAACCATTTGGTTCAACTCCAAGAACCTCTTGTTGTAAGTAGAGTGATCACCCTCTTTTTGCTTTAAGGCATGAAATTCATCCTCCAATTTCTTAATTTCACTTCTAGGACAGAAACGCCTAGTCATGATTTCCCTTAACTCCTCCCAAGTTAAGGCCATCGCATCTTCAGTTCCCCTCTTTCCTTTCTCAGTATTCCACCAAGTGAGAGCTACACCAAGTAGTCTCCCGGTGGCGTAACGAACCTTGCGATCCTCAGGACAATCGCAGTTTAAGAAAATGTTTTCCATCTCCTCGAACCAATGTAGGAGAGCAGTGACTCCCTCAGTCCCTTCGAATTTTGGAGGATCACAGGACTTAAAATGTTTGTAAGAGCATTTGATGGTAGGAGGGTTGTCGATGTTCTGGTCCTGTTGTTGAGGAGGGTTAGTAGGATTTGCAGCAAGGGCTTGTTGTACTTGTACCACGATGTCAGGCAATATCGTGGCCATTTGATTCGCGATATGTGTGGCTAAACGTTCCTGAGTCCTCCCCGATTTCTTACCCCTTCGATGCTGTCTAGATGACATCTACAGGATCATAAAATGAGAAGATTGTGAGTTTATGGTGTCTTTTTAGGTGTCATGTGTCTTTAAGAAAATGAAACTAACATAAATATCAATAATGCAACTACATCCATAGGATGTCTTGGGTTCGCTCGTGTTGGGCCTCAAATGTCCCCCATACCTTCACCTACATAGTCATGTGGGCCCCCATGGCTATTGGCTTGGTAGGATTCACATTAGTATTGGCAATTTAACACTCGCATCCCCCGAATGCAAACTACAAAATATGTTTATGAGATGTTTGGTCGGAACGTGTCCAGGTGTAGACACAATGACAACTCAAAGTGGGATTAGCTCTCACGACGTTTGGTATAGCATGCTTTGGCCTAATAGGTACTTCGTACTCTCATCGGTAGTCCCCAGGTGGGCAAACTGGTCCTTTATTTTGGATTTATACGAATGCCAGCCTAGACAGGACATTCCGACTACCGGTACTAGTACCCTTCCAGTTACTACATGCCCGTCATGAGAACTCACTTTGATGAGATTTGAAAACACGAAAATCATTGTAAAATCAATCATGATGTGGTGTGTGCTTTCATGGATGTGATATGTTATGATCATACGATTTCATGATGGGCATTATTTGATAATACATACTTATGAACATGCTTGTACAATATCAAATGTAACATTTAACATAAAACATATAAACATCATGAAATTTGGCATATAACACACAAAATTCTTATAAGTTTCTAATCGACTATAGTATAGGCTCTAAGGGTCTAATAACCTATCCTATATCCCTATAGTCATGGCTCTGATACCAATCTGTCACACCCCGACCCGCAACGGAAATAAGAGTCGGGGCATAATTGGGTTATCACCAAAGCACATGACATTTACTATTATGTTTCATAATTAATGAAGTCAAAGTTACATTTTCAAACATCCAAACATGTTCATTCAAACCAAACATAACAATCCCAATACTAAATCGTTTTATTCTTCTAATCCAGGTCCTATGTGTTCCTCGCTGCTGCTGGTTCACCTGTATCATGTGTAAAATGGGAGGTTTTGGGTCAACATAAGTTGGCGAGTGAACCTTATTAGATAAACATTTGATAATGATTTTATGGTTAGTTTATCAATAAAATATTGTGCATAATCATAAAAGAGCAAATGTAAGTAATCAAGCATTGGCAAATAGCAGTTACAATTATAACATACAATAACACTTGATAGCATACATGGACATACCAATATCATACGATAACTAACATAAATGAACTGTGCGATCAAGGCTCAATCAAACGGAGCCGATCGTATTGCATGAACTGGAAATGTAAATTGAACTGTGCGATCAAGGCTCAATCAAACGGAGCCGATCGTATTGCATGAACTGGAAATGTAAATTGAACTGTGCGATCAAGGCTCAATCAACCGGAGCCGATCGTATTGCATGTATTGAAATGTAAAATGAAATGACCGATCAAGGCTCAATCAAACGGAGCCGATCGTTGCGGGCACGCCACAGTTCAACCGCATAATAAAATGGGGAACAAGCTCAACCTCATGGATGGGGAGCTGCGGCCTCGGCAAATGCATGTACTGTAATAATAATTTGCATCCAATATTAACTACTTAACAGCAACAAACTAATACACATGTCATGATATGATGTATGCACAATAGTTTCGTTATAATATGTAAATAAACAAAGACACATGATACACCCCAAAAACGTGATTAAAACGGGGAATTTGAAAGGTTCACTCACCTTGGTTGCGTTGAATTTGAGATGGTGAGATGCGCACGATTTAGATGAGCGAGTCGACGAGGAATACTAACCTAAATAATAATGGAAAAATATATTAAGTGGATGAATGTTATTAAGGATTTTAATGAAATTTTTAGATATATTTTTATGAGTTTATGGCTATTTTCTATCTTTAAAAATGTTATTTTTAAGTATTTTTATTTGATTTTTAAATTAAATAAATAAATATATAAAAAAATATTATTTTTTTTACTGTTGACCGTTGACCGTTGACCGGTTCGGTCAGCGGTTATTTCTGCGCCGGGTGGGATTCGAACCGGCGACCTTCCGTTCACGTGCACGTAGCTCTACCAACTGAGCTACGTGACTAACCCGTTATAAACTCGGTTTTAATTATATTTATATACTTATTTGAATTAACCGAAAATTCCTTTTTTTACAAAAACGTTTTAATTCAATTGGACCGGTGCTCGTGACAAGGTTCGAACGCGCGACGTGAAGTTTATGTTGCACACAGTCCACCGCTGGACTGTGTGTCTAACCCGGTTATATTCTTGGTTTTTATTATACTTAACAACTATCTGTTTTAAATCCGGTTCAGTTCTGGATCAAAAAGGCATGTTATTACGTAAGGCGTGCGCGTAGCAAGGATCGAACTCAGGACGTGTATATGAAATTTGCACACAGTCCACCGCTGGACTGTGTGTCTAACCCGATTAAAATACCGTTTTTAATTATTCTTATGCTCTGATATAACTTCATCTTCTTCGTCGGATTACACGGACAGCATAATTCGACTGGTTAGGATTGATTTGTGATTTACAAAGTTCTTAGACATTAACAGTAATTCAAGAGTAAGGAATGGAGAGAGTTTAAGGAACAGAATTTACCGATTGATGATATTCACAGAAATCCGGCGGAGGTTCGTCGGTACTGGAAATGAACTCCGGCTGTTGAACCAATTAACAGCGTTGATCGATTATTCATAAAGTTGAGTCACCTAAACAAGGTTTAAAAGAAGTGTAGGATATCTTACCAGTTCACAGTGGGATTCCGGCAGTCTCAGAAACTTTCCGGCGAAAGTAAGATTTCCGATAAACGTTGGCTAGAATCGATTCTGATGATAGAGTTGTGTTAGAGACTGATTAATCACATGTTTTAAACTGAAAGAGTCGGAGGAATTACCGTGAGAATGTGAGTCCCGGTTTTCCGGTGACCTGCAGAAATTTTCCGGCGAACTGATTCAGAAAATCTTATGGTTCAGAAATGCGTCGAAAATGAAATTGAGTATTGTTGTGATGGTTCTGAATTGCGAGATTGATCTGAAGCTTGAGTTAAATCAGAGCTTTGATGAGTTTTCGGTTTTAAAAGCCGAAATGATAAAACTTTAAGTTTCAATCAATTCTAACTTAATTATAAACCGTAATACATCGGTTATAAGCTGGACAAGCGAATTCACAATGATTTGGCGATTGGTTTGCCGATTGCCGTTATTCAGATGGTATCAACGGTTAAATTGAGTTTGTGTTTAAGATCCAATTGTTTTCCTAGAGTTAATAGAAAACACATTGTGGGGGAGTGGTTTAGAGAATGAAAGTTAAATTGTTTAGAGACTCAGCTGACCCGGGTTCGAGTCCCGGCAGCTTCACTTATTTTTTATTTGTTTTATTTTAACTTTTTATCAAATATGATTTTTATAGTTTAGTTTATTTATTAATTATGTAACGTTTTAACACAAAATAATCATAAATAATTAATGAAACTTTTATAACTTGGTACAAGATTACAAAACGGAGCGGGTTTTGGAGACCCGATTTTTACAAATGTTACACACACAAGGATAATGTAACCAAATATGATTTTGTGAGGTTGGATGCTTGGTTAAACGAACAAGTGTATGAACAAATATCAAAAGTAAATGACAATGAACAAATGATTTGTACGAGGAAAAAGCCCTTGATCGAGAGATGATCTCCAGCACAAAAACCTCGGGTGATGGAAACTACCGATCACCAATTATATTCAACAAGAAAGATTACAATTTGGAAATATTGAGCTTGTTACAATGTTGCTAATGTGCGTATTAGTGAGTAGTGTAGGTCGCAGATGTGTGTGTGTTCGAATTCCTATCTTATTCAAGCTCAATACCCTTTTATTTAGCTAAAATTTATCCTTAACTAACTATCCGAAAATCTTGGCAATATCCCACGTTCACCAATAACGGTCACGAACTCCTGGCACGTGCTGGAATAATGGCATATTCCCCTTGATTCTCGGCGGGTAGGTCATCTTCGTAAAGCTCCTGCAAAACCATGCCATAATACATTGGAAACAATTGTTAGCTAATTAGAACAATAATGAGGATCAATGATCCTTAGCCTTCCTGCACCGTGTCTTGAGGATCCATGATCCAGACATATAGAAGGATATATGATCCACGAACATTAAAATTCTATCCCTAACAATTGCCCCCAAACATGACTAATTAAATGACCTAATGATTAGTCATGATTCCGTTAGAAAGAAACTAGCCGTTGCCACTTACATATACCCGTTGCACAGTATGACGTCACTTGATTTGATAACCTGCAACAAACATCATTATTTATAGCATAGGGATAGAGATCAAATATCTTATTTAAGCTTGATCTCTGCCTTTTTATACGCATATCCAGAGTATCAAACAGGTATCCTCTTTCTATCTCTATTCAATCCTCTGTTTTTCCATTATTCTGAGCCATGGGAAAGATGGTAACCCGATCCTCTCCTCTCCTCTCAAAGATCAACCACAAGATCAGACTCCCAAGAGCCAAAACCTTTTGAAAAATCCTTCGGAGGAGCTTTGCCGTTTTAACCGATCCCGAAATCGATCAAATACGCCCCTGTTTCCAAGAGGAAACAGTTTTCAGACCCTTTGATTCATCACTGAGAAGTGATTGCGAATCAGACTTCTGGATCTGTTTTCCTGCCGCTCCATTCTTGATCTGTTGTACATATCCTTTCCCAGTGTTTACTCAAACCTTCTTTTCTCATACCGGCATGTGCTACAACCAGGCCATGCCTATGCTGTGGATGGTATTGTATACTCTAGAACAGTTGATCAAGAACGAGGGTCTAAGCTTTGGTATCACCGAACTCCCCAACCTGTACAGCCTTGTGACTCATGGGTCTTATCGATATCTTTTGAAATCCAAATCTAAAACTCACCCCCACTGCTCAAAATCACCAAGAATGACACCAACTGGAAAAGCCAGTTCTTCTTTGTGAGAAGAGACTCCATTCCTCAGGGGGTGTATCTTCCCAAAAAGTGGAACTTGAAGGGTAGGATTTTGGACAAGTTACTTTTTGTTACACTGAGGATAACTGATCCTGTTTTTTGTGCATGCAGTGACTAGCTACGCTGCCTTGAGAGATTTACCTGCCACGCCAATAAGGATTGCTGCCTTTTGGGCACTTGATTCATCTGTGAGGACTTTTTACCCCAAGATCAAGGATTTAGAAGAAGATACCTCTACCTCTGTCATGATGTCAAGTAAGTATTTGTATACAAGTATATGAAAACATTCAACAAAATAGATAGCTTATAAATACTTATCTGAGTTTGATTTGCATAGGTGCTGCCAAGTCTACATCCAAATCTGCCACCAAGTTTGATCTCGGGGAACTTCAAAGTATCATCTCCCCGTGCTCCATCAAGGCTGAACTGGCCTCAGGCCAAAGTAAGCCAGGAACAAGGGCCATGCCTTCCAGAGCCAAATCCGGGAGCAAAAGGAAGAAACCGAGCGAGTCAACCAAGGACACCTCCCAGATCAAGAAGCAAATCTCTGACCTCATTGCTAAGGTAAGGATCACCTATTCTTGAATTACACTTGAACTTTGAGGATCACTGATCCTGAAAATTTTGACTTATGCAGAAAATAGCCCAACTCGAAGCCCTCCAAGGAAAACTCCTAACTAAAGCTGAAGAGAACATTGACGAGCTCCACGCCATTACTGCTGCCAAGGACAAAAGGATCTCCAATTTGGAAAAGGAGGTCAAGCGCTTGAAAAAGGAGATCTTGGTGGATCAGATCCGGGCTAACAAAGAGAGATTGGAGGCTGCTGACGAGGTGAAGGTTTCTGCCGTTAGGTCTATCCTCAAAGATAGGATAAAGATGATTGAAGAGGCCATGAATCCTTCTTTTGACAGGGCTGAGTGGGATGTGGCTGCTTGGAAGCAGAGGTTGATCGAGCTGGGTGACGAAGAAAGTCCTGAGCAGGCACCAATCCCGGAGGCAGAGCCAAGCAGCGTGATGGATCTGGCAGAGGCAGCGGTTGGTGGCAAGGGAGAAGGAGGTGATGGCGGTGAGGTAGCCGTGGAGTAGGTTGCATGAATGGGCGATGGTGGATAATTCTAGACGTGGCCGGAGCCCATTTTTTATGTTTTTTGGTTGTTGGTGTTTTTATGGCAAACAATTTGGCCTATATTTGAACAATAGTTTTTAGGGTTAAGGATCACTGATCCTTTTGACGATAGGGGTAGCAAAGGTGAATGAGTCCTTCTGTTTATGGAGGATGAAGCCCTTGATGCCCCCCGCCTTTACTTTCCTACACTTATTGACTCGTTAGTATGGACACCCTTTGCCGACCCAAGTGGACGGTCCACGATTTGCTGGTAGAAGCTTGGGTTAGAAATTTTGACAACCTTTTAAAAAGGGTTTTTATAAATAAATAAAACTTTTGCTGTTGTTCCTTTTCTTTTTGAGTATGTTTATCGCTATACATGTTGAAAAATTTCTGGATATTTAACTGAAAAATCCATAAGGTGTTAAAAAGAATACTAAGTATTATAAAAACATATTGCTCAAGAATTGAACGTCTTATGATCAAGGCTCACATAACCTGTTGTCAAAGGATTAGGGTAACATAAATAAGCCAGAAATAAAGCAAATGCAATAGAAAGATCATACCAGTGAATCCAAATTAGGATTTTTTATCCTCAAACCTTACAGTCGTGTCAACCAAAGCATAACAATCGATAAGACTTCAGGATTTAGGATCCTTAACAGTTAAACTTCAAAAACCTGTAGCAGTATTTAACTCAGGACTAAGCCAAACATCAGATGAAGGAATCATTAGTTACCGGGGGCTAGCCCAACAAACTGGGGACAAGCCCAACAAACTAGGGACAAGCCCAAATAAACTAGGGACAAGCCCAAATAGACTGGGGACAAGCCCAAATAAACTTGCGTAAACTGGAGTATGGCCCAAACTGGCGTCTATCCAAACGTAAGATACATGAAAATGCCGAAACCTTAGCTAACGTGAAAACGTTAGAAACCTTAGGAACGGATGTCTGGTACATCTACCATTATACTTAGGATCCTAAATATAACCAACAACAATGAAACTGTCTGCCCCTAAAGCGGGTACTGGTCCCATTGCCTCGAACTATACTTGGATAACGTGCGCTACTGGCGGGGTGTCAAAACCCAGTTCGTGTGAAAGATGAAAACCTTTAAACCATAGAAGGTATTAGATACCTTAAGCTCGGGACAAGCCCGGAAGTCTTGGAGAGGTGGCCAACCTCTTGATCCTTTGTAATAACTTATCCAAAACTTAAAGCTTGATAAGGTTGAATGTTGAAAATTCAACATCCTTACTTTATAAGAAGTATAATAAAAATGAAAGCATTAGTTAAACGTTACCAAATCAAGAATCTCATATCCTTTGAGGATCCTTCGATCTGAATTGATCACTAGGATACTTAAGGATCCCTGATCCTTTACATAAAATACTTTTTTAGGTGGATAGCATTCCAGGCTCTTGGTAGAAGGTCACCATCCATAGTTTGTAATTGATATGCCCCCTTTCCTGCCACAACTTCAATTAGATAGGAGCCTTCCCATTTTGGTGCTAATTACCATCAGAAGGATTCGTGGTATTCTGGAACGCCTTCCTTAATACCATGTCACCAACTTGAAACCTTTTGACCCTAACATTCTTGTTGTAAGCATCAACCACTCTTTGTTGATAGCTAGCCATCCTTATTCTTGCCATATCTCTAAGCTTTTCCACGGTATCCAAGTCTTGAACCAGAGTCTCGACATTTGCTTCCGGATCACAGATGCTTGCTCTGGCTGTTGGTACTATCATTTCTGTAGGGATCACTACTTCGGCTCCAAAGACTAAGGAGAAGGGAGTCTGACCCGTTGCAATCTTGGGAGTTGTCCTATCTGCCCATAAGACATAAGGTAATTCCTCGGCCTATTTTCCCTTTTTGGATCTAAGCTTCTTCTTCAAGTTGTTGATGATGATTTTGTTGGATGATTCTGCCTGGCCATTAGCTTGTGGGTGGACTGGTGTTGATGTAATCATCCTAATCCCCCTGCTGTCACAAAAGTTAGTAGTACGGTTCCCAATAAACTGGGATCCATTATCACAAACAATCTCAGAAGGAATACCAAATCTAGTAATGATATTTCTTTTAATATAGGATATAACTTCCTTTTCCCTGACTTGGGTAAAAGCTTCAGCTTCTATCCACTTAGAGAAATAGTCTGTCATAGCTAGCATGAACACTTTTCCACCTGGTGCCTTAGGAAGCTTGCCTACTATATCCATTCCCCATCTCATAAATGGCCAAGAGGAGGATATAGGATGCAGAGGTTCTGCGGGCTGATGAAGGATATTACTGTGTCTTTGGCAAGCATCACATTTCCTTGCATACTCCACAGAATCCTTCTTCATTGTAGGCCAATAATATCCTGTTCTGAGGATCCTTGAAAATAGTGCTCTGCCTCCAGTATGATTTCCACAATCTCCTTCATGAAAATCCTTCAAGACTTCTTGGATCTCAGGATCCTCAATGCACGGTAGATAGGGACCTGCAAGAGATCTCTTATATAACATGTTATTAATGATAGTGAATTGGGATACCTTTATCTTGAAGGCTCTAGGATTTTCGCCAATGGGAACTTCCCCATTTTGGATATAATTCAGGATTGGAAGGATCCACGATCCTAGAGTTGATTGTGCATCATCCCTAGGTACGATTGCAGCATCGTCCACTATTTCCATCGTCTCATTTTCCTCGATTGCAGGAGTTAGAACATGGATAATGGGTATCTTCACATCATCAGGCATCTTCAATGAGGATCCTAGATTAGCTAAGGCATCTGCTTCTGCATTTTCTTCCCTGGGTACCTGTGTTAGACTTAAAAAAAGCAAAAGAATCCGCCAATTTCTTGATAATCTCCAAATATTTAATTAGCTTCTCACCTTTAACAGCATAAGAACCATTGTAATGATCAGTAATTAATAGAGAATCCACAAACACTTGAAGATTCCTGATCCTCATATGCTTAGCTAACTGCAAACCTGCTATTATGGCCTCATACTCTGCCTCGTTATTAGTGGTTTGGAATTCACATGCTATTGATTGGGGTATAATGCCCCCCTGTGGTGATTTTAGTAGTAGGCCTAGTCCAGTTCCTTTGACATTCGAGGCTCCATCTGTGAAGGGTGTCCAAGGATCCTTGGTGTCCTCAAGTTGTTTTACCTCTAATTCAGCTTCTCTTTGTAGATCACTACTGAAATTAGCCAGAAAGTCAGCCAAAGCCTGGGATTTAATAGCAGTTCTAGGCTCATACTTAATGTCATATGCACTAAGTTTAACAGCCCATTTTGCCATTCTCCCCGACATCTCTGGTTTCCTGAGAACAATCTTGATAGGAAAGTTAGTTTTAACAACAATAATATGAGTTTCGAGATAATGTCTTAATTTAGTAGAAGCCATGATTAGAGCAAGAATAAGTTTTTCTAAATGAGAATACATGGCCTCAGCATCAAGTAAACTTTTACTTACGTAGTATACCGTATGTTGTTGGCCTTCATGATCCTTAACAAGGACCGCACTTACTGCTTTACCTGAAACAACTAGGTATAAGGATAATGGTTCCCCATTTTCAGGTTTCATTAATGCCGGTGCTGAGGATAGGTAATCCTTGAGAGCATGTAGAGCAGCTTCATGCTTCTCCGTCCACTCGAACTTCTTATTCTTCCTTTGAATATCATAGAAATCCTTGCATCTTTCTGAGGATTTTGAAATGAATCTGTTCAGGGCGGCGATTCTTCCTGTCAATCTTTGCACATCCATAGCATTGGCAGGAGACTTGATGTTGATTATAGCCTTTATCTGCTCCGGACTTGCTTCGATCCCTCTCTTGGTCACCATGTATCCTAAGAACTTTCCAGCTTTGAATCTGAAATGGCATTTGGAAGGATTCAATTTCATATTGTATTGGTCAAGGATATTGAATGCTTCTTCGAGATCCTTAAGGTGATCCTCAGCTCTTTTAGACTTGACCACCATATCATCTATATATACCTCCATCGTATGTCCTAGTTGTTCTTTGAACATCATATTCACCAGCCTTTGGTATGTTGCACATGGATTTCTTAAACCAAAGGGCATAGCAATATAGCAATATGTGCCGGTGGGTGTCATGAACGCTGTATCCTCTTGATCAGATGGTTCCATCTGAATTTGCTGAAATCCAGATGAAGCATCCATAAAAGTTAACAACTCATGACCCGCCGTAGCATCCACCATGGAGTCAATATGGGGTAAAGGGAAAGGATCCTTGGGACATGCCTTGTTTAAGTCAGTAAAATCGACACATACCCTCCACTTTCCATTTTTCTTTTGAACAACAACCACATTGGCTAACCATCTTGGATACTTGACTTCTCTAATCATACCTGCCCTTAGTAACTTGTCTACCTCGTCTTGGATGATCGCATTTCTTTCAGGAGCAAACTTTCTCCTCTTTTGGTGTATTGGCCTAAAAGATTTGTCAATACCAAGTTTATGAGTAATAACATCCTTAGATATACTTGTCATATCTTCATGCTTCTAGGCGAAGGTAGATTTCCTTCGTTTAAGGAAGGATACTAGATCCTGCTCTATGCTCTCCTAGATCCCGAATCCTATATACTCATTGGATTCAGGATCCTCAGGATCTAAGAGTATATCCTTGACGTCCTGTTCTCTTGCCTTCATGACGTCTCTTTTAGGATGCTTTAATTGCTATGCTTCCTAGACTTGGAAGAAGCTTTCATTGAGGAAGTGTAGCAATTCTTCGGCTCCTGCTGATCACTTTCTATCTTGACTATCCCCCATGGGCTTGGAAGCTTGACACATTGGTGGTATGTTGATGGGACCGCCTTCATCTCACGTATCCATGGCCTGCCAAGGATAACATTACAACAAGATAAGCTATCTATTACACAAAATTTTTGGATGGAATTCACCCCCTCTTATGTAAATAGGAAGCTTGATGTCCCCCAATGTATTCTTGGTTTCCCACTGAATCCCATGAGCACCGATGATCTTGGTATGATCTCAGATTCAGGGATATTCATCTTTTTGGGGACATCCAACTGGATTATGTTCACTGAACTCCCTCCATCGATAAGGATCCTGCGAACAAAATGATTAGAAATAAACAAAGTAATGACAAGACCATCATGATGAGGATCCTGAATGTCTACGTGATCTTGTTCATCAAAAGATATCACTTTTTGATGTGTTAGGGTAGATGTTCGAACTGGTCTCTCCCCATTCTCCATCTTCGTCTCCTTATCATGCCTTTTTGCTGCCGAAAACGAAGTTCCACAGATATCAAAATCACCGGAAATAAAGTTAATGATCTGAGCATCTGCTGGCGGTGGAGGAGCTCTCTCAGGCACTTTCTCAGTATCCCGAGTCCTTGAACGTTTCCTTCCTAACAGTTCCTTCAAATACCCTTTGCTAAGAAGATAGCCAATTTCCTTCCTCAACGCTATACACTCGTCAGTAAGGTGGCCAAAATCCTCATGATAAGCGCACCACTTGGATTTATCCTTAGTGGCTCTAGGTTTATCAGTTTTCCTTGGCCATCTAGCCTTATCACCTAAATTCTGCATAGCAAGTATTAGTTCATGATTATCCACAGAAAAACAATATTTAGATATTGGTGGATAATCCTCATCGTATTCGTCTTGTTCAACTGCATTCACATTGTGATCGTCATGTTTAGAGTATGACTTGGCTCGATTATTCTTAAAGAATGATCCTTGCTTTTCCTGTTTTGAGGATCCTGAGAGTCTCTCCTGGATCCTTTTGTCATCCTTTATACGTAATAAACCTCAATGCCCTGTTCCTTACTTCATCTAAATTACTGCAAGGTGTCATAACAAGGTCATCATAGAATGAGGAATCCTTAAGCAAGCCCATTTTGAATGCCTCTACAGCAGTGGCAATATCTAAATTAGGAATATCTAAGGATTCTCGACTAAACTTAGTGATGAAATCTCTTAATGATTCATCACGACCCTGAGTTACCCTATATAAATCACTAGTTAACCGTTCAAAAGTTCTACTACATGAAAATTGGTTATTGAACAAATTAACTAGGTGAGAAAACGAAGTAATTGAGTAAGGAGGAAGACTTAGCAGCCATTTCAGTGCTGATCCAGTGAGTGTGGATCCGAAGCCCTTACAAAGACATGCTTCCTTTAGTCTCTCTGGAATGGGTTGATCTCCATTCTCTCCCGGTATTGTGCCACATGCTCCTCTGGATCAGTCGTACCATCGTACAACTTCATGTTGGGGGTTTGAAAGCGTTTTGGTATCTCAGCATTGCATATAGGAGGTGCGAAGCGAGACACCCTGTGAATTCCATCCGGGACCTCAGGAATGGGCTTAACCACTCATGGGACGCTGGATATCATATCCTTAAGCTTCTGAAGTTCCCGCGCCATAGCCTGATTGGTACCTGTATCCTTTATGGAACCGTAATTAGTACCAAAAGATGTATTGAAATTGTTACCTCCTGATTGGTTTGGAACCGGTATCGCAGAAGTGTATCCAAAAGTAGACACTTCAGGTGCAATAGTTGGACCAGATAAAACAATAGTCCGCATAGGGATGAAGTCCCCTTTGTGAACTTCAGAATCCTTGATTATCTGACTTCATGAGGATCCTTGATCCTGAAAGACATTGGGTCCAGGATACATTGGCGCTGAAGGCCTTCGATGGTAATCCATGGATCCTTGAACCTGAGACGAGGATCCTTGATTCTGAAAGTAAGGTAATTTAGGTGGCACCGTCTCCAAGTATCCTGCCGAACTGAGGTAGGATCCTTGATGCTGACATGAGGATCCCTGAGGCTGGAATGGGATCCATAAGGTTGGTAATGAGTTACTTGTGGCTGCGTCATTGCCAATGATCCATGCTGTAATCCTGAGGATCCTTTATACTGAACACCAGACGCTTTGGAATGCTGAGTGGTTACTGCTGAAGTGGCGAAATCCAATGACCTGGGCATCAATGGATAATGATCCTCCGCTAATCTCTTCTGTTTCTTGATTTCATCAATTTCACGAAAGATCCTCTGGTTAGTTTTGTCCTACTGTTCCAAGTATCCTTTCATCTGCAAAATCAAAGTAGACAGATCATTGTTAGTAGGTGTAGAGGATGAAACAGTAGAAGCCTTCGAGAAAACTGGTGTTGACTTCTTCTGAGCATTATCAGCATTCTTCGCCAGTGCAGTGGGAATGGGAGGCAATGATGCGCAAGTCTGAGATGAGGTAACCGTCGGAATGACACTTGAAGCAGATTTTCCATGAGAAGCCATGTGATTGATGGAAATGAATAAAATGAATGAAATGAATGAGTTTTTAGAATTGAAGCACCGATTGCCCCACGGTGGGCGCCAAACTATTTTGGTCAAAAATCACACAAGGATAATGTAACCAAATCTGATTTTTGTGAGGTTGGATGCTTGGTTAAATGAACAAGTGTATGAACAAATATCAAAAGTAAATGACAATGAACACAATGATTTGTACGAGGAAAAAGCCCTTGATCGAGAGATGATCTCCGGCACAAAAACCTCGGGTGATGGAAACTACCGATCACCAATTATATTCAACAAGAAAGATTACAATTTGGAAATATTGAGCTTGTTACAATGTTGCTAATGTGCGTATTAGAGAGTAGTGTAGGTCGCAGATGTGTGTGTTTGAATTCCTATCTTATTCAAGCTCAATACCCCTTTTATTCAGCTAAAAATTATCCTTAACTAACTATCCGAAAAAACTTGGCAATATCCCACGTTCACCAATAACAGTCACGAACTCCTGGCACGTGCTGGAATAATGGCATATTCCCCTTCATTCTCGACGGGTAGGTCATCTTTGTAAAGCTCCTGCAAAACCATGCCATAATACATTGGAAACAATTGTTAGCTAATTAGAACAATAACGAGGATCAATGATCCTTAGCCTTCCTGCACCGTGTCTAGAGGATCCATGATCCAGACATATAGAAGGATATATGATCCACGAACATTAAAATTCTATCCCTAACAGATACCGTGGAAGAGCTTAGAGATATGGCAAGAATAAGGATGGCTAGCTATCAACAAAGAGTGGCTGGTGCTTACAACAAGAATGTTAGGGTCAGAAGGTTTCAAGTTGGTGACATGGTATTAAGGAAGGCGTTCTAGAATACCACGAATCCTTCCGATGGTAAATTTGCACCAAAATGGGAAGGCCCTATCTAATTAAAGCCGAGGCAGGAAAGGGGGCATATCGATTACTAACTATGGATGGTGACCTTCTACCAAGAGCTTGGAATGCTATCCACCTAAAAAAATATTTTACGTAAAGGATCAGGGATCCTTAAGTATCCTAGTGACCAATTCAGACTGAAGGATCCTCAAAGGATATGAGATTCTTGATTCGGTAACGTTAACTAATGCTTTCATTTTTATTATAATTCTTATAAAGTAAGGATGTTGAATTTTCAACATTCAACCTTATCAAGCTTTAATTTTGCAGAAGTTATTACAAAGGATCAAGAGGTTGGCCACCTCTCCAAGACTTTGGGCATGTCCCCATTATAAGGTATCTAATACCTTCTAAGGTTTAAAGGTTTTCACCTTTCACACGAATTGGGTTTCAACACCCCTCCAGTAGCGCACGTTATCCAAGTATTGTTCGAGGCAATGGGACCAATACCCGCTTTAGGGGCTGGCAATTTCATTGTTGTTGGCTATATTTTGGATCCTAAGTATAATGGTAGACGTACCATACATCCGTTCCTAAGGTTTCTAACTTTTCACGTTAGCTAAGGTTTCGGCATTTTCATGTCGCTTACGTTTGGATAGACGCCGGTTTGGGCCATACTCCAGTTTACCGCAAGTTTATTTGGGCTTGTCCCCAGTCATATTTGGGCTTGTCCCTAGTTTGTTGGGCTTGTCCCCAGTTTGTTGGCTAGCCCCCGGTAACTAATGATTCCTTCATCTGATGTTTGGCTTAGTCCCGAGTTAAATACTGCTACAGGTTTTGAAGTTTAACTGTTAAGGATCCTAAATCTAAAGTCTTATCGATTGTTATGCTTTGGTTGACACGACTGTAAGGTTTGAGGATAAAAAAAAATCCTAACTTGGATTCACTGGTATGATCTTTCTATTGTATTTGTTTTATTTCTGGCTTATTTATGTTACCCTAATCCTTTGACAACAGGGTGTGTGATCCTTGATCATAAGACGTTCAATTCTTGAGCAATATGTTTTTATAAATACTTAGTATTCTTTTTAACACCTTATGGATTTTTCAGTTAAATATCCAGAAATTTTTCAACATGTATAGCGATAAACATACTCAAAAAGAAAAGGAACAACAACAAAGATGTCAAAAGGTTAAAGTTTTATTTATTTATAAAAACCCTTTTTAAAAGGTTGTCAAAATTGCTAACCCAAGCTTCTACCAGCAAATCGTGGCCCTTCCACTTGGGTCGGTAAAGGGTGTCCATACTAACGAGTCAATAAGTGCTGGAAAGTAAAGGCGGGGGGCATCAAGGGCTTCACCCTCCACAAACAGAAGGACCCATCCACCTTTGCTACCCCCTATCGTCAAAAGGATCAGTGATCCTTAACCCTAAAAACTATTGTTCAAATACAGACCAAATTGTTCGCCATAAAAACACCAACAACCAAAAAACAAAAAAATGGGCTCCGGCCACGTCTAGAATTATCCATCATCGCCCATTCATGCAACCTACTCCACGGCTGCCTCACCACCGTCACCTCCTTCTCCCTTGCTACCAACCGCTGCCTCAGCCAGATCCATCACGCTGCTTGGCTCTGCCTCAGGGATGGGTGCCTGCTTAGGACTTTCTTCGTCACCCAGCTCGATCAACCTCTGCTTCCAAGCAGCCACATCCCACTCAGCCCTGTCAAAAGAAGGATTCATGGCCTCTTCAACCATCTTTATCCTATCTTTGAGGATAGACCTAACGGCAGAGACCTTCGCCTCGTCAGCAGCCTCCAATCTCTCTTTGTTAGCCCGGATCTGATCCACCAAGATCTCCTTCTCTAAGCGCTTGACCTCCTATTTCCAAATTGGAGATCCTTTTGTCCTTGGCAGCAGTAGTGGCGCGGAGCTCGTCAATGTGCTCTTCAGCTTCAGTTAGGAGTTTTTCCTTTGAGGGCTTCGAGTTGGGCTATTTTCTGCATAAGTCAAAATTTTCAGATCAGTGATCCTCAAAGTTCAAGTGTAATTCAAGAATAGGTATTT
This sequence comes from Scalesia atractyloides, assembly GCA_947069175.1. NCBI lineage: Eukaryota > Viridiplantae > Streptophyta > Magnoliopsida > Asterales > Asteraceae > Scalesia > Scalesia atractyloides. Next base: position 981,462 of record CAMTDV010001633.1, read on the forward strand.
TTACCTCAGCAATGAAGTCAGAGATTTTAGGCTTGATCTGGGAGTGTCCTCAGTTGGCTCGCTCGATTTTTTCCTTTTGCTCCCGGATTTGGCTCTGGAAGGTATGGCCCTTATTCCTGGCTTAATTTGGCCTGAGGCAGTTCAGCCTTGATGGAGCAGGGGGAGATGATACTTTGAAGTTCCCCGAGATCAAACTTGGTGGCAGATTTGGATGTAGACTTGGCAGCACCTATGCAAATTAAACTCAGATAAGTATTTATAAGCTATCTATTTTGTTGAATATTTTCATATACTTGTATACAAATACTTACTTGACATCGTGACAGAGGTAGAGGTATCTTCTTCTAAATCCTTGATCTTGGGGTAAAAGGTCCTCACAGATGAATCAAGTGCCCAAAAGGCAGCAATCCTTATTGGCGTGGCATGTAAATCTCTCAAGGCAGCGTAGCTAGTCACTGCATGCACAAAAAACAGGATCAGTTATCCTCAGTGTAACAAAAAGTAACATGTCCTAAATCCTACCCTTAAAGTTTCACTTTTTGGGAAGATACTCCCCCTGAGGAATGGAGTCTCTTCTCACAAAGAAGAAGTGGTTTTTCCAGTTGGTGTCATTCTTGGTGATTTTGAGCAGTGGGAGGTGAGTTTTGGATTTGGATTTGAAAAGATATCGATAAGACCCATGAGTCACAAAGCTGTACAGGTTGGGGAGTTCGGTGATACCAAAGCTTAGACCCTCGTTCTTGATCAACTGTTCTAGAGTATACAATACCATCCACAGCATAGGCATGGCCTGGTTGTAGCACATGCCGGTATGAGAAAAGAAGGTTATGAGTAAACACTGGGAAAGGATATGTACAGAATCAAGAATGGAGCGGCAGGAAAACAGATCCAGAAGTCTGATTCGCAATCACTTCTCAGTGATGAATCAAAGGGTCTGAAAACTGTTTCCTCCGGGAAACAGGGGCGTATTTGATCAATTTCAGGATCCGTAAAATGGCAATGCTCCTCAGAAGGATTTTTCAGAAGGTTTTGGCCATTGGGAGTGTGATCTTGTGGTTGATCTTTGAGAGGAGAGGATAGGGTTACCATCTTTCCCATGGATCAGAATAATGGAAAAACATAGCATTGAATAGAGCGAGAAAGATGATACTTGTTTGATGCTCTGGATATGCGTATAAAAAAGCAGAGATCAAGCTTAAATAAGAGATTTGATCTCTATCCCTATGCTATAAATAATGATGTTTGTTGTAGTTATCAAATCAAGTGACGTCATACTGTGCAACGGATATATGCAAGTGGCAATGGCTAGTTTCTTTCTAACAGAAAATGACTAATTGTTAGGGCATTTAATTAGTTCATGTTAGGGATAGAATTTTAATGTTCATGGATCATATATCCTTCTATATGTCTGGATCATGGATCCTCAAGACACGGTGCAGGAAGGCTAAGGATCATTGATCCTCATTATTGTTCTAATTAGCTAACAATGTTTCCAATGTATTATGGCATGGTTTTGCAGGAGCTTTACGAAGATGACCTACCCGCCGAGAATCAAGGGGAAATCCCATTATTCCAGCACGTGCCAGGAGTTCGTGACCGTTATTGGTGAACGTGGGATATTGCCAAGATTTTCGGATAGTTAGTTAAGGATAAATTTTAGCTAAATAAAAGGGTATTGAGCTTGAATAAGATAGGAATTCGAACACACACACATCTGCGACCTACACTACTCTCTAATACGCACATTTAATATTTTCCAAATTGTAATCTTTCTTGTTGAATATAATTGGTGATCGGTAGTTTCCATCACCCGAGCTTTTTTGTGCCGGAGATCATCTCTCGATCAAGGGCTTTTTCCTCGTACAAATCATTGTGTTCATTGTATTTATTTTTTATATTTGTTCATACACTTGTTCGTTTAACCAAGCATCTAACCTCACAAAAATCAGATTTGGTTACATTATCCTTGTGTGATTTTTGACCAAAACAACGAGGATGTGGCATACTCATGTACAAGGACTTAATTTTTCACATTCCTACTACCCTTTAGGGGATAACACCAAATCAAGGGAGCCATAGTAGATAATGGGTTAAATCCCTTATAATCACAACTTTTTCCGGCTTTGTGGGATGGTTGCCTTGCTGCTTCCGACGAAGATAGCTAGCTGAGTGTAACCCCCCCCCCACCACAAAAAGGCTACTACTCTATGGAATTAATAGCATACAAATTCATTTACTTCACATAACGACTTTAGGTGGGTTCTTTCACAGAGTAATTGGGAGAACACACCGAAGAGGCGTATTATTCTTATAATGATCCCTTGAAAAGGCCTTAACCAAAGAAGTTGATTTAGACATTATTAGGAAGTTAGATCCAAGTTATCCTTCTTGTTATTGCTATTATTTAGTTCTTATTTGCTTTGTTTTATGTTTAAAACCCTTTTTACAAACTCACTTATCGGTTTGAGAAGACATTGATAACATCCCGATATTGAAAGCTCTTGTGTCCTTCTCGATCTCGGTATGTTACCTGTTAGGGGCTGATTTTTAGCATGTCTTGATCATTTATCCTAAGGCTTAACCTAAATCATTTATCCTTAGCATATGAAGCAGGGAGTCTGAGGATCAAGGATCCTTATATATATGTATGCTTACTAACAATTGTTTCCTTGTTTGTTTAACATCTGAATGCAGGCCTTGGACGTGGAAAAATTGTTCTAATCAGGAATCACGGGGAATATGCTTGTAATTCCAACACGTGTGAAGAGCGTTATGACCGTTGGTGGAAGACGTGGGTGCATGGGCGAAATTTCGGATACTTAGTTAATTAGATTTTTGTTTGACAAATAAAGGGCATTGAGCTCATTCAGGCGACACATCTTATAAAAACACAACACTTCTGCTTCTCTCTCTCGGATACTCACTCACTAGATTACATTGTACCAAGCTCAATATATCCAAAGTTGTAATCATAATTGTGCAATATAGGTGATAGTGATAGTTTTCACTATCCGAGGTTTTTATGCCGGCGATCTACTAGTGATCAAGGGCTTTTCCTCGTATAAATCTCTGTGTTCATCTTTGATTACATTCCTATCTTGTTTATACAACTGTTCATAATTCAAGCACTCAACCTCACAAATCAGATTTGGTTACATTATCCTTAATGTGATTTTTGACAAAAACAGTTTGGCGCCCACCGTGGGGCAATCGGTGCTTCAATTCTAAAAATTTCGTTCATTTCATTCATTTCTATTCATTTCCATCAATCACATGGCTTCTCAAGGAAAATCCAGTTCAAGTGCCATACCGGCGGTTACCACATCTCAGCCTAGTGCATCATTGCCACCCATTCCTCATGCATACAAGAAGAGTGCTGAGAATCTCCAGAAGAAAACTACACCTGTTTACACAGGATTGAAAACCTCCACTGTTTCTTCATCTACAGTAACTAACAATGATCTTTCTACTTTGATTTTACAGATGAGGGGATACATGGAGCAACAGGACAAAACTAACCAGAGGATCCTCAGGGAGATTGATGAAATGAAGAAGCAGAAGAGATCAGTGGAGGATCACTCTCCGCTGATGCCCAGATCATTGGATTTCACTTCTCCGGCGTCAGCAATCCAGCACTCAAGGGGATACGGTGTTTAAATCCAAGGATCCTCCAATTACCAGCAGGGATCAATGGCGATGACACAGGCTCAAGGATCCTTAGGATTGCAGCATGGATCGTTGGCAATGACGCAGCCACAAGCATCTCATGACCAGCCTTATGGATCCTCATCCCAATCTCCAGGATCATCGTATCAGTATCAAGGAGGCTATCTCAGCTCAGGAGGATATTTGGAGACAATTGCACCAAAGGAATCCTATTTCCAGCATCAAGGATCCTTCTCTAAGGATCAAGGATCCTTCTCTAAGGATCAAGGATCCTTCTCTAAGGATCAAGGATCCTCTGCTTGGGATAAGGTTCAAAGATCCTTGCACTATCCTTTAAGGCCGTCAGCACCCATGTATCCTGGACCTAATATCTTTCAGAATCAAGGATCTTCAGGGAGTCAGATATTCAAGGATTCTGAAGTTCACAAAGGGGACTTCATCCCTATGCAGACTATTGCTTCATCTGGTCCAACTGTTGCACCTGAAGTGTCCACCTTTGGATATACTTCCGGCATACCGATTCCAAACCAATCAGGAGGTAACAATTACAATACATCTTTTGGTACTAATTGTGGTTCTATGCAAGATACAGGTATCAATCAGGCTATGGCACGGGAGCTTCAGAAGCTTAAGGATATGATATCCAGCGTCCCAGGAGTGGTTAAGCCCATTCCTGAGATCCCAGATGGAAGTCACAGGGTGTCTCGTTTTGCACCTCCTATATGCAATGCTGAGATACCAAAACCCTTTCAAACCCCCAACATGAAGCTGTACGATGACACGACTGATCCGGAGGAGCATGTGGCACAATACCAGGAAAGAATGGAGATCAATCCCATTCCAGAAAGGTTAAAGGAAGCCTGTCTTTGTAAGGGCTTCGGATCCACACTCACCGGATCAACACTCAAATGGCTGCTAAGTCTTCCTCCCTACTCAATTACTTCATTTTCTCATTTAGTTAATTTATTCAATAATCAGTTTTCATGTAGTAGAACCTTTGAACGATTAACTAGTGATTTATATAGGGTAACACAAGGTCGTGATGAATCATTGAGAGATTACATCACTAAGTTTAGTCGAGAATCCTTAGAAATTCCTAATTTGGATATTGCCACTGCTGTAGAGGTATTCAAAATGGGCTTGCTTAAGGATTCCTCTTTTTATGTTGACCTTGTTATGACACCTTGCCGGAATTTAGATGAAGTAAGAAACAGGGCATTGAGTTTCATGCATTTAGAAGATGACAAAAGGATCCAGGAGAGACTCTCAGGATCCTCAAAACAGGAAAAGCAAGGATCATTCTTTAAGAATAATCGATCCAAGCCATATTCTAAACATGACAATCGCAATGTGAATGCAGTTGAACAAGACGAAGACGATGAGGATTATCCTCCCATATCTGAATATTGTTTTTCTATGGATAATCATGAACTAATACTCGTTATGCAGAATTTAGGTGACAAGACTAGATGGCCAAGGAAAACTGATAAACATGGAGCTACTAAGGATAAATCCAAATGGTGTGCTTACCATGAGGGTTTTGGCCACCTTACTGATGAATGTATAGCGTTGAGGAAGGAGATTGGTTATCTTCTCAGCAAAGGATATTCAAGGAACTGCTAGGAAGGAAGCGTTCAAGGACTCAGGATACTGAAAAATTGCCTGAAAGGGCTCCTCCTCCTCCAGCAAACGCTCAAATCATAAACTTTATTTCCGGAGGCTCCGATATCTGTGGAACTTCGTTTTCAGCGGCTAAAAGGCATGCTAAGGAGAGGAAGATGGAGAATGGGGAGAGACCAGTTCGAACATCTACCCTGACACAACAAAAAGTGATATCCTTTGATGAGGAGGATCGGTAGACATTCAGGATCCTCATCATGATGGTCTTGTCATTACCTTGTTTATCTCTAATCATTTTGTTCGCAGGATTCTTATTGATGGAGGGAGTTCAGTGAACATAATCTAGTTGGATGTCCTCAAAAAGATGAACATCCTTGAATCTGAGGACATACCAAGATCATCGGTGCTCGTGGGATTCAGTGGGGAAACCAAGAATACATTGGTCGACATCAAACTTCCAATTTACATAGAGGGAGTGAATTATATCCAAAAATTTTGTGTAATAGATAGCTTATCTTGCTGTGATGTTATCCTTGGCGGGCCATGGATACATGACATGAAGGCGGTCCCATCAACATACCACCAATGTGTTAAGCTTCCAAGTCCATGGGGAATAGTCAAGATAAAAAGTGATCAGCAAGAGGCAAAGAATTACTACACTTCCTCAATGAGACCTGCTTCCAAGTCTAGGGAAGCAAAGCAATCAAAACATCCTCCAAGAGACGTCTTGGAGGCAATAGAACAGGACGTCAAGGATATACTCTTAGATCCTGAGGATCCTGAATCCAAGGTGTATATAGGATCCGGGATCCAGGAGAGCATAAAGCAGGATCTAGTATCCTTCCTTAAACGAAGAAAATTCTACCTTCGCCTGGAAGCACGAAGATATGACAAGCATATCTAAGGATGTTATCACTCATAAACTTGGCATTGACAGGTCTTTAGGCCAATTCACTAAAAGAGAAGAAAGTTTGCTCCTGAAAGAAATGCAATCATCCAAGAGGAGGTAGATAAATTGCTAAGGGAAGGTATGATTAGAGAAGTCAAGTATCCAAGATGGTTAGCCAATGTGGTTGTTGTTCAAAAGAAAAATGGAAATGGAGGGTATGTGTCGGTTTTACTGACTTAAACAAGGCATGTCCCAAGGATCCTTTCCCTTTACCCCACATTAACTCCATGGTGGATGCCGCGGGGCATGAGTTGTAACTTTTATGGATGCTTTCTGATTCAACAATTAAATGGACTTTCTGATCAGAGATACAACTTCATGACACCCGCATAATTGTTACATTGCTATGGCCTTTGGTTTAAGAAATGCAGGTGCTACGTACAAGAGGCTGGTGAATATGATGTTCAAAGAGCAACCTGGGCATACAATGGAAGTATATATAGATGATATGGTGGTCAAGTCTAAAAGAGCTGAAGATCACCTTAAGGATCTTGAAGAAGCATTCAATATCCTTGACCGATACAATATGAAACTGAATCCTTCCAAATGCCATTTCGGAGTTAAAGTGGAAAGTTCTTAGGATATATGGTGACCAAGAGAGGGATTAAAATAAGTCCGGAGCAGATAAAGGCTATAATCAACATCAAGTCTCCTGCCAATGCTAAGGATGTGCAAAGATTGACAGGAAGAATCGCCGCCCTGAACAGATTCATTTCAAAATCCTCAGAAAGATGCAGGGATTTCTATGATATTGTGAGGAAGAATAAGAAGTTCGAGTGGATGGAGAAGCATGAAGCTGCTCTACATGCTCTCAAGCATTACCTATCCTCAGCACCGACTTTAATGAAACTGAAAATGGGGAACCATTATCCTTATACCTAGCTGTTTTAGGTAAAGCAGTAAGTGCAGTCCTTGTTAAGGATCATGAAGGCCAACAACATCCCGTATACTATGTAAGTAAAAGTTTACTTGATGCTGAGGCCAGGTACTCTCATTTAGAAAAACTTATTCTTGCTCTAATAATGGCTTCGACTAAGTTAAGACATTATTTTGAAACTCATACTATTGTTGTTAAAACTAACTTTCCTATCAAGAATGTTCTCAGGAAACCAGAGATGTCGGGGAGAATGGCAAAATAGGCTGTTAAACTTAGTGCATATGACATTAACTTTGAGCCTAGAACTGCTATTAAATCCCAATATTTGGCTGACTTTGTGGCTGATTTCAGTAGTGATCTACAAAGAGAAGCTGAGTTGGAGGTACAACAACTTGAGGAGACCAAGGATCCTTGGACACTCTTCACATATGGAGCCTCGAATGTCAAAGGAACTGGACTAGGCTTACTACTAAAATCGTCACAAGGGGACATTATACCCCAATCAATAGCATGTGAATTCCAAACCACTAATAACGAGGCAGAGTATGAGGCCTTAATAGCAGGTTTGGAATTAGCTAAGTACATGAGGATTAGGTATCTTCAAGTATTTGTAGATTCTTTATTGATCACTAATCATTATAACAGATCCTATGCTGTCAAAGGTGAAAAGCTAATTAAATATTTGGAGATAGTCATGAAATTAGCGGATATTTTTGCTTTTTTCAGTCTAACACAGGTACCCAGGGAAGAAAATGCAGAAGCAGATGCCTTGGCTAATCTGGGATCCTCATTGAAGATGCTGATGATGTGAAGATACCCATTATCCATGTTCTAACTCCTGCAATCGAGGAGAGTGAGAAAATGGAAATAGTGGACGATGCTGCAATCGTACCTAGGGATGATGCACAATCAACTCCAGGATCATGGATTCTTCCAATACTGAATTATATCTAAAATGGGGAAGTTCCCATTGGGGAAAATCCTAGAGCCTTCAGATAAAGGTATCCCAATTTACTATCATTAATAACATGTTATATATAAGAGATCTCTTGCAGGACCTTATCTACGATGTATTGAGATCCTGAGATCCAAGAAGTCTTGAAGGACTTTCATGAAGGAGATTGTGGAAATCATACTGGGGCAGAGCACTATTTTCAAGGATCCTCAAAACAGGATATTATTGGCCTACAATGAAGAAAGATGCTGTGGAATATGCAAGGAAATGTGATGCTTGCCAAAGACACAGCAATATCCTTCATCAGCCCGCAGAGCCTCTGCATCCTATATCATCCTCTTGGCCATTTATGAGATGGGGAATGGATATAGTAGGCTAGCTTCCCAAGGCACCAGGAGGAAAAATGTTCATGTTAGCTATGACTGATAATTTCTCCAAATGGATAGAAGCTGAAGCCTTTGCTCAAGTCAGAGAAAGGAAGTTATATCCTTTATTAAAAGAAATATCATTACTAGATTTGGTATTCCTTCTGAGATTTTTTGTGATAACGGATCCCAGTTTATTGGAATCGTACTACTAACTTTTGTGACAGCTGGGGGATTAGGATGATAACATCAACACCAGTCCACCCACAAGCTAATGGCCAGGCAGAATCATCCAACAAGATCATCATCAACAATTTGAAGAAAAAGCTTGGATTAAAGAAAGGAAAGTGGGCTGAAGAACTACCATATGTCCTATGGGCAGATAGAACAACTCCCAAGAATGCTACGGGTCAAATTACTTTTTCCTTAGTCTTTGGAGCTGAAGCAGTGATCCCTACAGAAATGATAGTACCCACAGCCAGAAAAGCATCCGTGATCCTGAAGCAAATATCAAGACTCTAACTCAAGACTTGGACACTGTGGAAGAGCTTAGAGATATGGTAAGAATAAGGATGGCTAGCTATCAACAAAGAATGGCTGGTGCTTACAATAGAAATGTAAGGGTCAGAAGGTTTCAAGTTGGTGACATGGTATTAAGGAAGGCGTTCCAGAATGCCACGAATCCTTCCGATGGTAAATTAGCACCAAAATGGGAAGGCCCCTATCTAATTGAAGCCGAGGCAGGAAAGGGGGCATATCGATTACTAGACTATGGATGGTGATATTCTTCCAAGAGCTTGGAATGCTATCCACCTAAAAAGTATTTTATGTAAAGGATCAGGGATCCTTAAGCATCCTAGTGATCAATTCAGGTCGAAGGATCCTCAAAGGATATGAGATTCTTGATTTGGTAACATTTAACTAATGTTTTCATTTTTATTATACTTCTTATAATGTAAGGATGTTGAATTTTCAACATTCAACTTTATCAAGTTTTAAGTTTTGCAGAAGTTATTACAAAGGATCAAGAGGTTGGCCACCTCTCCAAGACTTTGGGCATGTCCCCAGCTTAAGGTATCCTATACCTTCTACGTATAAAGGTTTTCACCTTTCACACGAATTGGGTTTTGACACCCCGCCAGTAGCGCACGCTATCCAAGTATAGTTTGAGGCAATGGGACCAGTACCCGCTTTAGGGGCTGACAATTTCATTGTTGTTGGCTGTATTTAGGATCCTAAGTATAATGGTAGACGTACCATACATCCGTCCTAAGGTTTCTAACGTTTTCATGTTAGCTAAGACATAAAAAACATAAAAAATGGGCTCCGGCCACGTCTAGAAATTTCCATCATCGCCCATTGATGCAGCCTACTCCTTCGCTGCTTCACCATCCTTGCCTTCACTAGCCTCGCCACCTTCATCCTCCTTAGCCTCCTTAGCACCGCTAGTACCGGCCTCCAGTGTTGGCACCTCGTCAAGCTCAGGCTCCAGCTCTCCTCCAAGCTCCACTAGCCTCACCTTCTAGCCGGGAAGATCCCATTCAGACCTGTCAAATGAAGGATCCAAGGCTTGCTGCACAATCTTGATCCAGGCTCCGAGAATGGCTTGGGCTGCACAAACCTTAGCCTCATCAGCATCCTCCATCCTGACTTTGTTAGCCTGAATGTCAGTTGATCATGATCCGCTTCTCCAAGCTATTGACCTCCTTCTCCAGCTGGGAGATCTTCTTGTCTTTGGCGGCCAGGAAAGTACGGAGATTTGCAATTGTGTCCTCAACATCGGATAAGCGCTTAGTCAGCACAGCTTGGATTTGGGCTTTTTTTGCAAGAACAGTGGGAAGGATAAGTGATCCTCGATATGAACGTTTTAAACCTGAGCATAAGTGATCCTTACCTCAGAGGCAAAATCATAGATCTGCTGCTCAAGCTGAGGAATGTCATCAGAAGGCTTAGTAGGCTTCTTCCTCTGGACTCGGCTCGAGCCTTAGCATCGACGGTTTAGGCTCTGGGAAGCTGGATCCTTTGCCTAATTCTTTTTTGACGGACCGGGGAGAGATGATGCTGTCCACATCCTCCAAGGCAAACTTGCTGATGGACTTACGGTGGATTTCTGAGCGCCTACATTACAAGAAAGAGATAAGTTTCTATATTCTTATATATTATATATATATATATATATATATATATATATATATATATATATATATATGCATATAACTCTCACTTTAAAGAAAACTTATTATTTGCAAATAGAAAACTTACTTGACATTGTGTAGGAGCTGGAAGTATTGGTTTCAGGATCCTTTATCTATGGCTTGAATTTCTAATTGTTGGATCCAAACTCCAGAACAGAGCAACCCTTTCTTCAGTTCCAGGAGAATTGGCAAGGCAGGCAAAATTACTCACTGCATGCAAATAAAATAAAGCAAGTTAGCGATGGAAAAGAAACTTTCTACAAATCTAATACGAGGATCCTATATCCTACCCTTCAAGACCCACTTCTTGGGAGACTATTCCCTTCTGGAATAGAGTCCCTTCGCACAAAGAAGAACTGATTCTTCCATGTGGAACCGTTTTGAGTGGTCTTGAGGATGGGAACCTGTTGGTGAGGTTTGGCCTTCAGCAAGTATCGGTTAGAACCGTGGGTAACGAGGCTAAGGAAAGCTCGGATAGGGTGAAATGGATTCCTTCATGTTTAATAAGCTGCTCTATGGTGATCAGTACCCTCCACAACATCGGCATGGCTTGACAATAACTCATGCCGGTAAGGGTGAAGAACCCTTGGGTAAAGCTAGGGAATGGGTATGTGTAACCAAGAAGGAAAGGTAGAACAGGAAAGCATGCCCAGACTGCGAACATGGACGTCGCTCTTCATGGTGGCATCATACGGCCTGAAAACTGCCGTCGGAGGGAAACAGGGGCGCAAGCCGTCGATTTCTTGGTCAGTAAATTTGCAAAGCTCCAAGGATGGATTGGCTAGCAGGTCTTGACTCTTAGGGGTTGCATCGTCGCTTTGGTTTTTCACCGGGAGATGATCGTGTAGCCATCTTGGCCATAATAGCAAACATGAAGAATAAAGAGATGAAAGTTGAAAGAGAGAAAGAGTACCTGTTATGCTTCCGGGATGAGGATTTTAAAAGGAGATGAATGATCTTTAAATAAATCTTGGACCTTATCTCTATCCTATATATCACAATGATGGTTATAGCCTATCCCATCGGTGACGTCGGAGGGTGTAACGGCTAGTTCTGTATCTCAACGGCTAGTCCGCATTGAATGGAAATATGACGAATCTGATTGATGTCATATCCGTCATATTTGGGGGCAATTGTTAGGGGCTGATTTTTAGCATGTCTGGATCATTTATCCTGAGGCTTAACCTGAATCATTTATCCTTAGCATATGAAGTAGGGAGTCTGAGGATTAAGGATCCTTATCTATATGTATGCTTACTAACAATTGTTTCCTTGTTTGTTTAACATCTGAATGGAGGCCTTGAACGAGGAAATACTTGTTCTAACCGGGAATCGCGGGGAATATGCTTATAATTCCAGCACGTGCATAGAGCCTCATGACCGTTGGTGGAAACGTGGGTGCATGGCTGAAATTTCGGATAGTTAGTTCATTGAGATGAGCTAGATATTTAAGGGATTTTGAGCTTGATAGCACACACTTTTTGTTTCGATATACAACACTTCTGCTACTCACTCTCGAACACACACTAGGAATCATAGTAACAAGCTCAATATCTCCAAAGTTGTAATCTTATTTGTTCAATATAGTTGATAGTGATAGTTTTCACTATCCGAGGTTTTTTATGCCGGAGATCAGTTGCTGATCAAGGGCTTTTTCCTCGTGCAAAAATCTTTGTGTTCATCACCATTTACATTTCTAGTTTGTTTGAACATTCATTCGTCATTCAAGCACTCAACCTCACATTCAAAGTTTGGTTACATTATCCTTAATCAGATTTTTGACCATACTCCAGTCTAAAGAGCTAACAATTTTTACAAAAGGACTGGTAGGACTTACCCAGGATGAAGTGGGAGGTCGAAAACGGGGTTGGATAAATCTAAATTAAATGTTTCAAGTGTAATAGGTTAGGTCACTTGCTAGAGATTGCAAGAGTTAAACAAGTAACTCTACAACAATGATTACATATCCTAATTAGAGACCACAATCTAATACACAACAACAGTTTTTTCCCCAAAATACCCCTTGACCAAATGTGCAAAACACAGCCCACTTTGCACAAAACATGAATCTTGTACCAGTGCACTATGTTCATGCACCACAAGTCCCCTCAGGTTCAGTATGTTCAAATGCCAATTGCATATGTTCAAGCACCACAAGCTATTCCTGCTCATGCACCAGCATAGCCTAATCAACAAAGTTTTTTCACACAAGGCTATGTTGACTGGAGTAGCTTGCCCGAGAATGTAACATATTAAAACTTTCTTTAATAGCAAAAGACTATGATGAACATGAAAACTTATGTTTTATGGCTCTTGAGCATGTTTCGGGTGAAAAAGATCTAGTTCAAACACCTGTTGGTGAAGGAATTTTGGTGAAACTTCTAAAAGCCCAGGTCAAACATCTGTTGGTGACCATGAGCATGCAAAAAGGATGGATGAAAACAATCCCAAAAGTTCCACTGATTGCGTCAGTGCAGATCAAGTTGAATTGGCTGCCTCTAAGGTATCACCTGAAACTCTTAAAGAGTTATGTTATGATAAATGCATCATAGCATTTGCTAATATCAAAGAAGTTAATGAAAACTTAAGAGAAAAGGTGCAAATCAGTGAAATAATTCTTGAAAAATTGAAAAGATATTTTGAAACAAGAATTGCTGAAAAAGACATTGAGATAAGCAGTCTAAAACATGAAGCTACCATAACCAAGGATCAACTCCAAACAATGATCGTAAAATATCAAAACTGTAAAACGGAGTTGGAATCCACATAAATCACATGTGAAAAACAGGTTGAGTCTTGTAATGGTTATGAGATGCTATTGGAAAAACAAAGAAAGAGCATGGTGTTGGTTTTAGAAATTATGACCAAGAACAAACCAATACTTCCATTGACTAAAAATGGTATAAGTTATACCAACCACATCAACTGGTGAATAAATCAAGATCACTGAACCTAGCAGCAAGAAAAAAATTCATGAAAACCCACAAAGTTCCATTCAATCTGAAAAACAAAAGTACAAATTTAAACCTACTTGGTCAGATGAATGTGATGTTCTTGAAAAATTCAGATCAGTTGATTTCACTAACCTAGATGGTCTAGCCACCCAAGATAAAAATTGTTCCTGTTACCAATTCTCAAACAGATGTTAAAACATCTGTTGTTGAAAAGAGAGATAAGGGTACCAAGAAAATCAAAACTCCAGATATGTTGTGTGATTTTTGTTAGCTTATGATATAAACAGAGGAAACAACATCTGTGAGTCCACACTTGGGTGCACCATCTATGGAAAACTCAACCATTTGACCCGACAATGCTCTTTTCCTAAACTCTATGACATCAATCAAAATAGGCTAAGAAGGAAAATGAGTTTCAAAAGGGACGATGGTCTTGGTTACAGGGATCCATAATCATTTCCCAAAAGATTTAAGTCCAGTCAAATACCTGTCACACAAAACTTGAACCAACACCCTGCACAAAGGGATGGTCAAGTATCTGTTGCACCACACACACTTCCTAGAGGTTATGAGCAACCACCATGCAACAGGGTACCTTATAGGTATGAAGAACATGTACAAATGCCCCAAAGTCAAGAGTCATTAGACACCCTCATGGGTACAACCATCTTATTGGGAATGGTCAACCACCAGTTGACCTAAGTGTGAAAACACTTGCAGAGGGTTGGAAACAACTGTTAGAGATAGTGCAAAAACTGCTTGTAACAAATGACCAATCCTAATGAGCCATTGCAGTAGTAGAAAACACCAAACCCAAAGCAGATAATGCATTAGGTCATCTGCAAAATTGACCCATTCACTACTATCTGCAGGAAACATCTGTTAGCAATTTGAAAGTGCAAACAAATGTTACCTTACCACATATCTCTATCTAATAATAGAAAAAACTGTTTCAAAATGTACCAAAAAGTCAGACAAATCCACTGTGTTTTTAAAATTCACCACTGTTTTCATTCTAATCTCTGTTTATACAACAGAGGTTTCAAACATGGGTTTCCATCCATATGTTGACCAAAGTCAAACAGATGTACGAACCACTGATTATACCATCTTAACATCTATTGAGGCCCAACAGAGGTTTCAAACAGATATTTTGAAAACAAATCTTTTCTATCTTCTTCAAAGGTTTTCCTTAAAGGGGCCCACTTAAGGAACAGAGGTTTGTCATAACAAATAACAACTAGCCACGTGGACCAAAAGGTAGCAGTTGGCCACACGGGCATCCCTGTTCCATTAACCCTATAAAAACCTCTCTTCGAACAGAGTTTTCACTTCACCACATTTTCATCAATTCAAAAGCATTTCAAAAGAGAAAAACTCTGAAATCGTAGTCTCTATTCATCACTTTCAATCAAAAGATTATCTGCTTAAAAGATTTTCAAAAGATTTGACCAAATCTTACCATGGCTCTTGAACTGAAAACTTCTCACAACTATTTACCGTATCTTGTAAAACACAAGAAGGACATGGTCTTCCACTCCATCATTGACATCATCACATCATCCAAATACACCCACATACTCATTGCAAACTCCTCCATCCATCTAACTGCCCTCAGGAAGTTTGGGCAAATACAAAAATTTTTGCTTCAAAACAAAAAGCCCTATCTCGTCACTTCCATCATTAATAAAGAACATGTTGAAATTATTCCAGAATCCATTTCCAACATGTTCAGACTACAGGGTTTGGTAGGTATGGAAACTTTCTCCAAGAATGATCTTCAGCATGAGTTCATAGAAAAGGGATATGATGCTCAAGTGGAACAACACTCTTCAAACCAAAATTCCCACCAGAAATGACTTTTTTTTTCCATACACTCTTGGTTTGTTTGTCTGCAATACCACTTCTTTTAATGGGATTCCCTTAAAAATTGAATATCTGGGATATGCCATCTTGAGAAATTCAGATTACAAGTTTTCCTAGACATTGTGTATAGATTTGGTAGCAAACATAAAAGCAATCAAGAGGGGCGTCGATAATCCTTTTCTAATATATCCAAGACTATTAAGCTTTTACCTAAAAAATGTTTTAAGACAAGAGAGTGAACAAGGTGAAGCACTTCAAAGTAAGTCTTTCAAATGAAACTTTTACCCGCATGATGACTAAAAGTCAAGAAAATGTGGGAAAAGAAAACATTTTATAAAACCAAGCAACAGATGTTGCAACATCTGTTGCTGAGCCTACTGCTCCTAGTGACAATGGTGCACAACCCTGCATTGTGGAACCTACACCAGACTTTTCCACACAAACAACTTCCATTTCTATCCCATCCCCAAATCCAAAAGAAAAACCAAAAATAAGGGATTTCTAGGGATTAAGATGCCAGAGATACCTGTGTAGCACAAAAGCAACAAATATATGTTGTTACTTCCTCACAACAGATGCAAACATCTCCACCTATCCAAAATCCTCACTCATCCTCACAAAAGGAGAGTGTTGTAAGCACATAGGAACCAAATCAAGAGGGAGACAATTCACTTGATTATCACTTCTCAAGCCCCCTCTCCCAGGGTTGCTTCTCTTTCTACTCCACCACCCACTAAAAATATTCCATCATCATTCCAAAAATTGTTAGATGTAACTGATACAACTGACTTGCACATACGTAGTTCCCCTCAACAACAAATCACAGAGAGTACACTTCAACAAGTGACTAGGCAAGTTCAGGGATCATTGCTAGCCCCCAAGAGAGGAGCTACACCTCATGTGTCTCAAGGGACACTTGAAGGTATTTCAAGTGGGGCAGCTACTATAATGGTAGAGACAATGGTCTCAGAATTGGATAGTGGTTACATTATTAAGACCCCTTTGAAGGCAACAACTGTTGAGACAACAGTGTCTGTATCAGTTGAAAGTCCCTAGTACGAAGAACAAGGGGCACTTGGTTTAAAACCAAGTTTAACCACCTCCGGTGGGAATTCAGATGATCCTATTAAATTAGGTGATGGATTAAACTATCCTGAATTGACGGAGAGAGTCACCAAGTTGGAATCATCAGTCGAAGAAATCAAAGAAATGATGAACACTTTGGTCTAACACTCTAGAACTCCACCATCAAATGCAGTCATTGCAAAGAAATGTGGGCTCATGTTCAACCATATCTACATCTTCAAAAGAAAGCTGTAGAAGAAAATCATAACATACAAGTAGAGTTGATAAGACAAATAGTGGATGCCAAGTACAAAGACACCCGGGTAGAGATTAAAGCCATCAAAGACTTTATCCTTGAAAACACTGTTACAACTCTCACTTTCCCTAAATATGAAGATGATGCCAAAAAGGGGGAGGAAGATTTCATGAGAAAGCTTCAACCTCTAGTAAAAAAGGTTGGAAAAAGGCTTGACACTGCTGCACTCAAAAAGGCAAGACAAGAAGAAATTGCCAAAGAAGTGGAGAAAGAAAAGAAGAGGGATACAAGGGAAGCAAACATGCATATAACAGTGCAAGAGATCATTGAAAGAAAGAAGATCCAAGATAATAAAGGTTCCTCATCAGATGTTCTAGAAAGCACTACTGCAACAACTATCCAAATCACTGCCACATCTATCCAAACACCCATTACTCAAACCACTGCTCCTATTGTCCAAACATATGTTGCCACTACAAAAGTGACAACAGAGGTTACAACTACACTTCCACCACCACACACAAGTCCCCTAAAGGACTCCTCAAAAGAAAACCAACAACACAACCTCCACAACCACCATAAAAAACACCAACCATCCAAATCAGATCTAGGAGAACAAAATTTATTGTCCAAGATGATGATGAAGACACTCATGATGCATCTCCCATCAAAACTAGAACCACCAAAACATCATCCACCACTTCTCAACCATCTACTACCACCACCACATCACTCACCATTATACCACCATCCACAAACCACCCACTACCTTACTTGACCCATTAGAGTTAGAAAATGTATCAAAAGAGATACAATCTTTCTACTCTACAACTAACATCAGCCAACTTACCTTTCCTTCCCTCGAAAAATATTCAGAGCTTAAAAATGTATAAGAATACCCGGAACTAAAGATCAAACATGCCGGAAGAATAGTTGCTTGGAAAAGCAAGGGCAAAAGTGATAAGGAGGCTCAGCAAATCATGTCTGCAGATTGCACAAAAGTGAATTGACTTGAAGATTTTGCAAAAGATGTTAGTCAAAAGGCTTCTTAAGGACCAGTAAACAACCTTGACCTCATAAAGGAACTAAGGGAAGACTATCTGGAGTTCGTCATGAAAAATAAGCCTTATAAAGCCTCAAGATCTCAATTCTCTGGTTGGACTATAAAAGCCCATCTGGAAGAAATCACAAGGATTGAGATGTTAAAGCTCAATCCAGATATCAAGACCACTCCTCCCAACTGGGATGCATGTAGAAAACGGGTTGGTCAAAAACAATTGATTAAAGAAGAATGAAGGAGGATATGGTTGCTGCAAAATTTGGGTCTATGCAGTCAATGACAAGATGGGATGAGCCAACAATCAAAGAGAGCTATAAGAAACTTGCAGTACTGAGAGCTATAGATCTCTCAGTCCCCAGATTGCCAAACTATGAAGATACCAATATACCCACTCGCTATCTAGTCAATCCCTCAGAACTTCCACTGCAAAGCATGTTTCCTCAATGGTTAGGAGCCACCTGAAAAGACAAAAGGAGATGTCTGCAGAAGATTAAAAGAGATATGAAGATGATATAAGGAAGGAATGGATAAAAAATGACATCATGTATGGGCATCATTTTTAGGAAAACATATCCCTGCACCTCTTCCAATAAAATAGGTCCCAATAACTTCATCTGCCTCTAAAATTCAAAAAAGGTCCTTATACAAAGCCAACCATGAATTCATAATAGTCAGGGCAAATGGAGAAGTGAAGAAGACTTCAATGAATAGTGTGATGAGCCTAAAAATTATAGATCTGCAAGTACTATTGGATCGTCCACTCGAAAGGGATGCTGATGACTTACTTTCTGAAAGATTTGAAAACAATTTAAAGCCCAAATCAGAAAGTAAGTTGAAGAGGAATAAAGATTGATCCGATAAACATCTGGTTTGACATCATCTGTTCTAGGGGCAGATTGTTGGACCTACAAATGAATATATGATATTCAAAAGCCAAAACATGATCAACTAATCAAGAAATAAACATAAGATTGAATCAAACTCTCCTCAAAGATAGTGAATCTTGAGCACCTAAATCAGAGCATCTATTGAAGACAAGCAAACATCTGATTAAAGCCTCGGAACCCTTGTTCAAGAAGAAACAAGGTCTGTTAAAGGCTAAAGTCTGTTGAAGCCAAAGGTTTGATGAAGAAGACCAAACATCTGTCTAGCTAAACAAATATTTGGATAAAAGCAACAGATGATAGTCCTAGCAGAGGTTTCCCAATGTAATAGTATTTGTTTTGTATCAGTGTTTAGCATATTTAGATTATATGTTAGATTTGCACAGATGTTTGAAACATCCTTGGAATCTTTTCTGTTAGAAAGGTTAAAAGTCACTATTGATGTCAGCCAATTACCAACAGAGCTTTCGTACTTAGTATAAATAGATCTCACGTGCTAGAGAGATATTTATCACTACACATCACCTTTTCTTTTGTGCGAACATAATTGTTAAGTGATCGGCTGAGGGGTAGTCTGTAGAGTCAATCTTTTGTAAAACACTTATAATCATTTGGATTATTAATGAAAACAATTGTTGATGATGACCTCTCGTTTGTGATTATTTATCTTTTGTTATACAATTCAATATTGATTTGATCTTAACTGTTTTATAATCACAAAATTTGTAAACTCGGACCTAACAAAAGTGTTATCAAATGGTTGTTGATTATTTCTAGTTAATTAAATCGATAGAAAGTAAATTCCGATTGTTGAGAGTTGTTAAACGAAATTGACAATTAAGAAAACTAGTTGTGAACAATCATACGAAAAGGTGATCCCTCTAGGTTTTGGATTCAAAGCGGATTCAATTGTTAGGTACAACTGGGAAAAAATATATAGACATGATTAAGAAAATTGATTGATTGTGATAGACAAGGATAATTTACCTCAGTTATAAAACAACAAATGGTTTATCACGTGAATACCAATTGGAATTTAACAAACCTAACCCTTTATCTAATATATCCCAATTGCTAGAAATATGAGGAATTGAAAAACCATTTGACCCTCGATCTTTGTCTCACATCCTTCACTTTGTTGCTTTCTATCTTAGGAAGACCCTTTAAACACTCCAACTGGATATACTCCTCATCTTTCGTAAAGTATCCGACTCAAGATTTTCCTTCTCCACACACATATTAGCTTCTTTTCCCCTTCTTTCAGTTTTGTTTCTTCCTACCATTTCTTTATAACATGTCCAAGATTTTTGAATTTACAAGTCAAGATCACATTAGTTGGCCTAACAGGTTGGAATGAGGCACATACACCCCTAACCAAGTGTTCAAAATCTTTCTTGTTAAGCCAAGAGTTGAAAGATCGAAAAGGTCGTAGAAAAAAATTGGAACAACAGGTGATGAGGATAATAGGTCAGTGGTCCGTGTGCCCTTTAGGCAGAGCCCTAAAACAAACATTCGGCCACTCATTCACGAAATCATAGCAAACTAAAATTCTATCAATCATGCTCATCTTATTCCTTGACATGAAAGTAAATCTCCTACCACGCATAACATATTCCAACATTTTAGCCTTGAAAATAAAAGCATTAAAATCTCTAGCAACCCCTAGGTTAAAATTTGAGTTACTTCTTTCATTAGGCAACCTAACTGAATTGAAGTCACCCACATACCTGGAAAGTTGTGTTTAAAGTCTAAGATTCAAGCCCATAAATATCTCTTTTCCACCAAACTTCCGTTCAATGTTCATGAAGCAGCATTAGACTTTCTTAACAATCTTTCAGAGTAGGGGAAGTGGTTTTCATATTTAGATTGGTGGTCAAGGCAAACCCTGTCTTTTGAAAGGATAACTTGGCTCAAGATTCATGGCATTCCGCTACACTTAACGGATGGGGCGGTATTCAACTCCAGTGGAGAAAGGTTCGGTAAAGTTTATGTCACACCCCGACCCGCAGCGGAAAAGGTGATCGGGGCATGATTGGGTTATCATCAAAGCTCATGACATTTATTAAACGTTTCATATTCATTAATACAAATTAAATGGAAATTTACAATAATGTTACAGCATGATCTAACTAACAATCTAACTTCTTTGTTCTCTTCTAAGGCATATCCTATGTTATCCTTGCTTCAACCTGTTCACCTGTATCATGTGTAAAAAGGTTTTTGGATCAACATAATGTTGGCGAGTGAATCCTATGGAAAACATTTGAACAATTTATTTAAATTGATTATGAAATATGTGCACAACCAAACATGAGTAAAATTAGATGTAATTTGATCAACAATCATAATATGTTAAATGAAAACACACATGAACAATAATGGAACAATTAGAGGCACGCGATGCTCAACTCGTCTCTCACGAGGAACTGAGGGGCCTGATGAATGAATTGCATAAACATGATAATATGAATAACACAACTACAAACAATATAACCTCAATGATTCACACATGAATAGTAATGAATTTGATGTGAAGCACGCGATGTTCTACTCGTCTCCCACGAGGAACTGATGGGCTTGATGTATGAGTTTCATATGACTTGACAAAAGGCAATAAGTAAATCACAACAATAAAACAATCTAAGTTTAAGTCATGCTGTGGTATGGCACAAGTTTAAATAAATAAATTAATTAATTTCATAACACATGACACACCCCAAAACGTGTAATTCAAAAGGGGAATTTTAAGATTCACTCACAGTGGGTGCGTTCGGTTGATGACGTTGAATGCACGCGAAGTGGTTTTAACCACGAGTGAGATTTAACCTAAATAAATCGCATTATGGTTTGGTAAGTAAACGGATTTTATTAAACTATTTTAATAGGATTGTTGGGTGTATTTTTGTGAGTTTGAGGCTATTTTCTAACCTTAAAAATGTTATTTTTAAGTATTTATAATTGATTTTTAATTAAAATAATTAAATAAAAATAATAAAAAAAATTATTTTTTTTCTGACCGTTGACCGGCCCGTTGACCGTTGACCTGACCGTTGACCGGTTCGATGGCATATTATTGTGCGCTGAGTGAGGCTCGAACCCGAGACCTCTCGTACGCGTGCACGCAGCTCTACCAACTGAGCTACGTGTCTAACCCGTTATATATCTGATTTTAATTATATATATATACTAATTAGTTTAAACTGAAAATCATTTTATTTTAAAAATAGTTTCAAGCGATTCGGCGGTGCGCTCCACAGGTCTCGAACCCGGGACCTGTGGTTTAATCTAACACACAGTCCACCGCTGGACTGTGTGTTCAACATGTTATATAACTCGATTTTTATTATACTTAAATACAATTTAGTTATTTCCTTTTTCTGCCTTATTTAAAAAGAATAGATAATTGTCCGAGTCGGTGCTGAAGACCGGACTCGAACTCGTGACCAGCGATATAAACAAACACACAGTCTACCGCTGGACTGTGTGTCTAACTTGGTTATTATTCCGGTTATTAATATACTTAACATATAACTGTATCGACTCCGGTTCAGTTAAACAAAAATTTGATTTTTATTAAGGCAGTGTGTGTGAAACGGGATTCGAACTCGAGACCTTTAGCGTTTTATGTGCACACAGTCCACCGCTGGACTGTGTGTCTAACCCGATTAATTTCATGATTTTAATTACACTTATAATATAACCAGTACATCGTCTTCTTCATCAAAGAATAACCAGAGAAAGTCGACTGACTGGTTCAAGGTTTTTTATCGGTTTATTAGTGTTTTACAGTCGATTAAGGTAAGATAAAAGTGAAAAGGAAAAGAAACTGGGCGGAGAAATATACCGACTGGACTCTCTGTTTTCCGGCAGAAACTCCGGCGACAGAATTCAACTCCGGCGACAGGTTCCTTATAGCAGCTAGTCTCCGGAAAGCTTGGAAAAGGTAAGGGTGACTTCGGTATAAACTTAGGAGGTTCAGAAAAGCTCGGCAGTGGGGAAACCGGTTTTCCGGCGACGAACAGATTTATTCCGGCGAGTGGAATTACGCCGTGAAAAGATGTGTTTTTGAGCGAAAAGGTTTGTCGTCGGTTGTGGGTCAATTTATAGGGGAAAAACGAGATGCACTTGGTCTGATTTCCGACTATGTTCGTTTATTTAAATTTTCCGGCGGTTATGATTTTGGTCGCGGACTTCAAACATCGGTTATAACCGATATCTGGTTAATGGTTTACGTTATAACGTAAATTTGTAGTTAAGACTCGCGAGTTTACCGGGATTCCGACGACTGAACTGATTGGGCGCCGGTTTTGAATTCGTAAAGTCACTTTATCAATTAAATGATTCTATTATTTAACAAACGGAACAAGTGGCGCAGTGGTTTGTGTGTGAGGTGATAAGCCGCTGAGTGACTCGGTACAGACCCGGGTTCGAAACCCGGCTGAATCATTACATTTTTATTTTTCGATTTTTGACAGTTTTTCAAAAACTAAATATATATTCTCGTATAATAATTGATTACGGATCGTTTAAAAATATTTTGGGCATTTAATTCGCAACGAAAATTTTGACTGACTGTTCGGTTGATAAACGGAGCGGGTTTGGTAAATCCGTTTTTGACAGATGTTACAGTATCCCCTGCTTTTTAGAAATTTCGTCCCGAAATTTAAATTGTGATATATTTGACTAAAAGAATGATGATGTTTTGTTTGACAGTTGTATGCTTAACAAAATAAGGGCTTAAGTTTTTGTTCGACGGCGGTAACGTTCCTTGTAAGGGTTAAGTACCCTATTCAGGAAACGCTTTTTGTTGCCTACTGTATGAGTATTGATAAACAGGAATGATTCGCTAAAAAATGATATCATGCATAAGAGTTTAGATACGTTTGGGAAAGTATGGTTATATCCTAAGGCAAAACTTCTAACACTACAACCTGTATGGAACATAAATAAAAATACAACAGCTGATATTTGAACATAGGTAAACGCAACAGCTCATATTCGAACATGAATAAACACATCAGCAAATATTTGAACATGAATAAACACATCAGCAAATATTTGAACATGAATAAACACATCAGCAAATATTTGATCATGAATAAACACAACAGCAAATATTTGAATTCACATTCTGATAGCATATATGTTTGAATGATGGAAGTTCCTCTCTCGTTTATTATGATGGAGAGGTTAGTTTATGTAGAAATGGAACACAATCCAATCTCTTTAAATAACACGATGATATCAATGTAACACAAATTCCAACCAAGGCAATACTAAATCCTACATGGAACTTCTCATAACCGCCTGATAATGCCTCTGATCCTTTGGCAAGAATACTTATATATAGGAAGTACCAGCGGCGTATCCACCATATTCTTGCCAAATTTTCATTAGTTTTATCCACAAGTTATGATTGGTTACCAAGAAACTAATAAATCCTACATAGAACTTCTCATAACCGTCCGATAATGCCTCTGATCCTTTGACAAGAATACTTATATATAGGAAGTACCAGCGGCGTATCCACCATATTCTTGTCAAATTTTCATTGGTTTTATCATTGAATTATGATTAGTCCTATAACTCTACAATCAATACAACAAACATAAAATACTGAAATGAAATATATCTGTACGATCAAGGCTCAATCGAACGGAGCCGATCGTATTGCATGTACTGAAAATGAAATGGATGTGCGCTCAAGGCTCAATCAAACGGAGCCGAACGTATTGAATGTACTGAAATTGAAATTGTGTGCTCAAGGCTCAATCAAACGGAGCCGAGCGTATTGCATGTACTGAATATGAATAACTTAACCACACAAACAGCCTATGCATGGAACCTCTCATAACCGCCTGATAATGCCTCCGATCATTTGACAAGAATACTTATATATAGGAAGTACCATCGGCGTATCCACCATATCCTTGTCAAATTTTCATTGACTTTATCCGTAAGTTATGGTTAGTTCGATGCGACTCTACTACAAACACCACAACCACAAGATACTGATAATGAAATTGTCTGTGCGCTCAAGGCTCAATCAAACGGAGCCGAACGTATTGAATGAAATTGTATGTGCGCTCAAGGCTCAATCAAACGGAGCCGAACGTATTGAATGTACTGAAATTGAACAACTTAATCTAAACAACCATCACACAATCAGCCTATGCATGGAACCTCTCATAACCGCCTGATAATGCCTCCGATCATTTGACAAGAATACTTATATATAGGAAGTACCATCGGCGTATCCACCATATCCTTGTTAAATTTTCATTGACTTTATCCGCAAGTTATGGTTAGTTCGATGCGACTCTACTACAAACACCACAACCACAAGATACTGATAATGAAATTGTCTGTGCGCTCAAGGCTCAATCAAACGGAGCCGAACGTATTGAATGAAATTGTATGTGCGCTCAAGGCTCAATCAAACGGAGCCGAACGTATTGCATGAACTGGAAATGTAAATTGAAATATGCGCTCAAGGCTCAATCAAACGGAGCCGAACGTATTGCATGTATTGAAATGTAAATCGAAATATGCGCTCAAGGCTCAATCAAACGGAGCCGAACGTATTGCATGTATTGAAATGTAAAATGAAATAACCGATCAAGGCTCAAACAAACGGAGCCGATCGTGCGGGCACGCCCTGATCAACCCATAATAAAATGGGGATCAAACTCAACCTCGATGGATGGGGAGCTACGGCCTCGGCAAAAGCATATACTGAAAACAATATATAATATATAATATCCAATAATTTCTCTAACAGTCTACACATGTGATAAAGAAAAACATAAGACTAAACAATAGGAGTTGAATCTGGATCTTCGGCAAAGAGGACTAGCTGAGTATCTTCGTTTGGGCCGTCATTATCTTCGACAGGATTGGCGTTGATATTGAAGACTCTTCCTCTTGCTGGTGGCATAGTGGTTGGGTTTTCTTGGTTTACTTGGTTAACTGGGTTTGATTGGGCTTGAGTGTTGATAACGTTAACCAATTGAGGGCATGTGTTTCTAAGGTGGGTAGGGTCGCCACAATTGAAGCAAGCTCGAGCATATGGGAACATGGGGTGTTGGGGTTGGTGATAAGTTTGGGCCATGTTTTGAGTAGGGGAAAAGATTTGGTCTTGAAAGGTGCGACAAACATTGCTCAAATGACCATAGCGTCCACAAGTTGTACATAGCCGGCAAGGTAAAGTAAGGGGATGGTGATAAAAACAGTTGTTGCATCGAGGGTGAGGTCCAAGATATGGTTTCTTATTTGGGTAAGCTGAGTTGGGTGCCACTTGGGTGATTGGGATAGCTCGGATGGGTATGGCATGAAAAACGGGTTGATTTCGTTGAGTAGCAGCGAAAAGTCACCCGACTCTTCTTCTCTTAGGATTGGGTTGAGAAAGTGATTCGGGTTGAGTGGAGTCGGAGGTTTCAGTCGATTCTTTATCCTTCTTCTTCTCCTCCTTGAAGTCTTTGTTTCGGATTCGGTTCTCGGTGAGCTCTGTTGCTAGCTCCATTGCTGCTTCCAAAGTTGCAGGCTTGGTACTTATTACAGGGTCTTGAATCTTTGACGGAAGACCACGAATGTAGTGCTCGATCAAACGGTAGAGGGGAGTAAACATGTTGGGAACCATTTGATGTAATTCGAGGAACCTTTTGTTGTAGGTGGTGTGGTCTCCTTCCATTTGCTTCAATGAGTAAAATTCATCTTCTAATTTCTTGATTTCGCTCCTTGGACAAAATCGTCTGGTCATGATTTCCTTCAATTCGTTCCAAGTTAAGGACATAGCATCTTCAACACCTCGTTTGGCCTTCTCTGTATTCCACCAAGTAAGTGCTATCCCATATAGTCGACCGGTAGCATAACGCACTTTGCGATCATCAGGGCAATCGCAATTTAGAAAAGTATTCTCCATTTCTTCAAACCAATGGAGGAGTGCGGTGACACCTTCAGTCCCTTTGTATTTCGGAGGGTCGCATGATTTGAAGTGCTTGTAGGTACATTTAGTGGTATTTGGGGAAGAGTTGAAAATGTTTTGGTTTGCTTGATTGACAGGATTAACGGTAAGTGCTTGTTGTACTTGGATTACAATGTTGGGTATTACGGCAGCCATTTGTTGAGCGATTAAGGCGGCCATGCGTTCGCGGGCTTTTCTTGCTCTCATCTTCCTACGGGCGAGGTTAGAAGACATCTACAAGGATTACATGACAAAAGTATGAGTTGGATGCTTTTGAGATCATGGGTCGCATTCAAGAATGAACATTCATAAAATAATTATAGAAAAATACTACATCCATAGGATGTCTTGGGCTTTGCTCGCTGTTAGGCCCGTCATGCCGCCATACTTTACCTGTGTAATCATGTGGGCCCCCATGAATACCGGTTTTTCATATGGTTCGCACGGTTTCTGCCTGGTTGCGTACACAAAAACCCGGAGAAAATCGAGAAATATGTATACAACGTGTGATATTCGGAATGTGTCCAGGTGTAGACACGGTGACACCTCAAAGTAGGGTTAGTTCGAACGACGTTTGGTGTGGCATGCTTTGGCCTAATAGGTCCTTCGTACTCTCATCGTTGGTCCCCAGGTAGGCAAACTGGTCCGTTATATTGGATTTATACGAATGCCAGCCTAGACAGGACGTTCCGACTACCGGTACTTGTACCCTTCCAGTTACTACATGCCCGTCGCAAAACTTACTTTGATGAGAATTGAAAATTGCACAAAATCTTTGGATAATGAGAGTATGAAAATAAATTGAATACATGAACATCGATATATGTATAATGAATATGTATATATGTATAATGAATATGTATATGAGCATGTATGTTTGACTGGAATGTAAACAAATATGAAACAAATAAATATCACAAGTTTGTATGTAACCACCTAATCAATTTAAAATTTAGGCAGACTATAGTATAGGCTCTAAGGGTCTAATAACCTATCCTATATCCCTATAGTCATGGCTCTGATACCAATCTGTCACACCCCGACCCGCAGCGGAAAAGGTGATCGGGGCATGATTGGGTTATCATCAAAGCTCATGACATTTATTAAACGTTTCATATTCATTAATACAAATTAAATGGAAATTTACAATAATGTTACAGCATGATCTAACTAACAATCTAACTTCTTTGTTCTCTTCTAAGGCATATCCTATGTTATCCTTGCTTCAACCTGTTCACCTGTATCATGTGTAAAAAGGTTTTTGGATCAACATAATGTTGGCGAGTGAATCCTATGGAAAACATTTGAACAATTTATTTAAATTGATTATGAAATATGTGCACAACCAAACATGAGTAAAATTAGATGTAATTTGATCAACAATCATAATATGTTAAATGAAAACACACATGAACAATAATGGAACAATTAGAGGCACGCGATGCTCAACTCGTCTCTCACGAGGAACTGAGGGGACTGATGAATGAATTGCATAAACATGATAATATGAATAACACAACTACAAACAATATAACCTCAATGATTCACACATGAATAGTAATGAATTTGATGTGAAGCACGCGATGTTCTACTCGTCTCCCACGAGGAACTGATGGGCTTGATGTATGAGTTTCATATGACTTGACAAAAGGCAATAAGTAAATCACAACAATAAAACAATCTAAGTTTAAGTCATGCTGTGGTATGGCACAAGTTTAACTAAATAAATTAATTAATTTCATAACACATGACACACCCCAAAACGTGTAATTCAAAAGGGGAATTGTAAGATTCACTCACAGTGGGTGCGTTCGGTTGATGACGTTGAATGCACGCGAAGTGGTTTTAACCACGAGTGAGATTTAACCTAGATAAATCGCATTATGGTTTGGTAAGTAAACGGATTTTATTAAACTATTTTAGTAGGATTGTTGGGTGTATTTTTGTGAGTTTGAGGCTATTTTCTAACCTTAAAAATGTTATTTTTAAGTATTTATAATTGATTTTTAATTAAAATAATTAAATAAAAATAATAAAAAAATTTATTTTTTTTCTGACCGTTGACCGGCCCGTTAACCGTTGACCTGACCGTTGACCGGTTCGATGGCATATTATTGTGCGCTGAGTGAGGCTCGAACCCGAGACCTCTCGTACGGGTGCACGCAGCTCTACCAACTGAGCTACGTGTCTAAC